>SSNP01000048.1:1725289-1945091 GCA_006937955.1 Pachypanchax playfairii
ATGTGTATAAGAGACAGATCCCGAATGCATGAACCAGTGCCTGGATCAGCGGGCTCCACGATGACAAAGGGTCGTTCCTCCAGGGTGACCACTCTGAGGTGCTGAGAGTCATCCAAGGGCTTCAAGAAGGAGCCGTAACGAGACCAGGGATGGTAACGAAGGCGGAGGTGTCCATTTTCCCACCAACCAACCTGAACAAAAGAAGTAAAATAAATGAGAACCTTCTCAAATCTTCAGCAACAGAAGCTAATTAATTATTAAAAATAAAATTGTTGTTAGCAATTTCCTAACTGTATGTTTCAATACTGAATCAATTCCAAGTTGACATCTGAAAATTTTGGCTGAACTTATTTACTGTGTGGTACTCCTGCTTTTTTCTACACAACAATAACAAAGAGTCTTGTTTTTCTAAAGGAGAGGTCAGTCCCCAAAATATGCTGTGGATGCAAATGTATTTTATGGACAAATCATCAAACTACACATTCATTTAGAGGTAGATTCTCTAACATGTCCACAATTTTAATTTGTTTAGATGTTTTATCAAGTTAACACATTAAAGTGATTTTTACACTCACATAGTTACACTCACTCTGCCTGCTTTCATTATGTTTTTGCCCTACTTTCTTTCTGGTGCATAATAATGACAGGATCCAGCAATATTATAATGCATAATAATTAGCTTTTTTGAGCTCCTATGTCTTTCAAGTCCTAACTTTTGCCTTTCTGTGCTGTGATTTTCTTATTTTACTATTTTGAATACATCATAGATAAGTGGAGTATGCATACACACAAACTGCTCAAAGAGGAACTTGCACACAGCAGGAAAAAATAAATCAGAGTAAAATATTTAGCCTTTCAATGTCTGTCTTCTCACTTGTTTTCCTTAGGTGCACTCATGCATTTATATTATGGTCAAGTCTTTGATATGCAAGCTTTTTGAATCAGCACTCTGAAGACAAAGAGAATGACTACTTGTGCAGTCACAGCTTTTAAAGTGTTATCAGTCTTCAGCAAAAGCTTTGTGCTTTTCTTTTTCTTCATGGTAGATATAATGTCCAAGTTTCCTTTTGTTACATGGTGGCATTGCCAATCTGAATAAATGCCTGTACATTGCTAAAAACCTTTTTTTTAAGGTTGCAACACTTAATTCTAGTTCAGTAGGAGATAGATTGGATGGTGCAAACAAGAAATTGTTCCAACCAAAGAATACTGCTGCAACTCATTTTTCATAGTCACCGGGTATGCATTCATCCACGTGAGTCCTGCCACCAGTGGATTTATTACTTTCAATTGTTTTCCACTTCATCTTCACCCTGATGGTGAACTGCATGGTCTTGCAAAAAAGGAGTAAATTGGGCCTAAGTAAAATAAAAAGTAAAATCCAGGAATCAAAGCAAAATGGAATTCAGAACTGTTAAATAAATGCATTGTTTCTAAAAAAGTTACAACTTACAGGCATTACAGTCGGGTTTAGAGCCAAGAAAAAAATCCAATATTTAATTTTGTAAATAAGTAAACAATTAAAAGTTTATAAAGGGCTTTTTGTGATAAACATTCACAAAGTGCTTCACATTAGTATGATATAATTTAGAATAAGAGGGTATAGAATAGATGCATACATGTTAACTGAGGTTAGTTTACACTGCAGGCAAAAATTGTTCAAATCTGATTTTTTGCTGCTGAAGGAGGCAGAATTAGATTTTCCTCCACAAACACAGAGAGCTGCTAATAACTTCATGCCTTCTTCCGTTGTGTCTTGTTCCATGTGAGGTATGCCTCCTCTGCTTACTTTAGTTTTTAGTTTCTTGGTGCTGCTCAGGTACAGATTTGTTTTGTCAGCTCCTAGTATTTAGTTTATCAGTATTTAGCATTCTTTGTCTTGCTGTTATTTCTCATCATCTTTATCTTATTTATTTAGTTATTTTATCACAGTAGCATTTTTTAGCATTGGTTGATCAGGTTTTCTTTGTGCTTCCGTTTCACTGCCACATTCAGGTCACCACTCCAACAATTAACTTCAACAATGGAAGTTGATGAATTATTATTACTGTTTTTAAAAGATGCTTGTCAAATGTAGTCTATATTAACACCACTTGGCATGAATCTTTTGGCTTGCATATGACATTAAAGATTGGTTGAATGTCTGTGATAATTAGTTCAAGAATTAAAAGCAAGGTGACATGGTGGTTAAATTAATTCCCTATTAATAAAGTTTCTTGCAGTAACAGCCCAGTTTTTAATGTTATTTCTGAAATAATATAAAAATCTGAGGTTTTTAGCAGGTTTATTTTGAATTGACTATTTTTTTGGGTGGGAATTTAGACCATAATCTCTAAAATCTGTTTTTGTGTGAACTGCAGTCTGAATTGATTATCAGCACATTGCAGGGGCACAGTGATTTTTTTTCTTTGCAGTTGAAAACCCTCAAACCACCTTCAAAACTACAAACATTGAATTTTGCTCTTGGTGGATTAGGGGGTCTAGATATCTTGTTGCAATTGATTTCAAGACTGTTGGATTTCTTGTTTTCACACATAAACTAAATACACAGAATTACATGTTCAAAGTTAAGGTGATAAATGGTTATTTGACAACAAATACCATAAATTAAAGAACCAAAATCCACTTTTCTTGTTCAGTATGACATAGGTCATACATGCATGCATACCTTCTCAGCAGAACTTTTTACAGAGAAATAGGCATACTATTTGGATGTCAGCATATCATAGGAACACAGACAAATGCAGTTCTATGCACGGAGAGCTTAATTTCATAACATTTTTTAAGGTGGTCTTGATCAATGAACTTTCAGACTTTCTGACTTCCTCCATTGAGTGTTTTTCGTCAGATTTCTGCAGCTTTTTTTCTCACAATTGCTGGTACCAGACAAGGACATCATACTACATACTGCACAGTGTGTGTTTAGAAAAGAGAAAAGTGGACAGGAGGAGGACAAAAATATTCAAATTTTTTTAATAGTGCTGTTCATTAATGCATGACCCATTTGTGTCCAAGCCAAACACACTATTTGCTGGTAGGGAGCTGAACTACTCCATGCTCCACATGAATAAAGAGCAATAAGCAATATATATTTTTTAACCTGTTTTGTTTGGCAGCTTCTGCATTCAGAATGGTGATCTGAATTCACTGTTGTCCCCGACAAATTCACTTTTCCAAAATGAGCTCTAATAATCCTACAAGATGCTCATCATGGTTATTTCAGCTTCATCAAGACATGCATTTCTGCTTTGCATTCAGGATTCATTTGTAATTGTATCTATAGTCTTAAATATCTAAGTGTTCATCCAAGGGATGTTTATCTAGCTCACAATTTTTGTTATAAGTTATGAAGAAAACATCCTAATAAAAGCTGTGACCTTTACTTTAAAGATATACAGCTTGAGCTGCTGATTTTGGTTTGTACAGTATGCAAAACCCCATAATTACAAGAACTTCCTAAAGGCTTCTGCTGCTAAAAGACAAACAAGAAAAAAAAGGTTTCTGAATCATAGAAAAATCCATAGTAGTTCTTTCAACTAGCTGTTCCCTGCAAATATGTTTTAAAATTCAGCTTGGGGAAACTTAAATCAGCAAATATAAAACCTAGAAAAATGAGGCACTTGAGATCTGATTTATTGACTGGTTGGTTTGATATCTAAGGGAACAGTATCCACACAGCTTGTGTCTTCTTTGGCCAATTGTTCTTAAGGTCAAACCTTTATTGTAGCAGGGATCCAAAACCTTTCCTCACTTAATATAAATCTGATACTTGACTTAAACATAGTCAATTATATCACTGCAAAATAGTAGGTTATTGTAAGGTACAGTCCTAATATAATCCTAATTTCTGAAAAATGTTTATACTCTGTCATATCCCATTTCCATTTTCCATCCTTGTTCCTGTTAAGGGTTGCTGATGCTGATATAATTGGGTATGAGTTGTACAAAATAAACCCTGTTCAATTTTATTTTATTTTATTTTATTTTATTTTATTTTATTTTATTTTATTTTATTTTATTTTATTTTATTTTATTTTATTTTATTTTATTTTATTTTATTTTATTTTATTTTTATAGCTTTTTACTCATCATAGTGCTGTAATTAACACTACACATGCATTTTATAAAATAACAAACACTTCTGCTCTACACTGACACTCTTCTTTAATTGGAAGACGAAGAGTATCTCCTTAGAAATTCAAGATCCTAAAGTGATGTTTAACCCCACACTTAAGTCTACACTTGCTGATAAACACAGTGAGTTTTAAAAGGTCAGCAACAAATGGAACAAAGAGGTAAAACAGGTTCCATTGGTTTTCCTCTGGATGAAGCAAAAAGAATCAAATAATTGATAGTTCCTAGAGGGCTGACCTTGGATTTGGGGCTATTACTAAACAGCTGTTACACAAGGCCCCTGATGACAAGAATATTGGACTGTGAGTTAGACTTGGCTAACAAGACTGAAAATCCCAGACAAGAGAAGGAAAAAGGACAGAAAAGGATGGTTGCTAAAATGAGATCTAATGAGAAAAGAAGTGAGAGAGAAGAGAGGTGAGAAAGTCGATTGTTGAGTTAGCATGTTTGATGGTGTGTGAAATAGACATTAGCCTATCTATTTTCTACATTTTGACAATTAGCAACAATTTGCACAGCTGTTTACTGACCTCCTCCCAGCCTCTCCCATTGGTGTAAGAAATGACATCAATTAGTGGATTGGACAGGTAGCCATCACTGTTAAAGGAATAATCTCGTCCGCCAATGGATATGTTGGTGAAGTACCTGTAATAGAAAACAGAGCAGTGAAATACAACATGGATTTCATAAGAAAAGAGTTTTCTTAAAAAAGCCAGAGTTTATTTTATTGGAGAAAAACATGTGTGGCAACACATTTGTGTATTTTAGTAACTCTCTGGATTTACTAAACAATACCAAAGAGAACATTGTTGAGAGACAAAGGCATTGCTGTTATTGTAGGCTGCACTGGTAGACATATTCCTTTCAAACAACAACAGAAGGAGCATTTCAATAAATGTTTTTGGTAACATTTAGTTGTTGGTTTGCAGTTGATTGAGCCATTGTTGACTGATCATGAGAGGAGAGGAAAGGCACGCTTCTACTTTTTTTTTTTTTATGATTTAAACTGAAAATGTTTACAAAAGCTGCCAGAGGCGAAATGTGCCACACAGAAGAAAGAGCATATGATAGAACACGTATCATTTACTTGGAATAAGTGACAATGTGTTTTTGATGGTTTCAAGTAGAAATTCCAAAAAGGTAAGGAGCAAGGGAAAATGTCAAAACAGGATAGTCAAGGTTAGAGTAACTTCAGAAGTCTTTGAAACTGACAGTGAGCAGTGAACTAAACATGTGCTAAAGGAACTACAGATAAGGTTCAGAGCAGGTGTGAAAATCAGAAATCAAAACCAGGTGTGACGGGGAACAGACAGCAAGTGCAACTGAAACTAACCAGGAAATATTCCAAGGCAACATACCAAAACCATGACAAAAGAAAATAAAACTCAATAAACCAATTAAAATTTTAGATGCAAAAAAAGTTCGGAAACCGAAGCATTTATTTAAATATCTAAGGCACAAACAAAGACAGAATAATTGTGCATTTGATTTTCTGCAAGTTTACCTTTTTGAGGATACATTCTTTCTAAGAAATAATCTATAAAAAAACACCAGTTTCAGCTTTAAATAAGAAAAAGACAAGAAGTCAAGATAATCAGAGGGTTGTGGCAGAACTAAACCCTTCACTGCAGGGAAAAATACCAGGAAAAATACTTTTCTGTTGATATGAAAGGAGATGTCAGTGCTGTGATGCCGAGATCATGATGTGCAAGAAAAGGAGACAAGGGGAAGTTAGGCAGAAAGCAAAAAACAACAGAGAGGAACATTTCAGTAAATCATTTCCCCATCCTGCTTTTTTGCAAACACTGAGGCGGTTTCCATAAAACAAACTAAAACTGTTTTAGATATTCTTTCTTGCAGGAAGTAAATAATGAAAAAGCAGAAAGAAAAAAAGAAACTTGCTCACACTTAAAATGCTGAGAATCGCCATTGCAAAGAGGATCAGGGTGGAGAAAAAAAAAAAAAACAGTACAAGAGACGAGCTTCAACTTTGATGTTTGATAAAAAATGTAACTTAAAAGCAATAGGGGTAAAAAATCAGAGCATCCTAATGAAAGCAAGCTGCATGCTCACAAACACACAGGCAACCTCACTAAAAGAGAACCTCAGCAACTCACCTAATAAACTGCAGTTAGACTGAGGCAAAACTCCCTGCAAGGACTGGTTCATTATAGAGATAAAATGCTGTGTGGTAATAAATCATTTGAAAGCTACATAATTTAAAACCCAGTGTATTGGTTGAGTTTGGGGAACCTGTTTCTATCTTCAATAACAAAAAAGATCAAAATTTAATGAATTTTTAGACTCTTTGTCCATTTACTTTCTGCAAACACATTAACATTTAGTGCACATTCTGCATTTAATATCCATCATAAAATATGCAGTGTTGGTGTCTCCTGGAACTGAGGATAATAAAATATGTTGGAGTTGTCTGTGAAAATGAGTAAACACAGATTAAACTGGAAGAAAAGGTTTTGATGTACCTTCACCTCATTTTCCTTTCCTTTGGGAGGAATATATGTATGTATGCGTGTGTTCTGCTAATTAACAGATTAAACATGACCATCACTTCCTTTTAAAGACAGATATTTTAACAACTCTTTCAATACCCCCTAATACAATAATTAAAAAAAAAATATATATATATATACTGGCAAAGTTTCATTGTTATCACAGAGTCTTACTTTTCTTTTTGATATTCAGAATTCAGCTCTGACATAATATTTTTTTGGGGGAAAATTAACTGACATGACCTCCATCCATAAGGTATGTTATGGATTTATGTTATTCCATATATAAACAGCTAAAAAGTGTTAAAAGGGAGAAATGTTTTGGAAATATTTGAATGGCAGCTACGATAAGAGCTGGTCCGATGCTCCAAGTGTTTAAGCAAAGACTCTCTGTGCTTCCTTTTTTATCTTCAGTAGCTCGGGGTTTCAATGGACCATTCTTTATGAAAGGAGAGGAGATACCGTCATTCCACAATTCCTTGAGGCTGAAACATTTAAATCAACATTTAGTTATTGTTAGTCTGTCATTTTGACCAGAATTCATGTAGATAAAAACGATGTCAGGAGGACAACGAATGGCCTTTTTCAAAATGACATGTTGTACTTTGTGTTTTCTCCTGTTTAAAAAAAATACGATTTTTTTAAGTAAAATAACTCACAGGCAAAAAAAAACAAAAAACATATGGTTTAGCTATTTTTTTTCTACACCAAGGTAAGTGAGTGAAACGAAATCCAGAAAAGCTGGTATTTCTCCATGAGAAACAAAAACAATATTCTATCACTTGGTGTTTTAAGAAAAATGCGTGACAGTGGACGTGAATAGCTTCAACTTTTTGCCATTACAAAACCACCCAAACAATATTCAAAGCCTGAATACATCTTGAAATTGGAGTTTGCAAAACAACAGAAAAGAAATTAAAGCTTTCACAGTTCCGCTCAGCAGATTGGTGAGGTTGCAACCTCCATTACCTTCAGGTTACTTTAATATACAGTTTTACTCCACCCTGTAATCATTTCATCCACTGAACATTTGTCAGATAAGCAATGATAAACACAGCAGACATTATTTCCACAGAATATCTGAATTTCACTGTGCAAGTAATCATGTTCTCCTGCAGCAGCTGATATGAATCTCCCACCAGAACACATGTGGCGCAGCTGTTACAGACACAGTGACATCAAGTCTCTGAGTGCACTTTGACAAAAAGGCTCTCTGGAATTTCTATCCTGTCTTTTGTGACCAGGAAGTGTTTGGCTTTCCTTGCAATACTAGTTTCTGCGCCCATGGGCAGTTGATGTCATCTGACATGTGGAGGCCCCTCAGGACTTCCTCTTTCAGCCGTTTTTACCTGTGAGAAAATGACTGCCTTCAGACTCAGAGTGGCACATCTCAGAACTGTCTACACCACTTCTGCAATGTCCTGCCAATCATGCACATTTAAACAACAATACGTTCTTTCCCTTTTCCCTGTTTCACTTTCCCTTGCGCTTTAAATGATTTATAACTGTCTGAGGTTGGTATAGAACCTACTCACCTAAAATAGTTTTTTCGACAAAAAAAAAAAAAAAGAGGGTTTGTTTAAGCTATATGTTGGCGAAAAAATATGTTTGATTTGCATTTCAGAACATTATAATTTTTCAGTGTCACCTCTCCTTTCCAACGGACACGTAACAGGCGCGTAATGTCAGTGAAGCATAACACGCGGCCGATAGCCGCCATTAAAGTCAATGGGACACACACATACAGCTATATGTTAGAGTAAGACATGAAAACTGCTTTTACAAAGGATTTTTCAAGTCTGACCTCTTAAACTCTATTTTAAAGTATGAGCCAAATTTATGTGAATGCCTCATTAAATCTAACCTGTATTTATCCCAGGAGAAATGGCCATTTGAAGGCGGACAGGAATGATTAAGAGAGTAAAGCGGGAGGTGGAGACTGCCCCAGTGGAAGATGTGATTCACTGTCTTTATTATACCCACATGGCTACAGAGCTGAGATGGAGCATCATTTAATCATCAAACTCATGCCTGAGACACGTGACAGCTGTGCTTCAAGCAACAAAGAAACAATTCCCTGTAGAATGACAACTTATTTTTATAACTTTTCAGACTATAAAGTGAAGGAGTGAAGAGGAGAAAATTAAATATCTAGAGAGATGCACTTAAAGAAGAGAAGTGCGATAAAAAATATAGAAATGCAATGATTCAGGCGTATGGCAGCAGGTAAACTCACTATCAATTTGATTTTAAGTTACAGGAAAAAAAAAAAAGTCTTTGAATTTAAGTCTGTGTCATTTAAATTATGTAAAATATTAGTCTAGTGCTCAATCAGTCCTGAGAAAATTTTCCGTGTCTAATGTTGCTTTTCTGTCATGAGTTTTTAAGAGCTGAACTCTGCAGTAAATGTCTGATACAATAAAACCAAGACTAAATAAAGCCATAGAGTTTTTTTTTATTTGCTTACAATTAGAAGGTTTTTATGATGAGTGGTTTGGCAGATTCTGGCCTTAACATGATACATTTTTCCTCTCTTGGTGACAAGAGCGTTACCTTCAGCTTTCTGCTCTATAATTGGCCTGCTCTCATCTCAGCTGTGTTTGCTCCAACCAATCATGTTGAAGGCCATCCCAGCCTGCACAGCCACTAGAGCTGCATATACTTTAATCTGAACAATGAATGAAGCTCATCGTGTAAGTATTAGATGAACACACTCCTAAAAAAGAAAAAAAAAAAAAGAAAATATAGCTTCATTTGTTTTATTTATTTAATCTTTTAAACGTCTTCTGTTGACTATTAATTTAATGTAGATATCAATAAGACTATAACGTGTGTAGCATAAAACTAAGATTGTTAATAAACTAGTAAATACGTAAATAATGTTTTGAAAGTTAGCAAACACAGTGAAAATTGTCATTAATGTTCCTAGGAGTTGTATAACAAGAAAGTTATTTAAAGACTCAAACTTTAGTTATAGATTTGAAAGATAAAGTTACATGACATGGGATAAAAAAATCATTCAGAGAAGAACAAGAAGCTGCAGAAGGTTCAGATGTGGTGTGTGTGTGCTGGCTTACTGTTCTGTCCTAATAGAAAAACAATAATGGCAGCTGTGTGTGGAGTTGAGAGTGATTTTCCATCTGTGAAAACATTCACCCTTTTTGCTGCCTGTTGTGAGAAAGCTTTCTTTGTAACCATGACAACTTCTTTAGAAGTGAGGAGAAGGAAGAGATGGGAAGTAAAAGAAATCTGGATTAAAAAAGAAACAGATAGCGAGAGAGAGAGAGAGAGAGAGAGACTGGGTTGTTAGTCAGAATGATCAAGAACCATTTCATGCTTCTTATAATTAAAATCTAGGACATGTCAGCATTTATTTTCCATCTCTCTTCATCTCCCCGTCCTCTGATCTACACCACTTGGCATTATTTGTGCGAATAAGCAAACTACTTAAAACATTCTTTTTTAAATAGAATATGTGAAAAAGCACAAGATATCTTTGAACAATTGTTAACAGAACCCATTTATATGGCTATTATAGAATGCATGTTCAGGAAAAACAAAAAATCAAAACAAATGCTGTTAAATTCCAATGCATTTTTTATCATTACATTCCCAAGCAATATTCACAAAAATAAGGCTTTGAATCACTGTTGAATCAAGCACGGGATATGCAAATTCAAGCTAAACTTTAGGTCACAACTAATGATCAACTGAGATCACCCCCACCTCCGACTCTGAGCATAAACAAGCAGGTATAGAAAATGGATAGATGAAACATAACAGTGAAAATGTGTTTAAAGTAAAACATTTCCACATTTTTCTTAGAGTTAATTAGGATGTATAAGCAATAATATTAGTAATAAACAGTGTCGAGAAAACAAATATTTGCAGACGGTGGAGTAACATTCACTTCTCACTGTCAAAAATATGTATTTTTTATTTTACTTTATTTTTTAAATAGATATGGTTAACTTGTGGATAGAAATTTCTAATGTAGTTTCTCATGTGAAATAATTAATTTAATCAGTGTGAACAAATCTTGTGAATCTCTGAAGATGCCTTCAATTACTATGTGAAGAACTTGATTTATTTTAGCTAACTAAGAACATTTTGTTTGTGATTTCATTTTATAACACCTTTTATACTTTTACAAAAAGACATTCATGACCTCATTCTAAACTATTTTTTTCCTCCTTTTTTATTGTAACAGTAGAGTCAATGAATTCATGGTATGGATCACATGTTGACAGCAACTTAATGATGTCTGTAAAATCCGTCTCATTCTTCTGTGTGCATTTGGGAAAGTATGTGAATATGAACAGCTCTTGACTGAGTTTAAGGAGGGTAAAGGAAACTGTTGGTGGATTACTTTGAAACAGGTTTGGTTAAATATCATAATATTTTCATGTGTTTACCTTCTGTAGTTAAAAACTGATTGTTGCAAAAACAAGATCTTTAAAATTTGTTAGCTTACAATCATAAAAATGTTTCTTATTATTTAAGCCTTTTTAGTTCATTGATTCTAATTCTATCATTATCTATTGCTGGATGATTGTAGGTTCAGTCAGTGCATGTCATCCTCTTCCTCTAACTCCCTTCTGTACTTATTGTTCTTTTCTCCAGCAGGTTCACTTAATCAAGCTTTTGTTTGAAATATAGAATCCCCAACTTTTCTGGTCACTTTAGAGCAAGCTGTTCTCACAATCGCATTAAAGGACAAATGAATGAATGGATGGATGTCATGAAACTCATTTAAACATTTCAAGCCCGTTGCCATCAATATTTAGTGTTCATCATGTTTTAAGATGGGATGGTGGAGGGCATGAGTCCTGTCCTCTGGGACTCAATGCTCTACACTATGGAGAGTAATGCTTTTATTATATGCTTCTGCACACAAACACACCATTTCTAAAAGGAAGACTGAAGCCTTTGGCTGAATCACACAACACAAATGAAAGGCTTGTGACCGTGAACACTAAAGGGAGGGCACAGCCAATCACAGAGCCAAAGACCCTCATGTCTCCTGCGTGACTCAGTTTCTGCAGTGACGAATACTAGACGAGCACAGAATGTATTATGTGTGATTTAACTGGGCTCCATAACAGTCATAAGTCAGGCCAAGATTCATTGTAACACATTTTAAGATGTCATTAAGCAGTGTGAGTCAGTTTAGTTGTAACCTGAGTTTCTGCATTCTGCCAACTCAAAGGTTTTAGAATTTGAAACAAACCAGCATTACGCTATAAAAGCAATGACGGTGGCATTTATTAACTGAGGTTTTAAGTTAGAAGCCCTAGCTACTGTCTCAGATATTTGATTTATTAAATGTTAATAAAAAATCAGTCAGAAAAATGCTCCTGAATTTAAGAGATGAATCGAGTTGTGCTGACACGTAACAGCCAAATGAATAAACAATTTCATATTGAATCTACAGGCAGTTTGTTACCAGCAGCCTGTCGTCTGATAGATGAAATATCTCTAACGTGTGTTTGGATTTCCTCTTGTTTTTTTAAAGGCAAGACTTTTAGACAATGTTCATTAAGATTTGTGTTACTTTTTTGTTGTTGTTATTCTAGAAATGTATTAACCCCCAACTGTCTTTTTTTACTCATCTTTAAACCATGTGCTTAAACAAGCTTTAAAAAACTATAAGCCTAGTGAGCTATTGAAAAGGGTTGCTCTATAAGAAAGTCTAACTCCCAGCAAAAAACAAGAAACAAAAAAAAAAACGCTGTTTCCGGAGTTCTGAGTTAAAAGGATCAGAGTATTTTGGGATATCTGAAAATGGATTGTACCTGCAGACAAGCAGCCAACAAATATTAAGTTTATAAAAAAATAATTTCAGTTTTTTGTTGTCATATGGAGCCGGATGATAGTTAGCTAATCAGAAAATTGGTTGTTTGTGGACTTCTTAGCAAAATCACAAGGAACAGCAGCCTGATGATCAGCAATTGACTCTGGTCAAGAAGACCATGATAACCTGAGTCATTATTCTCCTGAACAAATTATTCTTTCAAAAATAAACAACTTGGCCTTTTTATTCCAGTTTATGTCTATTTATCTTGACTATAACTATAGTGACTATCTTGTCTATAAGTACAGCAGCAAAAGTAAACCTTAGCCAAATTTCTTTTGTGTGTAGCACACTTGTCCAAATAAACCTGATTCTGAGATGTTTTGGACTCAACACGACCGCCTGTGAGATCCTCTAGAGCAGGGGTGGGCAACTCCAGGCCTCGAGGGCCACTATCCTGCACATTTTAGATGTTCCCCTGTTTCACCATACCTGATTCAAATCTGCAACCTCTCAGCAAGTCCTATAGAAGCCTGTTAACGACCTGTTCATCTGCAGCAGGTGTGGTGAAACAGGGGAACATCTAAAATGTGCAGGATAGTGGCCCTCGAGGCCTGCAGTTGCCCACCCCTGCTCTAGAGGTTGTCTATTTTTTAGGATGAAGTGTGGAAACAAAACCTGTTTTTTTTTTGTTTTTGGTTGGCTTGATTTCCAGGTCCATGACTGGGATTCAGATCACTCTTATAGTTCTTGGATCATTAAAACATGTAGCTTCTGGACCGAACTGGGAGAGAGAGTCATGTATAAATGAAGGAGACAAGAATGACAGATGGTAAAAATAAAAAAACTCTATGTTTTCAAGGCTTGCAGTCATGTGGGAGCCCACACAGCACAAGTGATGTGTGAAGGGTCTGTGTCGATAACGTGTTATTTCTAATCAAAAAGAAAAAAAAAAGAAAGCCTGAGAGCTCATGAGATCTGGGCACTGATGATGTGAGACAATGAAACAAAATCAATAGGATCTAACGTGCACCACTCGAGCCTCACAAGGGAAGGGGGTGCAGAGAGAAAGCCTAGCTTAACAAATTTAATTGAGAAGTTAAAAAGTGAAAGAGACTAGACCAAAATAATATTTAGTATCAGATGTATGAAAGGATGCTCTTATTTTGTAGTAAAGAGAAGTTGGAAAAAAAAACAATAACAAAGAAACAAAACTAAATACAATTATCCTGCTGACATAAAACATTATTTATGTGGGTGAGGTTTTCATTTATTTTGGATTTTTTGTTCTTTTTTTTAATGCATACAATCGTTGTTTAAGCTTCAAAGTGTTTTTTGTTTCTTTTTTTACTACTACAGTTGTTTAAATCAATTAAATTGATTTTTCTCGTTGCTGCATTTTTTTTAGTTCTTTACAACTTTTATCTTATCCAGAGTTTGTTCGTTTAAACATTTAGGTGAGTTCCAAAGAATATTTTTTTCTGTTTTTCATTGGAGGAAACGTTAACTTTGAAATGGTTATTGTCAGTAATATCAGATCCCTGTTTGTGTTTATGAGAATTTAAAAGTGAAAATGTTTCAGTTTATTTGACACGTTTCTGCCCATGTTTTCTCATCTTCCGACTCTGTTGTGTCTCAGTGGGGTTATCATGGCCAAGCAAGCGGCTGGGCATCATGCATGTCTGTCATTTCATAACATAGAGGGGATTAAAAAAGCGGTGGTCTCTATGGATGTCTGACCAGAGCAGAATCCCAGCAGGGAGAAGCACAAATAAGGTGATGAAGAGAGACAGAGAAGGATGGAAGATGTGCAAATAATTATTGCAAAACAAAAAAAAAGAAACAAGACACATGACAAGACAAGATGATGTCAGTGAAGCAACGAATGAGTTTGTTTCTGGTGTGGAAAATATATTTTCAAATACTAAACGGAAGGTTTTTTCCAGATTTTTGGTTGCAGTTGTTAAACCTCTGTCATGGTTTAGGATTTTTTGTAGTTATTTTTTTCCAGGATTTTCTTTTCCTTAGTTATATTTGAATTTTGTCATGCTTTTCTGTCTTTCATGTGCTTAGTTTTATTTCAGTTTGGTAGCTCCTTGTGCCATTCCTCTGTCACTCAACGTATCCATCCTGTTTTCCTTCAGTTCTTGCTTCCTGTCCTGGTAATCACCTTTCCTCAGCGTAAACACAATCCACTATCGTCAGATCCTCCTTTGTCCAGCTTGTTACCAGCTCTGTGTTTCAGTTTGAGGCTAGTTGAGTTTCATAACTCTTCCTCTCCTCTACCCTCTAGTTTTTTCAGTATTTTCTTTTTTGTTCTGTTTTGTAAACATTTACCTTTATTAAAAATGTTTTGTGAATTATTCTGTGCTTCTAAGTCTATATCTTGGGTCTGTACATAACTCGTCCTGACAACCTTAACCTAGTAACAGTAAGTCAAAATATATTTAAAAAAAATGAATAAAAACAGATGGTTATTTTTTGTAACCTTTTTTCCAACCATCTTATGATGATCTTTGCAAGATGTTTAGTGTTATACCAAACTTAAAGACAGTTGAGGTTGTGTTTGAACAATTTTTGCAGTAAGGTATGTTGTAAGGAATTGTGGTGTTTGATTGGCTGGTCAACTCGCAATAAGCAGTGTTTATCCAATAAATCTTTAAGGCTGCAGTGTTATTAATAGCCTAAACAAACCAACATCTGAAAACTGTCATGAAGAAGACAAACAGAGGTTGGGGCACTTGGTGCAATATGAGTGAAACTAGAATCTGATGAAGTAAAAAAAAGAAAGGGGGGGGGGGGACTCAGATGGAAAACAGGGTTGTGGAGAAGCAAGGAGAGGAGCGGAGGAGAGTTGGGATGGAGATGAGTAATGGGTGAGAGTAGAAAGCATCTATTGAAACATCAAAGAACTGATTCTTTTTTTTCTGCAGCTCCATTTGCATCTTTATAAGCAGGAGTAGCAGATTGCATTAGACACGTGCACACAAACAGACGCACATTTTCATATTAGCACTTCACTTACATCGTCGCACTGATGTGGCTGCCTTCATTAGTACTGATGTGACAGGTCGCAGCAAGGATAGCAGAGGAGTGTATTTACGTGCTAGAGTGTGACTGTGTGTTTCACATCACCGATGGCTCCCACGGTGATGGGCGCTGAAGTCACAGAGCCAGAGGAGATCCACTCACTGCAACTGACAACTAGTAATTTAGAATGCAGCAAATGCGACGAGTCAATTGCATATTAGGAACACCTGCTCTTTGCTCTTCACCTGTGGGGATCAGTCGAATCCATGCAAGCGCCACAATCCCACACTGATTAAATAACTTCTCAAGTAATATGATTGTCTGCTGCTCCTTGTGGAAAAGGCGTCTTCTTATTCGACCTTCTCTGCAGGGAAGTGTGAGTTGGTTTCTTGCTGCACGGTTCAATAAAATGTGATGTGCACATGACTGAAAAAAGTGGTTTAAAAAAAATTAAAATGTTAAATAAACTTTGGAAGAACTAAAAGCTGGAAGCCTGCCATTTCAAGCTTGAAAACAGGTTGACAGACAGTATTGAAATAAAAAGGAAAAAAAAAAACTTACTAAAAGATTCAGATAAAAAAGGAAATTCCAGTTTATAAAAGTATTTTTATTTTATGTATGTTTTTATATTTTGTATATTGTATGTATATTAGTTTAAATACAAAACAATAACATTTGGAAACATTGTGGATCATATTTGTGATGCACTTGTGTGTGTGCGATGTGTACATGATTCTTTCATCTTCTGTTGTGTTTTCATGCCATTCAGCGTGTGAAGATATGTTTGATTTTTTTCAATGAACCTCTCCTTCATCTCCTCTTTTTTCCTTATACTACGTTCTAGTCGTCTCATCTTTCCTGCCTGTCACTATGCATCCAAATCTGATTATCCAATTTACATCTAAGGAAACAGATCAGATACATTTGGTGCTGCTTCTCCTATGAAAGATAGGATGAGAGGAAAAGATGGGCAGAAAAGAAGAGCACACAGGTTAAAACAGACTGGGTGGAGGTAAATGAAAAGCTTTGAAAGGATTGATAGTAAAAAGGAATAAACAATGAGAGAGAGGGAGGGGGGTTTGCGGATGGAAGAGGAGTAATACTTGTGAAGGAATGGATCGCAAGAAAAGAGACAGGTGAAATAAAAGACAATTGCAAAATGACTACTTAAACAAAATAATGTAAAGCAAATAGAAATTTGATAAAAGCAAACAAATTATCTGTCCATCCTTTTTCTTAAATTCTATCATGCAGATTTTTGGTCCATGAGAGGAAACCAGAGTCCCAGGAGAGCTGAAACTAAATTATGTAAACAGTTCTAAATCAATATGGAGATGACAGACTGTATCATTTAAAAAAAAACAAAAAAAAAACATCTGTTTTATATCAAAGTTTGTTTCTACAGAGATGTGAGATGCAGCTCAGACATAATCTGTGTCTGTGACAATGAAAACAAAGAGCTAAACCTGAAGCTGGATCACTCACATGCCTTTGCAATAAACACTTGAGGTCTTATCTATAGTGACATTGGTGCGTGCCTGTGGCAGACATGTTGGATTTGTGACCTACATAGTGGCCCTTATACCTCCAATTTTTCAGTATCTGTGCTTGAGTGCAAAGGTTTGTCAAATGTATAACAAAGTTTGAATGTTAACTAAATCTATTGTTGATTTGAGAGTTCTGTATGTGCAGAGAGGACAGTGACAATGTTCTGTCTTTCTATTGAGTCACTGGAACAAAATAATCCTTTTAGATGAAAAAATAGTTGATAAGAAGAACATCAATGCTTGTTTTTTTAACTTTTAGAGATATCTGAGGACACAGTAATGTACAGTAAGATGGAAGGGGTGTGATGACACTCCTCCACTCCATGTGAACAGTAAACCCTCCTGGTGGTTTTCAGGAGGCTCCCTGAGCTGCAGTCTGATTCTCCTCCTCCAGTTACTCCATTTTTCTCTCCACCCCTTTCAGCATGATCCACCTCTTATCCTCCTCTTGCTCCTTTTTACTCCCTTTATGTGCTTTCTCAAATATATCCTGCTATAAATGTCAAATTTTCTTCTCTGTGTGTCTATATTTGCTCAAGTGTTTTAACCCAGAAAAAAAAATTACAAAATCCAGCTGAAAAATATAAATGGAGCAGTAAAATTATCAGATGAAGACCATCCTGACCATTTTGTTCAGGTCCAATAGTCTCCTGCTTGATCCTCCTACAGAAATCCTCTCCTTTAGTCCACAGTTGCCCATTTTACTTACTCACTTACAATGCACTTCATGTCTTAGTTGTCTGAGAGCATTAAACCTTTTTGAAAATCTATCTCTCCAATTTCCTGCCTGTGGGTTCGATGAATGGAGTGGTTCTAATTTTCATTTCAGAACTATTGTGGCTTTTACCTGTATTCATCTGATGACTGTGTGGAAGGCCAACAAGTTTTTTATTTGATTTTAAAAAGTAGTTTTAGACTTATTTGAAGTGACGTCTGCACATAAAAGTAAAAATGAAATTCAGACTATGTTGGTTGAAGTAGCTCAGATGGCTGCTGGTGTGTCATTTTAAGAAATTGGGCAAAACAAAACACAAAGGTACAACAATGGAGATGCAAAACAATCATTGGATCTGAGAGTAATCTAAAGCTGTATTTTAATTGTGTTAATCCTTTTAGACAATTTAATTAAAAAACATTGAAACCCTACATGAACACTAAATCAAGTGGGTACCAAATAACAAAACAAAACCAGCTGAGTTGTACTACGGAAAGTAAACAGGTAATAGAAAAACATCCTCGCTAACGGTTTGTAAGTTCTGACTTCTGTCATTTTGTATAAAAATATTCTGCTGAAGGAGAGAATGTGAATTTATTTGTGACACTTTAATAAGTGCTGGTTAAACCTTTTTAAATCTCCGCTGTCATCTTTACACAACCTGCATTTTTCCTGCAAACATCAAATTGTCAAAAAAATAACCCTACGTTTACATTCAACCTTTACAGAATGCAGGTATTACTTCTTTGGCATCCTTTTACAATAAATATTTGGCAGTACTGTAAGGAAATATAACATAAAAATGTTTCAATATTTGCTACTCAAAACTAAGAGGGAGGTTTCACACCAGAGCTACAGTGTTTGGTCTGTTTTAAACAGAGCAGAGTTCTTTTGCTCGTATAGTCCACTTTGTTAGAGCAGGTATGAAAGCTCATCTGAACTCTGGTATGTACCAAACAAGCAAACTCTGGACTCATTTTGCTTTAAAGTGAACCCTGGTTCACTTACAGTGGGAAATAGAAATGGACTATCCAGTGAACCAAAAAGAGAAAGTCTCAGTCTCCTGCTCTCCTCAGTCTTTTTCAGTGCAGATGTATTGATTTCATGTGCACAGCAACATGGATGGCTGACTGCCTTACCCGATGCTAAAACTGGGCTGCTTCTTGTGAAATAACAATTAGCTTAAACCTCTAGAATAAGAACAGAAACCCCAAAGTCTGCATAAATAAGAGGTTGTTACATTGATTCTCATTATGAACAAACTAGCTGAAGGTATTTGTTCACTTATTTATAACAACTTTTTACTTTCTTGTCAATAATTATTTGAGGCAATATTATTCCAAACAATCTGTCATCATAACTGTGAGATGCTGTCCAAACACTTATAAAATTGCAGTATGAAAGGGAACCAAACCAAACGATTGGCATTCCCTGTCCAACTGAACCTTGTCTCCCAGACTATCCTGGGGTGAAAGGATCCTTAGTGTCAATGGGAACCTCACAAGCGTCTCTTTGTAGCAGGATAATCCACTTCTTAGTCTTTTTTCTTAGTGCTCTGCATGAGCAGCACCCTTTTGTAGATTACACATCAAGCACCGTGTCTGGACCCTGTGAATGGCACAAAGCCCGTGAAGTAGAATTTATTGAGGTGATTTAAGAATCAAACAACATTTGGACCCTTCTCTCCACACCAAAAGCAAGTTTTGGCACAGAAAATCTCTCATCACTGGTTTCAGTGCAACTTTGTTCTTATATTTCAGCCTTAATTTTGTTTCCATTGGTTTTCTTACTCTGATTCTATGCAATGAGCTGCACTTTTTTTGTAGGATGGACTTTTAATATCTAAGTTATGACTGTCTTCAGTTAATTGTCTGAGTTGCATTTGCAGGACTAAAAACTACATAAACTGGTCCAGAGCAGAAATTCATAATCACCACCATCATTTCCCGTGCCTCTGTTTCCTGTCATTTCCATCTCATCCTTTCCTGTCGACATGTCTCAAGCTTCGCTTTCCAAAATTGCATGACACACATTTTCTGTCTTTTAAGTTCAAACACACATTCTTTTTTTTTCTCCCTACATCCTGATAGTTGTGCTGCCTTCTGAGCAGCTGGCAGCTCAGAGGATTTCTGGCTTTTCGGTGGCCGATTAGGATCATGACACTTTGATGGTTGATGCCTTTTATGTTAAATACACATTGGTTTCAGCTTTCAAAACACACAAAGGGCCAACAGAATTGCTAACAAAGATTGCTGGGAAGCAAGCCGATCTAAAATGTGCAGAGGCTGTTTCCAAATGCCTCTCATTAAGAAATAAAACATGATGTAGACAAGGCTGTTTAACCACACTTCCCATCTCTGTTTAAATGATTAATGTGGTTCATAGTGAGAAACTGAAAGAAGAGAAGCTTCATTTTAGTCTTATCTCGTTATTTTAGAAACATTTGGTTAATGGATGTGCACTATAATGAATAACCTTGTATAAACTTAGTTTTTGGTGGTTTTCTTCTGATTTATTGTGCAGAATAGAATTGCTTAACATGCAACTCTTCTGCTGCAGTTATTTAGAAGAGTTTCTGGAGTGCAGTTGCCATAATAAACTTTATTTTAAGTATTTTTTTTATAAAGAGTGCTTGATTTTAAAGGTACAGCTGTTGAACCAAGGGGAGCTGAACTAAACTCGTGTTTCAGAAGAAGCTACATGTGTTAACGTCACTTATATGAGAGAGTTTATTAAAAATAATGTTTCCAGAGAACTCAAAATGAAAACAAGGTTAGAATGTGGTTGAAATACAATATTTAAAGAACATACAAGTCTTCCAAAGATTGCTACAGTATCCTTCACCCTCTGTAAAGACTTTCAGTGGCTTTTCTGCACCCAACAGATCCTGCAGAGTCAGTGGAAAACATATGTTTCAATGTCTAAATTAACATACAAAAGGGACTGCTCCGTATGCCAGTGCATGACAGTGGTGATCAGCGTAAACTGAGACTCCACTTATTGTTAACGGTGCTGCTCATATACCAGTTTCCCCAGCGCTACAACAATGTCCATCATTTTTATCTTTGAATCAATATCAAAGTAGTTCTCAAACTCATGCTGAGTAATCACTTTTTCAGCTATGAATATAAAGTGCTCATCTAGTGGAACAGTAGTTGTGAATATACTCGAGAAAGATCATTTTGTGAAGAAGATGTTGGCGTTTAAAGAGCTCGGATCACGCAAACTGAAATCAAAACACTGAAAACATTGTAAATTCAACCTTTCAAGCTGAAAATCTCCACTTTTTTTCTTGTGTAACTACACAGTCTAGTGATGATGACAACTGCTATAAAATGCCACTGAATTCATCTTTTATCCTCTCATGAAACAAGCCAGCAAAAAAAAAAAAACCCTCCAGCAATTTCACACATGAAGTGAAACACATTCATATTATCCCTGATCAATGTGCAAACTGAGAAGAGGCTTATGGCACAAAACAAACGCTGTAGAGCCTACCTAGATTTGTGTCAAGCTCGCCAAATCTGTGTATAGATGTGATTACCAAATTTACTGAATGTCAGGTAAACTTTTAAAATTACGAGATTTGTTTTGACTCTGGAGTAAAGATTTTACATGACAAATGTAACAGTATGAGCACAGCTGCAGCAGAAGCAAAAGCCTCTTTAAAAATGGTGTTTGTCTCTTAAGAAAGAAATCCTCCATGTGTTACAGGTGTCATTCATGCTGCTGTATGGAGCACTAGTGCCGCCCTTCACTGAGAATCCCTTGAGCCTCAGTGTCTGTCAGTGTGACAGACATTCCTGATTGAGAGCGTACAAAAGACAAACTCAGACTCTGCATGAAATATTTGACCAATTTGAAAGTAGACGTAGTCCTTTCATTAAAAAAGCATGCAGCCTGCTTTAACCATCGATCTCAGTCAAACTTTTTGTCTGTGCAGGGAATATTATTCTAAAACTGTCATCAATCTGTCATGTCTGGGAAAATCCCATTTCGTAGGTGTTAATTGATATAATTAAGCCTTGTTGTAGCAACCGCCATCTGCATGTGTTCAAAACTGAACAACACATTTTACAGAAAAGTACATATGAAACGCATTACTGAGGATTTTTGTTTCACTTTGTCAGGAGTGGATTCAGTGTTTGTTGCGCATTAGCATCACAGAAAAATTAATATGTGCCACCACAGGAAGAGTCACTTCTTTAAGCTATTTACTCTCAACGGAAGCATGAAAGGCATATTTTAATTCTTTGGAGAGAACTGTATCGCTCAGGCTCCAATGCCAGTGTAATCCAGTGCATTTGCATTTGTAAAAGTGCATTCAAATCCCCAGAGTCAGTGTGGTGGCAGGTTACCAGAAAGCTCCTGTAACACTGACAGCTGAAAATGGTAAAAAATAAAAAAATAAAATAAAAAAGGACTCCTTGAAACTTTCCCCTGAAGGAATTGGGCCAAAGGAGCAGCAGCCAATCAAGCATGCAGTTAAAACTTGAAACATTTTCCTTCTATATGTGTATATTACTCTTGAATATGAAAATCAGGATGACTAGAATCGAGACGTTAAGCTCTATATTTATTGATTTTTTTCTGTGCTATGGACACAAGATATATCTAAAGTTAAACTGCAACTTTCTACCACTTAAATTAATATTTTAGGTTAATAAAGAAATATTTAAAAAATAAAAGCTATTAAAATATAAATATATATTATAAATGGAAGTTGTTTCCAGCACCAAATGCTGTCACAGTTACACCATTAAATTACATCCATACACCATGTGAGACTCTGAAAGTAAACTGTTAAAACTATTTATATTTAAATACCTATTTTATTTTTGTTTTTAAATTGTATATAAGTGAAATATAATCAAATGAAGCCACACTCATTCTTCAGAAACATGAATGATCATTCAACATTTTAAAATGTCTGAGTTTGCAAAAAAAAAGTTAATAGTTTACAAGCAAGAAACTTTTATTTTTATTTTTTTTATATATATATTTTTTATCAGGAGCAGCTATGTTATGTTTTGCTTAAATTAAATATGTTGCATTAAGTTAGTCTTTGGATTTTCTGTTGATGCTTTGTAAAAGCTGTAGGGGATTTGTTTTATTTTATTTTATTTATTTCATAAAGGGCATCACCAGCCAAAGAAACTCCCTTTGTCCCCTCGTCTCAAGTCTCACCTGATTCTGTCTGGCACTCGGTGGGTCTGGTTACCATCACTTTGGCAGTTGCCCGCATACTGAGCCCGGCTGTTGGCCCCCTGGTCCCTGCGCAGAGCCATCGCCCCATGAGTGAGGACTGAAACTCCCTTGGCGATACGCCTGCAAGATCAGCAAGAGAACAATGTAATAATAGACTTTATTTAAAGGTCTTTTCTGACACTGCTGAGTTCCAGGGGAATTCAGGACTGCAATAGAAGACAGAGACTGAGTGGACATGAGTCATGGCAGGTTGAATGACTGCATCTAAAATGGAAATGCAACAAGGCTTCAAACTGTTCGAGAGGAAATTGAATGGAATATTGACCTCTGTAACTTAGAGCTCAGCGGGCAAAAACTCTAAAAGAACATTTTGACATTGTGAGTTGAATAAAAATGTGTGATTTTCATCTTTTAAAAAGTCTCTTGTTGACTGAGAACTGAAAAACTTCCCAGTTTCTGATTTAAAATCCAGACTATTACTTCATTAGTTAATTGTGTTTGTTTGAAATGAAAAACAAGCTAGTCAGAGAAAGAAGAATGTAAAGAATTGTAAACATATTTTAGAACATTTGTTTAATTGTAGTCTTGAGGATGTTTGAGAAAATAAAATATTAGTCAAAATCGGATGTTTCCTAAACCAGCAGGTAACCAGATTCAGATGAATTTATTTAATGACCAACTGCAGTTGGTGGAATGTGTTTCCAGTACAGCATGACACGCTCACATCTCTGTGTCAACACTCAACAATACAACACAAATACTTATAGAAACATCAGATAGTGGCTTCATTTAGTGTCTGTACAGCTGTTGGGAAAAAACTGAATCTAACTGAGTTTGTTGGCAGAGACCTGTAGCGCCTTCCAGAATGAACAGGTGATAGATAGGATGAGTGGGGTATGAGCTAATTTTTACTGCTGGTTGTGTGATACAACTATGATACAGTGTGTCAATAGAAGGGAGGGTATGGGCAGTAATTTTGAATGATTTGTCCATTATACATTGTAGTTTTTTCATGAGTGGAAGTCCAAGTTTCTATACCAGACTATTATGGATGAGGTGATAAGTTTTAGAGGATGACAGTGTAGAACTGGAGCAAGATGTTATGTCTGACCCTAAATTTTCTAAGTTGTCTAAGAAAGAATAATCTTTTATTGTTTTTTTTTTTAAATTTGGTATAGATGATGTTTCCATTTGAATGTGTTACTAATGCGTATACCTGAAAATTTAAAGGATTTGGTGATGGTGATGGACTGGGTGGAGAAGGAGATGGGTGTTTGGGAGGTGGGTGAATGTGAGAAGTTACAATGAGTTCCTGTGTAACCCATCACAAGCAATTGATGCAACATGCATGGATGCATTTTAATGTAATTTTTGTAGCCTAAATATTTATTTATCAGTCCCATCGTCTATATACCAGAGAAACATTTGGACTCAATTCCTCCTTAATGTCCAGACTCACATTTCTGGTCCTACTTGACAATCAGCACTGAAATCTGCCCGTATGTTTTTTCTTTCTTTTAGCTGTTTGTGAGTGAAAAGAGTTTTTGTATTCAGACTGCTGATTAAAGAAAATGTAACGAGACAGACATAACAAGCAAATTATTTTCCAGCCATAGAGCATGTTGTGTTTTGTAGTGCACATCAAACAAGAACTATTTTTATTTCTATTTTAGTGATGCTTAATAAAGCAGCTGATGTTGCTAAGCTCAATCAAGCTACCACTGAACATTCAGCTTCTATATTTATTCAAGTACCCAATAAATAAAAATAACTTATTTTCTGTCTTTTTATAATAGATCACACCTTGATCAGCAGAAAATGCTCATGCAGTGACAGCCTATTTAAAATGGAACTGTTTTAATTTATCTATAACATCATCATAGGTTTGTAACTTAAACCATTAAAATAAAACAAACCAATTATTTCTTACATCTCATTTTGCATGATGGTGTTTATGGATGACGTGTAATAAAACATGTTAGACCCATATGATCAATATCTTGTAATGAATAAAGACACATTCTGCTCTTTGTTCAGTTTGGGCCTTTTCATGAGGGATACTGTAACTTGATCTGTGTCACTGAATTGATTATTCAACAGGAAAAACAAACATCAAGACAGTCAACATGCAAAATAATATCCAACAGAGTGAGAATAAAAAATGTTAATGCTCAGGATTGGTGCCTGTCAAGGGTGTCGCCCACCTCTCGCCCAATGACCGCTGGAGATAAGTACCAGCTCCCTGCAATGCTAAACAGGATGGATGTTAATGCTCATGTAAACCACAGCAATAAATATACAGAGCGTAATACAATAGTGTATATACAGGTATATAAATACAGGTATAAAAATAATGTAATATAATATAAAAAGAAGAAGTGAGACACATCAAGAAATTACTCCAAACCGATATCTGAACTGGGCCTTTTTAAATCGCTACAGACACCTAAAAAAATAATAAAATAAACAAAAATAAACAAAAAACCTAAACAATAACAGCTTAAAAAACATCACTATGTCATGACTATGTGGCAGGAGTGTCTTAATAATTCAGGAAGATTTTTTTTCCCTTTCACATAACCCTGGTGGACTTCAAACTGAGTAAAGGACAGAATCTGAGAGACATCATTTATGAAGCTCAGTGCAGTGAGGAGAGTTCAGAGTTTTATGTACAAGAAACAAGACAACAGCTACACAAACACACGACACAACACAGGAGAACCAACTGTTCAGGTCAAGACTCTGCATTTTACCTGCATCCAAAGGACAAGGGAGACCATTTATGGGACAGTAACGTTTAAATTTTGGAGACAGAAAAGAAAATCATCTTTTTCAAATTAGAGAAAAAAAAAAAAAAAAAGAAAAACATCATTAAAAAGAAGAGGATGCCTCAAGTTTGATCTTTCCAGAACTGAATTGTAAAAAATGTCCACAAGGGCTAAAAAAATCATTTTATTTTATCTATTATTTTTAATCTATTAGAATTATCATGTCCAAGATAACGGAGAACCTTTATCTGAAAGGAAAAGACATATAACAAGAACGGCAAACTGAGCCTTGTCCATGAATATGCCTGGTACGCATTCTGCTGAAATGGTTTCAGATTGGAAAAAAAGACGTGACAAATTTGTGATGGATGTGGAAATCTTATCTTGCAGGATTTGATATGTTGAATCAGCTAACAAGGTAATGATAATTCAATTTGATCGAAGACATGAAAGATCTATTTGCCTTGGTTTAAAACTCTCAACTCTGCAAGTTGGAGGTGTTCCTGAAACTACTGGTTCACATCAGAAGCATCTCTTTTCATTTGTGTGTTTATGTGTGTGTGTGTGTGTGTGTGTGTGTGGGTGTGTGTGTGTGAGTGTGTTTAGAAATGTTCTCTGATGATTTCAGCTGCAGTCATAAGATACTGCAACAGAGAAAGAAATACAGCTGCAGTTTGCAGTTTTACATCCAATGGAGGGACAAATTACTGTGTCAAATTCATTTCAATTATTCATCTCTAGAATTTTAATGGACACTTATGGTGTAACTGTACCAAAAATCCACACTCAACAAAAACTTACTGAGGCACTGGTTCAACCCACTAAACAGAAAAGTGTTAGCTCAAGATAAAAGCATTGAATTGACATTAGTTTAACTTAAGTTACACATTAAAAACAACAGATTTTACACTGAGCTGTTATTTCTGTTGACTAAAACAAACACTGCTTCTTGACTTTAAATCTATTTTTGTTGTTTTATTACAGTTGTTGGGCATGTGACACAAAAGCTTCCAGAAATTTTGCATGCCACATTTAACTCCCATAAGATTAAAGATATACAGTATATATTCTTAGAGCTGATTATTCACTTTCAGTTTTCTTCTTATTAATATTATTGATTTGCATTTTTTTTGCACTGATCATCACCTGCACTCTGCATCAGTGCATTTATTTCTTTTTTCTTTTTTGTATTCCTAGAAGTGTTTTTCTATTGTATATTTGCAGCAATTTCCTAATGTTGTAAACCTGATCAACACTTGGCAATAAAAAAAAAACTTTCAGATCTTAGAAATAATTTCACAGATATTTTAGATATTTTGAACAAAAAAAGTGTTTTTGTCATTTTATTTGAGTTTAACAGATATTTGTTTTGTTGTAAAACAGGTAACTAAAGCTGAATGGTGCAAACTGCAGAAATTAGATTAAAATGATACATTAAAAACATTAAATGAGGGAAATACCTGAAAAATGCTGATAATATGCAGCATTTAGTTTAGTTTTTGTTTGTTTTATCTAAAAATGGACTTTAAAACATTTCCTTCCTGAAACATTTGGCATGACTGTACCAGAGTATGTGGTAGTAGTATGCATTATCATCTTGTGGTAAAACTACATATTTTAACCCCATGATAATAAATTAGTTAACCTAACAAATTTATGTTTATCAGGAGAAAGCATTTGGGAATGAAGTGCAGAGTGCTATGAAATATTCAGAGAAACACGTCTCTGTTCATCGCTTCCCTTTGAGCTGCCTCTGTCTCGTGACATCTGTGTCTAAGAATGAACTGTGACGTTCTGCATAGTAGTGACAAGAAAGCTGCTCACTTGGGCTTTTTGTTAAGCATGAGCACAAATTCCACAGGAATTAAGATCAGATGACTTTAAGATGCTGCTTGTCAAGGAGGAGAGAGGATTCTGTATCTTATTCAAGATGGATGGTAAAGTTTAATAAAAGCAGGATAGTGACATGCAATTATCCCAGAGAGTGATGGAAAAACATAACTATCCTAAGAATCCTTGGGCATTTAATAACTTCCTAAATTTAAGAATGCGTGATATTATAATGTGGATATATGAAGTGTAAGGCTTACGGCAAAAACACAATATACTTTATTACAGTAAAGCTTCTGTTGCAATGAATTACATCTTAAAAAATGTCTCCTCACTCACTTTGCTTACTGAACCAATTATATAATAATATGTTTTTTTTTAATGAAAAATGTTTTGTTTCATGAAAAAAGCAAGTACTTATTATATTAATCCTAATATAAACAGGACGACTGAGAAAATCCGATTGCTGCTGTAAAATGAAACCAGTCTAGTGCTGAATACATTATGCATGGAACAGGTAGTTGTGAAATACCACTCAACTTTTTGTGTTGGAGAAGAAAAAAAAAAACATGAATTTGTATTAAGTGTTTATCAGGGATGAGGAAGAGCATGTTTATGTTTGTGCTCATCCTCATGCATTTTTCAAATCATTCAGTTGGGTTTTCAGCAGCCTAAAGGCTCAGCATGGCAAAACTCAAATCCATGTAAATTATAATTTCACAAAAAAAAACGCAAGTGACTACAGAACTGAACTGTAAGTAACAAAAGCATTAAAGCAGCAACACATGATATAGAATTAGAACATGTTTAGCACATTCTCATTTTGAAATATTTAATCATCTGGAGATGCAGTAATGAAATCCTAGGATGTTTTAGACATATTGAGTATGTATTGAGTATGTATGTATTTAGTATACGTATTGAGTATAGAGTAAAAACCAAACCAGAGCTGAACAGTGGTGCTCTGTTACCTTGCAAAGAAGTAATAAATAAAAATCCAGGTTTTGCTCCTAGCTGGTGCCTTGCTGCATGGAGTTTGGATGTTCACATGTGCATTACACTTATTTTGGAATCATAATTTTTAACCTATATTCACCATATGACCTGGGACCAAAACAGATTACCAGATTAGAAATATCCTCCAGAGAATGGCCCTGAACAGGAAGCAGTACTTTTAAAACTATCTGGAACCTTTGAGGTGGTGGAGGAGCACTAAACAGTTCTGACTGATTGAACATCCCAAGTATTCCTAATGACAATCCATTAGAAATGTGCATATTAAATGGTCATGTTAGCTGACTGTCTGACAAACTGTAATGTTTCAGCAGCTGAGGAGAAGCCGTGCATGCCATTAGGCTAATCTAGCCAGTAGCTTCAAAATGTATTTTCCCATTTGTTTATAGGTTTTGCAGTATATGTTCATTTCTCATCAGCCTAGCATTTACAAAAAGACCAATAACCAGTGAAGCTCTCTGTTCGTACCTGCGTGGTTCGTCCCTCCAGCCCTGAGGTCTGATAGCGAACAAGGCCTTTGGAAGTCCCTCCAGCCCCAAACCAGAGAGGGCTGGTCCCACTGCAAACCACATGTGACTCGGCCCAGCTTGACCCGCCAACCAGGCTGCCCGAAAAATCAGCTCAGCTTCTTCCAGGGAGCAATACAGCAAACGCACCTGGAGAGAGACAGTGAAAAATTATGAAAGGGTTAGAGTGAGGGAGCTGCAGGGAGAACTTTAATCCAACCTTTAATTTTTTAATTTAATTTCATGACTTTAATGCTTTTTCACCAACATGAACATTTATTCATACATGAGTATGCTCATAACACAAAACCGTTTAGCTTTTTTGTTTTATTCTTAACACAAGCTGCACATGAGTAATGAGGACTTATGGTTCGCTTGATTTTCCTTTTCCTTTTTAGTTTAATAGAGGTAAGAATAAAAAATTAGTTTACAAGTTCCTCTCTTTCGCTCTCTCTCTGTCTGTGTGTGTGTGGTGGATGTTAAGGGCCCTTGAGATGATTGCTCAGAGGAAGCTCTTGAGGAAAATGTGTGCCGCAGATTTGAAAGACAATTGGTGAGGGTGTAAAAACTCAAATCAGTAAAGACTGCAGTAAGAAATTCCAGCATTTATTCAGCAGGAATGTGATGTTTAGACCACATGTTGTACGATTATTGCTGTTACTCACATCAGAGAGGACGGCCAGATGATGCCAATCCTCCTACTCAAATGACAACGGATGGAATCGAGGTCGGCATGAGGTCTACGAAGACGCTCAATCCTCATCTATCACAAACCCCAGGCAGTCAGCATATGCTTAGAGTCTTTTTCAGCTTAAATCTCCATCTTTCAAACGTAGACTTTGTAACTTTATGTTTGAGAAATGTTTCTTCTTTTTTGATTTTTTGGGAGAGGGACTTCCCTATACGTAGCTGCCTTTCACAGGAAGCAGTTAAAATAGTTTGCAATCAATCACTTCGCTAGTACAGGAGTCTCATTTTTCAAATTATGGACATCTCATTTTGGATTTCATTTAGATCCCTGTGGGTCTTCATATTTTATTTTGACAGAGTTTAACAGCATCTGCATTCCAAGTTAAAATGTTCCTTTTAAAAAGTAAGAAGTGTTTCCAAAAATATACCTCATCATGTAACTATGTAAAGATCTGATGTTCTGCTGTAAATTAAGTTATGGAAACTTTTTTTTTTCTGTGCAGTAGGATTTTATTGAGTCACAAATTATATTTTTTTCTTCTCCAATTGTTAGAGATTAAGAAATGTGAAACTAATTGAACGTTAATAGACTGTCAGGGTAAAATTTGCAGCTTTTCTATAATTCATATATCACTTCTATGAAACAATGGATCAAAAAGCCATGTATAATTTTTCTGTACTCACTTGTAGACATAGGCAGTACCTTTTAATTAACAGATAAATCAGCTGATATTTGTTTAAAAATGTGGTTTATTGGCCCTGCCTGTGCATAATTGGCTAATATTCAGAGGGAAAAGAAATAAGATGCAACAGCTGTTGTAACCTGCTCACTGCAGCCAAATATTTAGTTCTTTAAGTGAGAATACTTTTTTATATTTGAATCTATCCCTAAGTGTCCTCATTCTCCTGAGTGCTGTCAAACAATGTTTATTTGGATAAAGCAATAAAATATTTTTGTCAAGTGGAAAATATTACATTATATGGAAAAATAAATTGGTGTAAATAATTGGGCAATTAAAAACTCATATTGGTTGACCTATACTCGCTAGAGCCTGATCTGAGAAGGTGGTGTCTGTCATCAGAGGTCATTGTGCAAGAGTCGAGGTCACACCTGGGACAAGTCCATCACAGGTCCACATGTACACTCGCACTGAGGATTAATGTACTGATTAATCGAGTCATGCAGAGAAAAAAAATAGTGTAGCTGGGCATGTCAGTGCCTGTATTGGTCTGAGAATAGTCTGAAAAAGAAAAAAAAACTGCACACCGGTAGTTTGTTTAGCTATATGGCTTCAGTTTAGTCTCTTTTGGAGTGATAACTGTAAATGTTGCAGTAACATATAGAAAAACAGCATGCCTACTGCTTTGTTTACCAGTCACTGTACTGAAACACAAATCATCATCTGATGCCTGAAGTATGCTAATTGGAAATGGAAGCTTTGGAGTAAAATAAATGGCCCATGCAGCTCTAAAACCTCCTAAGTGCTGTAGAGATTATGCATGAAAAGTGTGCAACATTCTTAATTTTGAATAACTGACAAACATATTGGAAAAGGTATTTTTTCTTTTTTTTTTTTTTTTTTTGAGGGGGGTCAGGGATATTAAAGCTCCAAAAACACTTGTAGTATAATGATGAGCCACTGACCAACACCTTCCAACTTGTGGCCCTCAGCAAATCTTTCCTTATGCAAGTGTTGCTGGAGCTTCTATGTTTCTGTATCGTTTCTCTGCTTCATGCACCTTCGAAGTATTTGAAGTTGTGCCAAAAAATTCCACACCAATGTGTTTATTTAACACTTGTAATATTAGGCATATGGGACGGTCTTATGTTTTCCACAGTATATTGTTACTGTTATAACCTCAGCGTTGTTTTAATAATGTGTTTTGATTAATAGGTCTAGCTTTCAGCATGTAAAAGATTCCCAGATATTAACTCACCTGCCATCATATAACCTTTACAAGTAGCTTAAAGAAATGTAGTGCTATCAAGACTGACGTGTCTCCATCTTCCTCACCTGGGCTTCATTGTCTTTGAGCAGTCGTTTGGTCCGTGCCCCACCAGGGTCGTCCGTCACATTAAGAACCACCACACTCTTCCTCTCCCAGCCAATGAATGAGCCATCTGTCATTCCCTCCACCATGGCCAAGAAGTCCTCATAGCCATGGTGACGAGTGGTTACTACAGAAAACGAAGTCCAGTCATATTCCTCAAGCACCTCAAATATCACCTCAAGCTGGAGCATGGTGGAGCAAGTGAACTGGAGGTAGATTGAGCCGCTCTCCTAAAGGAAGAAAACAAACCACCAGCATATTCAGGCCTTGGAAATGTACTTCTAAACCTCTGATAGTTATTAAATGCTCTGCAAACATTTCCCACTCGTGTATTTATAAAATGCATCTTAAGTAAATTGCACTCTTCTGAACTCAGAAATAATGACATGATAACAGATGTGTGTGATTATTGTAAGTGTTCCAGTTTTTTATCAGTGAGCATAAATGAATTAGCAACTTATTGGTGTTTTCAATAATTTCATCTTTCTTCCACACTTTATGTCCAAGTGATTTACATTTTTCTAAGAAGAAGGAACTTAGAAGAATAATACAGTCTGTCAAAATAGTCTTTGGCTTTTATTCAAAAGCTTTTAGTGTCAATAAAAGAAACACTGATGGCCTTGTTCTCTGCTGCTCCAGTCATATTTTATTTGAGCAGATGAACTGCGCACAGAGTGAAAGAGGAATTCCTTTTTATCATTCAGCCTGGTGTTGTATTTTAGTAAAATAGTAAAATTAATAATCATTGATGGTTGACATGAATGTCAGTTTAAGCACTAAAATAACACAGATGTATTTTGTACCTCTGCATATGATACTATCAGATTTACATTATCTCAAGCTTTAAAAAAATAACTACACTCCTCGTTCTCAATAAAAGAAAGTGTCATTTTGCTGACAATATTTACATGGTTGTTTCTAAACATAAAAGAAAGAGCCAGAAGGAAAATCTTTAACCCAATCAGCAAGGCTCTATCTGTGTACATGTGGATGATCAAAGGGAAAATGTCAGGGAATATTACTTCACCCTCTCATGTCGGCAGGGCTCACCTACAGTAAATCAGTACTGAAATAGGTCAAATATCAAACCAGCAGCTTGATTTCCAATGTAAGCCTGTCTGCTTTCTTTAACCCAGCTGAGAGAGGGGTGTTACTTCGAGTGAGCACTGCAGCTGAAGAATGAAACATAAATCAGGTTTTGGTGTCCCTTTGGAAGATTGAGTCCAAATAAAATACTCCATTAGTGCTCTTGAGCACTCAACAGAAACAATGAATGGCTGACGTCACACTCACTTCCAGTTCTCAAAGAAGTGCTGCCACAAGGTTGATTGATTCTTAATGTGTATAAGAAAAAAAAAAACATGACTCACCATCCCAACGGTACTTATTACTGATCTGCTAGTAAATGGCAATGTATTCATGATCAATGACCTAGCAGAAAGCCAAACAGCCTTTTTCATACCGGATTGAAAAGCTACTTTTTATCAGCTAATCTGAAACAGTTGATATTGTTGAAACACAATGTTTAGAGATGACCTTATTACTTATTTAATACATTTGTTTTAGATTTCTTTGTACAATACTTTATTGTTTTTGCAACAATTAAGAATGTTGTAATAATTGTTACAGATTCACATATTTTATATATATATTGCTTGTTTCAGCTCATTTCTGTGTTCATTGCACAAATAATAAAAAAAAATCCCAATTAAAAATGAACAGCATGAGATTATGTGTTACTGAATGTCAATCTTAAATGTTTATTTGATTTCCGACTTTTTTAACATGATGGTTTTCTCATGGTACAAGTTTCATGAATCCTCAAATAATCCATTGAATCAGTGCTTTCTTGGTTTGCTTTATATCACTGGCTTTGAAGAAGAGAAGTGAAATCTGATTTTGATCTCAGTTCAGCCAGGACTGAATGCTGTTGGCCACATTCCAACCTGCCTCACCAGAAACTGACTCCCTTTTTGCAGTACAAGAAAAATAATTACTCTGGCTGGCCTTGCTGTGGCCAAGAAATTGACTTCTGAGGTGTGGAAACAACTCAAATAATCTCAGTGAGAAACTCATGCACTTGACGTAATTTGTCTGGATTTTTGCCCTAATGTGCATTAAGAGTTCAGGAAAGTAACATCAGTTTGTTGGTGCTCAGACATGACAAAGTAAAGGAGCTGATGTAAAACAGATCCTTCACAATACTACACCTTCCTCTATCCACACTGATTTTATTTATTCTAGATTGAAGCTGATCTTTTTTGTCATGGAATTTCTTTTGTTGTTTGTTTGTTTTTTTGTTTTTTTTTCTTTTTAATTTCCTGGCTAAATTGTTAATGCTGGAAATGTCTGACTCACTGCCTATCAGTCAAAATTCTGCAATCAAAGTCTTTATTTTTTCATATTGACTGACCTCTAAATTATTATTTTATCCAGCTTATTGTGAAAAGAAAAAAAAACATATTTCTCACTCTGAGAAAAATAAGTGTTTTATCGTATTTTAAGGGACTAAGCATCACAATGATGTGATAATCAAAAATCTGAAAAATAACAAGTGTTGTTTTAAGGGACAGAGCAGACTTGACTTCTTGAGGAAGCTCAGGTCCTTTAGCATTTGCAGCAGGATGTTAAAGATCTTTTAATAGCTGAATGAATGAATGAATGAATGAATGAATGAATGAATGAATGAATGAATGAATGAATGAATGAATGAATGAATGAATGAATGAATGAATGAATGAATCATCCTCTTCACAACACAGTAACTCAACAACAGAGTGCCTTCAGTCAGAAGCTTCAGGAGATCCATCCAGCCCACAGCTAGAAACTTCTACAATGACTCACTGAAGAAGAACTAAGTGATTTAATTTTCCTTCAGGGATTAATAAAGTATTTTTTAATTTAATTGAATTGTAAAAGTAGGATTTATTTCTCATGTCTCTTCATAGCAACTTCATCCATACTGTTAAAATGTTACATTTATAATGAATATTTTAGGAACAACTTAATTTAGTGCATGTTGAGTGTGTTGCAAGAATGTTTATGCAAGTCATGTAAAAATACAATCATACCCAACAAGCTGTCAAGATCTTCCATTTAAAACAAACCCAACCACTTCTCATGCTTAATCAGTCAGTTATTTCCATCAATTAAACATTATCATTTGTCACAGATTTACATAAAAGTAGGTTGATAATCATATGAATGAAACAAAGGGGTCATCAACAGATTAGGGAACCTAATTTATGTAACTAGTTTTGGTGGGTTCTGGAAACAAACTAATATTATAACTGATGTACGTACCAGATAAAATGTACTGATTTATTTTTCTTAAATACCTGTTACAAACACTTTTACTGAGACATTTTGTCCAATTTCTCTTATAAGAAATGTTGATACTAAAATGCAACAAAATGAAGTTTTCTGTCCTAAATCCTTCATGACTACCTACAGATGAGATCACACCAATACATTTTCCTAAAATCTTCAGTACATAATATTTTAGTCTGAAAGGAATTACAGATTGCTCAAACATATTAAATTTATGCAGTCAGATGAATGATATAGAGTGGGTTTTACTTCCATATGCCAACAGGTTGAAGGAATTTGTTAACTATAAAGCTGAAATTTACATTTTTGCTGAGATCTACGGACCTAACTTGAAGTCTGTGCTAGTAGTGCTGCTATACTGACAACCTAAGCATTTCTATCATCGTCACATTTACATAAAGCTACTCAGCTGTAAATGTCCCACTGAGTCACTCATAATGACAAGCGCAGAGGGAATGATCACCGAACGCTAAAGTATAATTTAGTGTCTTCTATCTTTTTTCTTTCTTCTTTTTTTAATTTTACTGCCTGTAATTTTTTGCTTTAGTCAAACTGCTTTTATTTTATTAATCTCCTGATGCAGCTTGAAAATTGCTGTTAAAATTCACCTGACCAGCGCCAAACAACAAACAACCCCAGACATAAATTGGATGTGAGAACAAAAAATGACTTTTTCCCCCTGGGAGATTTTTCAAAGAAGGAGAGAAGTTTGGATTTTTTTTTTTGGCTTTCACAATAGAAGTGTTCACACAAGGAAATAAACAAAGACACATGTGGTCCAGAGATGATAATTTCAAATTTTGTTAGATCAATAAAGACAACAGAAACTGTTATTGTTAAATACAGTTATAACTGTCATGTCTGCCAATTCAATAAGTGTATAAGACTACATGAAGTTTCTGTGAGTTTTCTGATAGTTCTGTATGTGAAAAAAAGAAAAAGCTCAGATTAGCGTGTTTCCACCTGGACTTGAAGTCCATGTTTAAGCACCTTCTACTGTATCTCCACTTAAGTTACCTAATTTATTACTTCACAAGTTCTGTTTTGTTTCAAAGCCATAGTCAGTCATTTCATTGGTTCAAACTAAAACACTGATGATGAAATGAGAAGTAATACATTTCTACCTGCGGCTCTCGTCCTAAACTAGCTCCTCCCCCCACAGCGACAACTGGAACTCCTGTCTGAGCGGAGACAAACTCAAGCATCGGGGCCAAAGGGGCGCGGTTTGGTGGCGGCGGTCTCTCTTCCTCAAACACCAAACCCTGAGTAAAACAAAAAAAATCACAAAAAGACTTCATCAGACAAAAACCATCACATCAGCACCAACAGTCTTATAATGATGATCTGTTCAGGGTGTACGCAACTGTTCTTCTTCTATAAAAAGGATGGAACAGTTGCACAAACCAGTATTAATTAATAGTATGTAATATAACAGCTTGTATTCTGCAAAATATTTCTAATTTGAATGGGCTAATAAAAACCTTCAAAAACAAATCATCTAAACCAAATTTCACCAGAATAAAACAATTTAATGAAGTAATAAAACAAGAACTGGATACTTCTTTTTTTTTCGAGATAAAACTGCAGCTCTGCTTGGTGATCAATGTTTGGAGATAAGAGTATACAGAATGGCAACCCGTCAGGACAATAATGCATGTTGTGACTTCAAAGCTTAAGCCGTTTCACTCAATAAGAGATAAGTTCTTGACTTATTGGTCACTACAGTTCTTACAGGGATTATTAACACACACAGTTGTTGCGAACCACACTAAGGCTGCAAACATGTCTAATTTGAAGGGGTATTTTTCTGACTGTCTTGCATTCACATCTTCTGTTTTTACATGAAAACAGCTTAAATACATAACGTTCTGCTAACAGCCGTTACATTATGATATGAGATGAAGCAATAAAAAAATGAGCATTCCTTGATGACCTTCTGCTTGTTTCCTTGTACTGATTCAGGGGAACAAATTGAAGTTGACAGCTCAATTCTCCCAGGGAAGCATTTGATATGCAAATAGGTTACAGTCAGGATGTGGTGAATCAGAGTGTTACATACAGTGTACGTGATCGAAGACGTGTAAAGAAAGACACTCACAGTGAAAACAAGAAAAAAGACACAAGAATGGGAAATGCATTTCCTCTTGTTAAATAAATGAATCAATAACATATAATGCACAGGAATTATTAAGTAATCAGGCAGCTCTGAAGCTGCAGCCTAAGATTCGTTCCCAAGTGTCACACTGAATGAGTGAATAGCTAAACACATTACTAAATGAACATGAATAAACACAATTCTACTTTTTTAGTAGCAAAGTTGAAAACTATTCATTTTATTTTTAGCACAAAAAATGACAGTTTGATACCCAGGTGACATGGTGATTGGCCAGAGAAGTAATAAATTGAAAGGATTTTTCCCTGACTGCTAGGGAGTCTTCAGTAGTTCATCTTCCATGTAATTATTAATATTAGAAGTTATTCATAGCATGTGAGATGTTGGGGTCATCTTGATTAAGCTGAAATTAATGTGAAAACCTGAGGATGGACTGTAGGGGGTTTGAATATCAGTCATCTGTGATTCTGGGAGGATTGAATTAGATCATACATGAGTGACCATGGACAGTGATGTCCTGCTGATACCAGCATGAGTCTATCTTCTCCATGTTGGTACTGTATAAAGATCTGCAGGCACATAAGGATAAATCTTCAACCTGTTTAGCAAAAGTTTTCAGCACAGAGCTTGTGTGATTAGATACCACATAAAACAAAGTTTAAAAGATTAAATTATTATACTTCAGGGAACCAAGTGTTCAAAAGGCTGCTGAACATCAGCTCCGCCCACACTGCTGTTCACATCGCTACAACTCCTCAACCATTTTGACAAGAGGGAACATCCAAAGATGACAAGAACAGCTTTACAAAACTTTACATCCACCATGGGACATGGACTTCACATGCAACGGCAGTCCAGTCACAGGTAAGAACTGATGCATAAACTTTTTTTATTAGAGAAAGTAAAGATATTAAGAAGAGCTGTTCAGTTTTTTATGTTCCTTTTAAAAAGTAGAGATTGGGGGCTGTAAATGATTCCAGCCTTTCAAACTAAAGTGCTAAAATACTTTCAAAGTATTTTCAAACCTCAAACATAAACTTTGTCGTGTCTTATTGTGAGGTGAGATAAATTAAAAAAAGGTGTCATGGGATGGGAATAAAGTAGTAATGTGTGTATTTGTTCTACCTGTAGAGGTGTGGTAGCCAGCAGCTCACACAGCTGCAGCAGCAAAGTGCCTGGACTGCTCTCGTTCACTGCCAGGTAGATAACGTTGGCTTGACCTGAAGGCGTCATCACTGTTTCCGCCACAAGAGCTGCTAGTGACAGATATGACGAGGAGGAGGATAAAGGGGCCATGGCAGCCACTCCTGCCAGCGAGGCTGTATCTGTCACTCCCCTTCCTCCCCCTCCTCCAGGACCGTTTCCCAGACCAGGCCCGAGACCCGGCTCACCGACCCCCGCTCCTCCCACCACCGCCGTCTCCGGGAGCAGGGAGGAGCCAGAGTGGACTACGGCTATGTTGACGCCACCCGAGTCCCTCTCTCTCTCCCGGGGCCGGAGCAGCAGGGGGGGCGAAGGGCGTGCGGGCCCCGTGCAGGCCAGGATAGCCAATAGCAGTGAGAGGGTGGGCCTTGGGGCCACCATGAGGCACAGAGAAGGCCAGTGGTGGTTGTCTGATGGGGTTCAGCCAGGTGAGGCTCTGGGTATTCTGTTGTAAAGTGTGATGACTTTAGAAGGGGAGGGAAGGTGGTGGGGGCTGGTGGCTTATAGCGCTTCACCTGATGTGGAGAGGAGACCCTGGAGAAAAAACAGAGGAGAAGTTGATTAAAAAATCTGTCTCTATTTATTGTCATACATCTCATTAAGATGAGTTACTGATAGTCACTTGTAGAAATCCATGCATTCCGGGGTTATCTCTAGTGAGAAAATTGATTTATGTGGGTGTTATGAAGCGTTTATCTTCCAGTAAACAATGTAAAAATGTGATACAGGCTACACCTACTCATCTTAGCAAAACTAAGGAGATGATTGTTGACTTCAGGAGGAGAAAGAATCAACACAGCAGTATTTCCATCCTAGGAGAGGAGGTGGAGGTGGTGGAGGAATACAAGTACCTTGGAGTTCAGCTGGACAACAGACTAGAGTGGAAATGCAACACAGAATACATCTACAAGAAAGGTCAGAGCAGACTCTACTTCTTAAGGAAGCTGAGATCTTTTAAAGTCTGCATCAAGATGTTGCAAATCTTCCGTAGGTCTGTTGTGGAAAGTGCAATCAGCTTTGCAGCCATCTGCTGGGGCAGCAGCATCAGAACCAGAGACTTGAAGAGAATCAACAAACTGATCTGGAAAGCTGGATCTGTGCTGGGAGTATCTCTGGAGCCGCTGGAGCTGATTGTACAAAAAAGAATGCTGGACAAGCTGATGAAGATGATGGAGGACTCTTCTCACCCTCTGCACGACACAGTGATCAAACAACAGAGTGTGTTCAGTGAGAGGCTTCTTCAGGTCCGATGCAAGACCGAAAGATACAAAAGATCATTCCTGCCTGCAGCCATTAGCCTCCACAACAAGAACAGACCTTGATCGTTATTATTATATTATTGTCTTATTATTATTTTTATTGTTGGACAAAAAAAAAAAAACTACTACAACGTTGAATTTCCCTTCTGGGATAAATAAAGTATTTTTCATTTCATTCATTTCATTTCTTTGTGTTTATTACACCTGCTGCAACGTAGTTTAAGTCTGTAAACAAGAAATGCTTCAGTCATGAAGATGCTGCTTATATTTATATCATTCACTTTGATTTCAGCAAATTTCTGCTCACATTTAAGATGAACAGCATAATTAAATGTTTAATAGACATAGATTAATGTCAGCATTTAAATTTAATTAAGGTGCAGTCAAAGACAAAAAATAAGATCCTGTGGATTAGTTAGAATAAGATCAGAAGAGGAACATAACAGCTTTCATGGTGTTAATTATTCAATTAAATTACAAGAAAAAAAACAAAAAACCGTTTGTATTTAACAGCAACGTTCAGTTTAACACTGAGCAAAAGTATAAAACATCTTAATCTCTTTGTACCTTCCTTCAAATAAGAAATATTTTTTACCCTGTTCATGTTTCAAAGTTGTTCACTGGAGTTTGGCTATTTTTTGTTATTTACTCATCTTAAAATTATTATACTTGACCATAACAGCATATTATGCAGTCTGCACATAAAAAAATGAAGAGAGAATCAAAGTTCAGAGCAGAAAAACAGTATCAGAAAGTAAAGATTTTACTGCAGTTGCAAGCAAGAAAATCATTTTAAGCATCATTAAGTGAGGCATCCATTTTACATGAAAGCTTAAAGTTGAAAAATTGAGGTTTGGGGTTAAGAAGGTATTAGTAAGCAACACAGACAAAAAGGCACAAGTACTGAATCAAAGTCTGGACAATGACCCTCCAAACGCTTGCATTGTTATAATGATTCATGGCTATGAGAGAATGTTTTCGCATCCCCTTAAAGTCATTTCCAGAGTTCAAATGTTACAACTGAGTATAAATGCTCAGAAAAACAAAAGAAAAAACTAGAAAACAATAATCTGACAGTGTTCCACTCAGCGATAACATTTGGGTGTGTCTATGTAAATATGAAACCGGAATCGTGCCGGGAAATCGTTTTTACATTCATATTTTGGACTAATACTTGAAGCATATTGTAACCAGACGTTTCACAGTCATTTCTCAACATATTTTGCATCCCCTTGTGATTTTTGATGAATGTATAAAATGTAAAGTGATATTTTTAAAGGCATTTTTAAGGCTTCTGCTCAACTAAAATCAGCTGACTCAGGTGTTCAAGCAGGAAAACACGTAAATGCATGTAAAACTTACAGGACAGTTATCCAATACTATAATTTAGAAACATTACCCTGATTTTTTTCAGTCTAAAACTCGAGATGATAAAGAATCAGAATGACAAACTATTACAACCCCACCATAGCATTCGTATCTATTAACAACTCTAAGTGACTTCAGAAAAGAGGAGAAAATTTGATCTTTTCCACTATATGAAATCTTTATTTCAGTGATGGAAAATTCAGATTTGCAAAGCAGCATGGAAATGAAAATGTGCTTCAGAACGAGCTGTGCTTTTTCAGATGGAATCAACAACAGCATGAGTAATAATGTAAGATCATAAGTATTGTGACATCTTTTTTGCAAGATTATTGAAAATACACACTGAACCCCTTCACTACACACACCACCACAAAGATTTTCTAATGAGCTGGCGGAGCTACAAAAACACCAGATTTTAGTGCTACAGACTTTTACATTTTCTTTAACGTGCCCGCAGAATTATTGGAGGATGAAACAATGAAGCTACATATCATTTTGGTGTTTTTCTGCACATCATAGACGCTGAATAAAATAAAGTAAACAAACAAAGCAAGTCTTACTTATAGAATACATATCTAAGAGAGCCTTTTTTAAAAAACCCACTTCAGCATGTGTAACTGTTACTGTACTTCCTCCTTGAGCATTTCTGAATCCCATTAATAGCACAAATAAATGTAAAGTGAATGTGTTTGCAGAGTTCATGCATGATTCAGAAAACCCTAAGGCAAATTGAATGTAATACGATTTTATAATCACTTAAAGTTGTTCAAAGATTTCCAGAAAGTTAGTAAAGTCAGTCTCATGGCTTAGATTTCATGCATTGCAGTGGTGCAACTGAATGCTTTTCTTGCAAACCTGAGTACAGACTTTGAAAACAAGATACGGCGCTGCAGCTTTTCTGCATGTTGCAAAGACTGAGCAATGCAGGTTAATTGATTCTTTATGCTCAACCTTAAAGGTCCTATATCATGCAAAATATTTTTGGAGCTTTTATCTATGTTGTGATGCTATTTCCTTATTTTCATTTTACTTTTTTCTTTTCATGATCACACAGAAATCTGACCAGCTGCAACACAGAATGAAGCATGCATTTCTTTGTTTTTAGTTTGCAGATCAGAATCTTTTTTGGAGAACTTCCAATCTCTGATGCCTCCTCTTTGCATCTCAAGTTCCTTGTTCATTCAGCTATAATAGATCTTACCTATGTTAAAATTTCTCACTACAAACAGCAGCTCTAAAATCTCTGTATAAAATATAAGGAGATATCTACTGACTAATGGTTGTAATTAGTATAAGCCTGATATGATGTCCTTAGAAAACACACAGAGGTGGACTGAAGCAAAACATGGCCAATATGCAAATGATTTTCACAAAGAAAAATGAGTTTGGAGCAGCTTTTGTGTGTTTGGCTTCAGAGCGAGTAAATGAAAATGTAATGAGAAGTGGACAGAAAGTCTGCATGATGTGAATCATACCTGTTGGTATTATTACCAGCCATTAGTCAAGTCACTGGCCTTGGCTGTACTATCTGCACAAACTCAAGCTGTAGACTCTCATTTATCTTAGATACATCACAAATGTGATGCAGTCTTAGACCTGCAGGGTGCCAAACAGAGAAGGCAGTCAGCAGGCAAGGTACTGGCATAATCACAGTCTTTAGCAGTTGGATTTTTTTATTTTGAGGAAATGTTGAAACTGAAACTTATTTTAATACCTGTTTGTTTACCTGCTGTTAAGATGCATCAATTTCAGCCATGAAACAAGTTCCTGTATTAGTTTATTTAAATCTCAACAGGTTTTTTACATTAAAAGATGCTGGATGAAAAAATATTGTCAGCAAACAACTTTTATTGTTGCTAACACAAGTTTAGATGAAGACAATGTCTGAGTCATATTAACATCTTAGTTTATTTGGGACACATTCTTGCTTTGTTGATGCAATGGCCTACTTTCACAGCAGTATTGTAAAAAAAACTCCACTTGTTCCATGTTTTCTTTTCAGAGGGGAAACAATTGGATCACAAACTTTCCTGCAGAAGGAAAGCTGCAGGTGTGGCTTGGGAAAATGTCATCTAGCACTCGGACAATCAGTACTGGTGCCCCCCCAGAGATGTGTGCTGTCCCCGCTGCTTTTTTCCCTTTACACAAATGACTGCTCCTTAATTGATCCTTCTGTTTCAGATGATACAGCTTCCAATTGGTTCTCTGGTGCAGTCAGAACAATCTAAAGCTCAATGCTCAAAACAGCTGTGGAAATAGCAGTGGACTTCAGCAAGCGCTTCCACCCCATCTCCTATTACATACACACCATTCAATGGGCCTTGTAAGAAGGTCCTGGGTTTGAATCCAGGCTGGGACCTTTCTGCATGGAGTAGGTTTTGTCCGGGGACTCCACAGACAAAAAATATGTAGAAGGTTAATTAGCAGCTATAAATTGTCCCTAAGTGTGAGTGGTTGTTTATCTATATTTGGCCATGCGATGGACTGGCAACCTCTCCAGTTGTAACCCCGCCTCTCGCCCAATAATCACTAGAGATAAGCCCCAGCTCTCTGCAACCTTGAACAGGAATAAGCAGCAACATATAATAACTCACTGACTAATACACAATTAATTAATCATAAAAGGTAAAAGACTGTAGATTCTACTTATTAATGTCTTTCCCAAAAACTAGGATTGGCTTTGAATGGAAAGGTATAATAAACTTATTTCTTTACTCTAGATGTAAAGATAAGATGCTACTCACTGTACACTAGGCTAAATGCATTCTTTGATATATATGTTTTTATATAAAAACATCTGTGCTTTAAATACATGAACAATCTCTTAAAATAAGTGGTAACGTAATTATTCACAACACTTCAGTATATAAAAATAAAACTAGCTCTCACTATGTCTCTCTAATTCTGAGAAAGAGCTCTGAGAACTACAAGAATAAATTAATCCATTCATTCACTCGTTTCTCTGCACCTGTATCAACACACGGTTCAGCAATGCATTAAAATGTTTCACACACACACTCACACACACAAACCAATGATGGTAGCCATGGAAATATAAATATGTAAAAGGAACTTTGGAGAGCCTTTTATTAGTTGGCAGCCTTCTTTTTAACGTCAAGTCAAAGTTTGAAAAACATGCTCAGTTTAAAACGGTGAAGTAAGAAGTGTATAACAAAAAAATCTCAATAAATATTAGTTGCAAAAAAAACCAAACAATAGCAAATAAAGTATATTAAAATAATTGAGTGTGCACAATAAAAGCCAAGGTGTCCAACCTAATCAGAACTAAAAGCTCATGAGAAGAAATCAATTATAAGATGTTATTTAAAATGATCAATACTCTTGGCAACTCTAATTTGCAAATGTAGGCTGTTCCACAGGATCACCTTTGGACTGTTCCCTTTTAATTTGATATCCAGCAGATATCACACCTGCTCATGATTTCTGATTGACACACCTGGAGTTCCTGGTTGTGCAGTGTTCTTGATTTGTTTACATATTTAACTACATTTTAGGACAGTCACTTGTCCTCATCTCTCACTGTTGAATCCCAAAACTTCACAACTTGTCACGAAAAGCTGAGAGGCAATAACGCTAAGCACCACATTACAGTGCACTCTTTTAAATTTGTATTACAAATAATGTGTTTAGTCTTGGGCTGCACGGTGGTGCAGCTGGTAGAGCTGTTGCCTTGCAGCAAGAAGGTCTTGGGTTTGAATCTGGGCGGGGGCCTTTCTGCATGGAGTTTGCATGTTCTCCCCATGCATGTGTGGGTTTTCTCCAGGAACTCTGGATTCTTCCCACAGTCCAAAAACATGCAAGAGTTTAATTGGCAACTATAAATTGTCACTAGGTGTGAGTGTGTGTGTGAATGGTTGTCTAAGTGTGGCCCTGTGATGGACTGGCGACCTGTCCAGGTGTCTTACCAAATGACTGCTGGAGATTGGCACCAGCTCCCTTTGACCCTGAACAGGAAGAAACAGGTACAGAAAGTGGATGGATGGATGTTTAGTCTTAATCTAAATTGAAGAATGTTGCTATGGGGGTATAATACTTTTGATTTTTTTGTCAATCAAATCAAACACATATACAGTATACTGTACATTGTTGCCAGCAACTAAAAACAATTTAAGTTCCCTTAGACAGAGGTTTTACCTGCCTGATGTAAAACATCCCAAAATATTTTTTTTTCTTTTGTCATACTGACAAAGAAAATGTATTTGATATATGTAGAACTGGGAGTCCAGTATTTTGTCCTGAGCTGGACGGGTGATGGCGACTAATCTCCCAGATGATCACTGCTCATTACTAGTACTTGTAACAAGAATAAGTAATGAGCTGAAAGCAAGTTAGTCATATTTATATCAGTCCTGAGTTGTAACTTGCTCTCCAGATCATGAATAAAGACTCTTGACGAAGAACATATTGGTATGATTCAAGGTTGTTCTTTTCTTCTTTTTGTTGAGAAACTTCAACTATTTTCAAAGATGAAGCTAAACAGCTAAAAACCTGTAACAAAATGTTCAATTTTTTGATGTTCTCTGCTTTTACCAAGATGTTTATTAGGACCTGATTTATCAAAGATTTGCAGTTGTAAAACAGGCGCAAACCGCTTAGCGGCCACAAAAACATGCAGCAGGAGATTTACTGACAGCGTGCAGGTAAAACTGCGCCTGTTAAACCTGCTGCTAGATGCGCACAGTCATTTTAGCATTTTTCCCTTTAATGAATATGCAATAAGGGCGTTTATGTCAGAAGACGCAAAATATTAGGAGGATAACACGCAAATACGTGGGCGTTCCAGGACCAGTGTGATTTATCAAACCGGAAAATGTTTGCATTCAATATACCGCTGTTGAAACTGTAAATTTACATTATTTTTTGCCCACTTTGTAAAACTGATATTAAACATTTAAAGTAACCAGCTGGGATGGTTTTGAGTTGATCAAAACATTAAACAGTTGTTAGAAAAACAAAATGCATCCTACAGTATAAAAACTGTCTGCAGGCTGAGAACAAGACACGCCGTCAAAACGGCTGCTTGTTTAGTTCATCCAGAGCAGGTTGTGAGTTTATTGTTACAGTTTCATACTATATATTTGTTGCTTTTCTTGTATGAACGCTGTTGATGGATGATTGATCATTATTCAGTATTCTGCTAGGGTGCATTCAACCTTCAGGCATTTGAAGAATTTCAAACAAGGAGAAAACACTAAATATTTCACACAACTACAAAACCATATAGTAACTCAGTATGTGAACAACACAATTGTTCTGCTTAAAAAAAAAAAAACTTTGCAGGTGCAGATTCTTCTTCAGTTTATATCCCAATATTTGATTGAAGTGGTGGCTTGACTGGCTTTAAACATCAGCGCTGCACAACACCATATTCTCTCTTTGTCACTTATTATTAAGACAGTCTTTTATTCAGCAAATTAAATATTCCTGCAGCTGATGTGTCCAAGCAGTGACACCAAAGGCTAATCTCTGTGATGAAATTACCCATCACTTTTGATAAATCAGTAGTATTTGGCACCATGACAATAGGAACAGGTTACTAGCAACATTCTCTAAATGTAGTTTTGTAAATGGAAAAAAAAAAGAATCCAGCTGGAACAGAACAACTTCTGATGAGATGTGTATTCACAACTCCATACAATCAACAAATGGGTTATTTCAGTAATCGTACCCACCATAAAAGAAGAAATATCCATCCACAGGAGCTTTAACACTCCTGCTCTGATGACAAAGTGAGTGTGACCACTCCCCTGAGTAATGATTATATTCACTTAATACACCCAACGGTGTCATTTTCTAGTACATATTTTTCTTTTTCAGTGTTTCTTAAATTACTTTTTTATGCAGACATTACTCCTCATCTCTTCCTCCCAACAAGTGCTGCAATAACATACAAAGATTCAATGTTGATCTTCTAACCTTCTTTGATAATTTTGGGGATTTCTAAAGAAGCCATTTTCTTTTGCAGAGTCTGTTCTTGGGTTTGCTTCACGGTCTTACTTAAGATGTTTACTACAAAGTTGAATAAATCTGGACTTTCTTTGCCTGACTTAACAACCCCTTAAACTTCAATAAGAAATTACAGGTACTAAGATGGTGTTATTTTGTAAACTTGAGTTAATTCTCAGTGCAGATTAACATAAAAAGTCACACTAGAAACATCACTTTTTTCTGCACAAATATAAAACCACTCAAAATTAAATAAAAACACACACCCCAACTCTTCGTTCACAAAGAACAGCACGTTGTTTAATTGAAAGAGATTTAAAAAATCGGATGAGAAAAATACAAATCCTGATGCATCTAGAACAAAATACAAATGTTACTTCAGTCTAATAATCTGTAAGTGAAGGAGTTGCTATGGCTGCTGTTTAGGCCGAGATGGATCCATAACCCACATGACCTACAAATAATTTCAATGACTGAGTCAAATAAATACCATATTAATGAGATTATGATACATTAAATCTATATTAACAACTTATTAGACTTTTCAACAAATCCTGACGAAAGACTACATCTTAACTTTATGTTCTGGTATTGTGAGGAACAATCTTTAAGATTTTATTTTTAGAATAGTATTCATACTGTAATCTAACTGCTGCTTAGATGTACAGCCACTGAAAAACATTTCCTGTGTGAAAGCCATCGTTGCAATAAACAGAGCAGATCAGAACATTAATACACTTCTGTATTAACAGCAAAATGGGGCATGTGCCCTCCATAATTAATTATTTCATCCATTAATGGTGCAAAAGAAAGGCGAGAAAGATTCTATGTTTTTTAAAAATATATTTTTTATGCCAAGAAATATGCAAATAAGTTAAAAATGCAAATTAATAAACATAAAAAATGCAATACAGTGTTTTTTTCTTTTGTGTTTTTGAGAATTGCACATGTATTTAAAATTACAGAATTGGTCACTATGATGACATAAATTAGTTGGAGTTTTTACAGACGATCAAACCCGAACTCTGAATTCATAACTGTGAGCAGGTTCCGAGGTGATCTAGCAGTGCTGAAAGAAAAACTGTCCAGTTTTCAGTCAACAGTCAACTAAATCCAGTATATAACTTTTGTAACAGATTATACACCATGACTCCCAGGCTACACACCTGTCCTCTATATAGTGATTAAATCCCTCAATAAATACAGATGTTCTTTTTCTAGTTTCAGTTGCTCTGTCATCCAAGTTAGTTCTTACAAGCTTATTTTTTGTCCCTTTTGTATCCTCCCGTTGTCCTTTAGAATACCAATGACTCAATTGGGGGGTGGTTCGTCCTTTGGGCTCCTCTTACTCAGATTAGCTTTCAGATTTCCATCTAATACATCATATTTTGAAGTACAATTTAGCAAAAAAAATGACTTCTTTTATTTTGATTCTGTTGCGGTGCATCTTATTGCAGCTGAAACGACAATGTTTTTCTGTATTTCATTTATTTCTTGATTTACTGCTGCAGCATCCTGCTTCAGGCTTTAATGTTCTGATGTGAGGCGCACTGGACTTTAAGAAAAGACAGCTGACTGTGAGCTTGGTTCAATATAAAAGGTTATATGAAATAGAAAAGATTGACAACGCAATTCAGCAATCACTCTTTTACCTGCTTTGTGCTTTTGTATTGCATTCAAATAATGACAGTTGGTGGAACAAAAAGAACTGGCATAGAGAAAAAAAAGTTTTTTTGATGAGTTTTGACTGAAGCTGCAAAGTGTGGTCATTTAGAAACTAGGGTGCTAGAAGTTTTTGGTTACCTTTATGTTTAAACTGAGCCTTCATTTTCCACTAAACTCACCACGCTGTAATGTTTATGGTAGGATCTTGCATGTTGTTGAAAGAAAAACATTATTTTGTGCTCACTTCTCACAATTTGTGCAACAACACACAAACTGTTATGAATATAAAAACAATAAGGTGAAAAAGCATGTCCATTCACAAGATAAAGGCTATTCATGTGCGGTATCTTAAACATATCTATAAAAAGTAACAGGAGAGTTAAAGACTATAAGGAGCCATGACCCAATGCGCAGTGGAACATGTGCTGCCTCTGATCAGCTGAGTTCACCAGTAACTGTTCAATCTGTTTAACTACATTTTTTATACTGATTCCCTCGCCACGCCAAAAAAAAAAAAAACACACAGGCTGTTTAATCTGTTGTGATCCCTCAGTTTTATGGTTGTTGTTTTCAACAAGTAGAATTGCTAGTCACAGCTGCACAGCAGGAGAACAACGAGGACATGTCAGGGTTGTGGAGTTTTGTATTTGTTATGGTTTAGGAATCGCCAGGAGTATTCTGTGATTTTATTTTGAAAGTGTTCTTAGTTTCCTGTTTTCTCATGTTTTCTTGCTTTTTTCATCTTTTATTCAAGGAGTTTTGTTATTTGGAAGTTCATGGATTGTTTTTTTTTTTTTCTGTTAAGGATTTTGTTCTGGGGAGTTGTTTTTTAGTTCAAGATGTATTTTTACCCAATCTGTCTAACTTTTGCTGAATTCCTCAGTATTGTATTTTTTGTTTGTTTGTTTTCACACATGTTCAATATTCATCTGATCAACCTCCTTGCCTTCCTCCTTAGCTGTACTTCTTTATTAATCACCTTCTGTTGCCTTTAAATACCTCTCTTTACTTAGTCATTTGGATGTCCATACATCTTCATCCCCTATTGTCCTTGTGTCATAAACATCTGATTTATAAGTACTGGTAAGTTCAGCATATCCTGCCCTCCACCTTGTACTTATCAGTTTCTATTTTATAGAAATTCAGAGGCAACATTATTGCACCTTCTGGTAATGATATTAAGTGGCATTATTTAGGGTTTAGAGATATTTAATTTGGATGGACACTTTAACATCTCAGAGCAAACATTCTGTGACAACAATGCCCGGTGCACACGCGCTGGCATGGTCTAATTGCTCAGTGTGTAAAACAATGGTGCCAGGTACAGACTCTGTACATTTTGTTTGCCTTTTCTGACAGCTGAATAAAGATCCTTCTTTCTTGCAACCTGATTTGGTAACGAAACAGCACAAATGAAAAACTGTTCCAACTAAAGTCCCACCAGGTGAGACTGAGCTAAGCCAAACATTTCAAAAGCCTACTCAAGAATGTTGGAGCGGCTGCCAAGGCAGGTACGAAGTGGTGAGGAGGTATGTGGCTGACTGTTTCTGGGGATGACGAGATGATCAAAGCTGCAAAAGCATGACTTGGCATGAGTGTGAAATGACACAGATCCAAATAGTTGCATGTTTAATTCGCATAATTCATAATGACATTAATTTATGCAGAATTTGCAATTTAAAAATCACTTTTAAAATCCTCTATTTCATGTTCATTTTTTATCTTTTTAATTAAATGAAATCTATGTTAGTAAATTACATCATGCATCAATTAGCTTATAAATTTCATCAGGTGGGATTTTTAATCCGATGTCTGACAGCTGGCTTCTCTCCTACTCTTTCTGCTTAAGTAATGAATCTAATTTACAATAAAGCTTCTCCCAGTTTTTCCTGTCTTTTATTAAAAAAAAAAAAAAACGAGGGGAAAAAGATGAAAAAGTGACCTTCCTTGCAGTAGCATAAAACACCAAAAGAATTTTAACATTAAGTTAAGTGGATTTTTTTTTTTTTGTATTTAATTCCCAAACAAACTGCATGAAGAAACAGAACATCTTGTTCACTTCACGGGGGTTGTGTCTGCAGTGGCAGGAAACACACAGCTTATAAAAGGCATCTCAGAAATGTACAATTCTATTTTAAAAACAATTTAGAAAAATTACTACATGCAACTTATTTTAAACTCATTCTAAATTAAAGCTTCATGAGCTATAGCATTCATTATTTGTCTTTGGGAATATACATATAATAGTCAGTTTTGCTGGTAACAGCATAAATAGCTCAGTTTCTCCTATTTTCCTTTAAAAGAACCTTGAGCATGTGGTACTAGATGTTTTTTTTGTTGTTGTTGTGGTCTTTTGTGATCAATCAATGAATCCATGCAAACTGCTGCTCCCTTCCTCATTATTCCCTTTAATTTTTTTCTATTTCTTTCTTTCATTTTCCTTGCTACTCCTGCCTCCTCTCCCTTGCTCCTTCTCCCAGCCTTTTTCTCCTGCTCCTCCTCGTCCTCCTCCCATCCTCTTCCTCTCTCCCATCACCCGTGGGCCTTTGGAATTCATTATAGGCTGAGCTGATTCATGACTCAGTCTCACATCATTGGAGAGCATGGAGGCATGCCTATAAATCCACAGTTACACACGATTACACTCTCTCACACACAGGTAGTGGACATGATATCCCAAAACATGCACTGCATCTCGACTACATCAGCATACCAGAGACATGGATGAACAGTACATGGAAGGGAGCATGCATGTGAACACACGTTATGATGTTATGCACACCAGTGTTGTGTAGATGCATGTAGAACACCATCAGGAGTGTGCACAGCCTTCATCCTGCAAATCATCATTACAGTCAGCTACCTGCTGTGTGCCTTGTTTAGTATGTCTGCAGCAGGCAACTCCTGGCTTTTTAACAATCAGGGGGCTTAAGGTCTCTACACTGTACAGTCATTCTGCAAATAATGATTTTTCTGTGTTTGTGTGTGTGTGTGTGTGCTAATGTGGAAATAAGACAAAGAAAAAAAAAAGATGAAGGCCAACATATGGAGCAGCTGTAACTTTGGACCAATAGAAACTATGCTGTGGGCAGAAACGAGATCTATGGTATCTCACATTTGATTTTCTTTCAACTCCATTTCTCCATAACCTGTTTATTGAAGCAGATGATGTTTCACTATGCAAACAATCAGAATAAAAGCTTTAAATGTTACATGTAAAATATCTCAGTCAGCTTTTTCCTTTAAGGTTTCTCAGAGACTAAATTATTAATTTAATAATTAATTAATTTAATAGCACTATTAAGACTTAAGCCACAGTCACATACTAACACCTGGGAACATCCTACTAACAATTTTTGGACCACTTCTTATGGCCTCCATAATGCAGCCTTATGGCAACAATATTAAGGTCCAGTGTCCGTAGCCTGTTTAGAAGTTTGTGGCAGGTCAATGGTTTGCTTCAAGATTTTCTATGAATGCACCACACAAACTCTCTGTGTAGGAACATCGATGTAATGCCTTCCAAACAACCTGCGCACAGCGCGCCATGATAATAAATAATGATATTGCCATGATATTTAATTCTAAGATTATAGAGAACTGCCTGTTTTCACAAGGATATGAAATAGACTGCAACAAAAAGTTGTTGTTTCTAAAAAATTGAAATTTACATCTCATATTTCAATGACGCATAAGGCCACACATGAAGCAGCTAATCAAAGGTGTTACAGTCCATTTCAACTCACAGTCAAGCTCATGGAACTGAATCTGGTTCTGGCTGTAGAGGTGCTGCCTTATATAAAAATAAATAAATAAAAGATCTTCCACAAATTTCAAGCAGATTTAAAGATAAAAACAATGAATTTTACAGATACTAGACCTCCAACACAAATATTCCGCAATACAATGTGTTGACAGTCGGAGGCTCTTCACAACGCAAGCTTGAAATTGCCTTGAGTTGCACATTGGGGGGGGGGCAGTCGCACATCTTTATTTATACATTTCTGTACGGTACTATGAACAGCTACTGGATAATCAGATTGAGAAGGGGATCTTAATTCAAATTTTTTATGTGCACATAATTTATTCTGACCTAAATTGTTTATTCAAAAAGTTCAAAACTAAAATCAACGAATGAAAGCTCAAAGACATTTAGAATGTACAGGTATAACTTTTTTAAAAAAAACTTTAAATGTAGTAATCGGTTTTTGAATGAAGAAAGTGTCCTAACTCTAAAAAGACATATTTAGTACCATGTTCAGAATAACTTTTTAAACTTGTGTTTCAGGTTGGTAGCCTATCTGTGCACATATTTATCTCTGTAAATAAATTATGGGCCAAAGAAGAACAAACTGAGCAGCTCAACTGGATGTACTAGAACTTCACATGGAAGTAAACATGGAAGTCAATGTATCATCCTCAACCCAGTGAGCTCAGAACATGTCTTAACTTGCACCATCTAAGCATCACCTACACACATCCTCCATACCCCCCCACTCCTGCCTTCATTACCCTTCATCACACATTCACTCTGTGTAATTTACCCTCCTCCTCCATACTTCTCCCCTTAGGCTCGCAAAAATGTCTTCCAATACACTGAAAACAGACATTTTCCTCACTAAACAACTTAATCATCATACACACACACACATCATTTCTAACTCTTCAATATACAGTTAGAAATATTCAATTTTGTTATTATTATTTTAAAAGAGCAACATGTAAGTAAGTAAACAAACAAAGAAATAAATAAATACAATTTGGATATTGGTAAATTGCAGCAACATTTCAGCACAGACTAACATCAAGAGTTAAGAAAGGATGATTGAAAATCAGCAGGTGAACTGTTGATTACAAGGAAAATACAGAAAACCAAAACTGATTTAGTCCAATATACATTCAAGTTGATGTTTAACACTTTACCAGGTCTCAAATGTAAATGTTTGTGAAAAATCTATTGGAATACAAAAGTAGCAACCAAGTGCCACTCAGAATACACTTAACTGATCATTGTTTGTTCTATGACACCTCTTCTATCTTGACTCAGGTCTGGGAAAGTTCTAGTTCTGAAACCTTGTTAAGATTCTTTTTAAAAATCTTCCATCTGCACTCAATGGATCTAGACTCAGTGCTCTAATATACTGCATTCTGAACATCCCAGAGCGATTACTGGCCCATCTAAAAGACTATTATGTACCTGCTGCAGCAAGCAAGTCATCTGGGCAAAGCAGGCAGCACTGTCAGGCTCCTATTTGATCCAAATCAATGCCCTTCAATAACAATTCAATGCCGTATGTCTTCTGAATATCTGTGGTGGAGGCAGACATTTTCTTTAAAGCCTTTGGGCGCCCATCTGTCCCTGACACAAAAAATATATAAACTGACAAAATTGCTGGCTTCAGGAACTGCTCTCGTTTATTGTTACACAATTTTTCCCTAAAGTCACAGTCAAATTTCTGAATCACATAATAGTGAGTGTGTACACAAAGAAGTTAAAAATGTTTTCTTTCATTATAGCTGCAGATGTGTCTGAAATATAAAATAAATACACTCTGTGCATGTTGAGCATCAAACCAGCAAGTATGAAGTGTTCACATTCAGACACTGTCCTTGCAAAACATCATGCTTGTAAACACAATATCCATACTCTGCCACACTTTGTCAGCACTGGCTCTTTTTCCAACATTAATGCCACTGTTTTAAACCAGAAGGCTGCTTGATGCACAGTAATACTATACAGTAGCTCTGTGCACGTAAGTCTTTATCTGAATCCTGCTCCCTTTAAATTCTCCGGGTTTCTCAGTTTGTGATCTTTCTTTACAGCAAGAAAATAAAAAAAAAAGATACAAAATTATTGGATTTCTGGAATAAAACAACAGACAACCAACTATGTGGTGCAACTTAGAAAATCTAAGCCATTAGAGCCAGGTGTAGAAAAAGACAGGTTGATTGAGTAAAGAAATCATAGTGATGGGGGGCGTGGGGGGGTGCACATGATCACATTTTATAATTTTTTTAGAGAGAAATAAAGAGCAAAGATTAAGAACCAAACAGAAAACTATCAGAGTTATGAATTACAGTAAGTGCACTCTATAATGATTAGTGCAGCAAAGAAAGACAAGTGGGATACTGGAAATGGGCAACAGGAAGAAGGATGGGAGCGCTATTGATGTGACACAAGAAAGAAATATTCCTCATATCTTCCACTCAAGGTGTGCTGCAGAGTAAAACGCTGCAATGAGACCAGAAGCAGCTAATTTTGTCCAATAGGTTATTTAAATGTTTTGTTTGTTTTTCATTTAACTTGTTTTTATAAGATTTCTTGTGATTTTATTTTGGAGGGGTTATGAGTTTGGATTTGCTGTCATTGAGTGTTCTTTATTGCAATTTTTTTTGGCTGTTTATTTTGTTTTAGGGTTTTGCATCTAGTGTTATTTCTAGTGCTCCTTTTCTGTAATTACATTTATTCTTATCTTCTTTTTTTTCAGTTACTTCTGTGTATTCCAGTCCATTGAGTTTATGTATTTTGTTGCTGGTCAGAATCTTTGCTCATTGTCCTACTTTCTGTCAGGTGGCATGTTCATTTTTCTTAACCTTTTATTTTAACTTCGTTTCCTTTTTAGTTACATTTGTTCTACTCATCTAATCATATGATTATATTCCTTGCTTTGAAATGAGTTGACAACAAATTCGAACATTTTTACTGTTTGTTTTTTTACCTAAACAAATGGATTCTGGTTCCTTTCTGGTGAGCTGCTTTTTTCTGTCAATGACTCATTTTTGGCAAAACTTGAAGGGATGTCACCACACCAGTGATATATAACATGTACCTTGAAGTTTAGAAAAAGTAAACATCTTACATAAGTCTGTCAGAATGTGATGACTCTGTTAAACAAAGACAATAATGAAATGTCAAATAAGTATGTACTAAATCTGTTTCTTGTGGCTCTACAGTCAATTTGCCACCCACTCACTGTAACTCCAATTTATATCAATCAGTGGAGCTCAAAATGCAGATGGCGTGTGTTGTTTATAATGCATTTCTTTGTGTCTCTTTCAAGACACAACGAAAAAAAAATGAATGCACTATATTTTTGAACCATGTAGTTTCCATTAAATAACAGCAGTTTGTGAATGTTTCTTTCTTTCATTTTGAAATGTATTAAATAAAATCAGATAAAACTATTACCATATAAAAGATCTTAACACTAATCATAATTGCTCAGATGTGCAAAGTGGTTTGTACCTTTTCTTTGAAAATGCAAAGCTGATGGTGAAACACAGTTGTTTCAACTGAATGTCCTCAGACCAAACAGCAAGGAGCAATTGCCAGTAATCACTTTCTGATGTGAATTCTAATGCAACGTTGCATCTAAACATCTCCATTATCAATAATACACAGTCTTTCAGCTGAAGTAAACTATTTAGAAGTAGATGAGCAAATGTGACTATATGATGCTCCAGATTGCTCACAGCATGAAATGGACTGGAGATTTACATCCTCTAGAAAGTCAAACGAATTTCTTGGAAATGTAGAAAATATGAACCTTCAGAGGAACTGTGTGAGGTAGGCAGAGGGGGAGGACTGCAGCAGTAAAAAGCCCTTTATCACTTCATTGGTCTCAAAACGCATTTAAAGTTTCCTTTAAAGCTCCGTCTGCAGAGAAGATCAACGGTGAATCAGTGACCTTCCTTTGCAATTTGCCATCTTACCTCACATGCTGATTCACTTCACCATTCTATCTTCCCTGTTGCTTTGCAATGCTCCACAACAACCCCCCTCCCCCCAGACAACAAAAAACAGTCAACAGTTATGCAGCTCCTGCTGACTGTCAAATGTTATTTATCACTGTTATACAGCGAGGTTTCCCCACGACTTGTTGGTGTGATGAGACACTGTGAGCAAGTGTGCACGCTTGTGACAGAGTGTATTCTTGCTCCCTGGCTGGTGTTTGTTGTTGCCCCACAGGCTGTGAACTGGGAGTGTGTAACTCAGCAAGAGCTGAGGTTTGTGCCTCCAATAATTGCTGCGTGCACATTGTTCACTTGTGACTTTAAGGCTTTGTGTGTTTTGACTGGAATGAGAAAGGCCAAAATCCTCACATTACCATAAACTACATAGTTATTTCATAAACTCCTTAAAGATATAATTAACAGCATTCATTGTCTCTGCAATGCCCACATAAGCTACATTGTTATCACATTAACCATTCATTCCCCATCAAGCCAATTGAATAAGGCTTTAATCTTCTTAATTGCATCTAATTGGAGATTGTTGCATTTTGCTGGTTTAACAGATGAAAAAATTAAGAAAAGCTTGACAACATTTACTTGTTTGGCACAATTATAATTTAGATTACTGTGTCATGAAAGAAAAAAGCACAGCTGCTAAGGATTGCTGAACATAAAAAAAAAAAAAAAAAAATCAAACTTCCTGTTGCCTGTAAGTCCTGTTTATTTTATGGACATGACTAACACTTGAACACACTCACTGAAATGTGAAATCTTGTGTAAAAGTCACTGTGTTAGATGTCTGGAGAACATGTTTTTGTTCAAAACCCACGCTGAGTCAGTTTCTACTTTCAGTAGTTAAATAAGTTAATAAACATCTGTCTGAAATCCTTTATTCTGTGCTCTAACATACTGTTCTCCAATTTTATTCTAAAAAATTAAATCTCAGATTTTTTTTTTTTTTTATTGTATTTACAATTTTTTACTATATTCCCCAACTTATCAAGGAAAGCAATAAGTACAAACAGCAGACAACTTAAAGTAACCGCTTCTGTGTTAATTCTCCAAAAAGCCAAAAAGCGTTACACAAAAACTGTTTTTATTTATTTTTTCAATCGCCCACCGCAAAAAATTCCAATTAATTTGTTTAATCGATGTATCGCCAAGGCCTAATCTGAATCTTTAAATAAATAATTATTTGGGTTTTTTTCTCTTCTGGGCTTTTTTTAACAGATCCATAAAAATGCAATGCATGTGTCTTGCCAATATTCAATTTCTATTAATGCCAATCATTAATTATGACATCAATTTGCCAGAAAATGACAAAGCTTTTGACCTGCCAATATGGCTTGCCATGTAACCTTGGAAACCATAGAAACAAAACGTGAGGTGATTCTCTTCTATTTGCACCTGCAGTGGTGGGAACAAAAGCAACAGCAATGTGCTGCTTCTGATTCACAAAACCGAACACAAATGTTGCTGGGAAGCAGCTCTGGCAGCAACTGCTCACTTTCTAAAAGAAACAAAATATTTCTTTAGACACCTCACTCTAGCTAATAAAACATGTGCTGCACTCAATGGAAAAGACAGAAGAAAAATGCCTACTTTCTTTCATGTCTTGGAACATTATTAACAGGATGGTGACAATACAGTCCTCTTTTTGCCAGTTTATTTAATTATTTTCTGAAGTATTTCACAAGGACAGCCAGCTGATGCTAATTTTTTATGCTAAGTTTCCAAAACAATGTGTCGTCAGCCAACAATTCGTCCAAATGCTCCATCAATAATCCCAGAAAAATAATCAAAATTTGACATGTTCATTCGTGACATGTCCTGGATGTCAACCATTTTCAGATTCTACCAACAAGCTGTTTCCAGTCCAGTACTCTCGTTAGGATGTAAATATGTGTAGAACAGCAGCCGTTTCAGATATTACAACTACCTTTTTGTTTACAACATTCACCATCTCAGTTTTTTCTTGCCACCAGTGTCAGCTGAAGTATCTTGCCAGCTGTCTGGCTCTCAGCCCAGACAGCCTGCAGACCAAGAATACAAATATACTCTGAACTGATGAAAAACAACATTACATATTTCATGTGTTGTTGCACAGTCGAATCTGGAAAATGGAGTGTGTGTTTTCAGTAAGAAAATTGAGAAATGAATGAATTACTAAAATATTCAGAATCATTTGACTTGACTCGGAGCTAGTGTTAATGAAAACTGTGAAGGTATTACTGTTGATTAAAATTTGGCTAATTTACTCATACAAATAATTAACAGTTAATACTAATGATCTCAGCATGATCAGTTTTGTAAATGCAACTTTGGACTGGGTACCAATATATCAGCTGTTCCTTCAGGAAGAACTGTTAGAAAACAGATGGCTGTTTGTCGGTTTATCCCAAAGAATAAATAAATAAAGGGCCTAATTAAACTGTTTTTTTTGGTGGTAGCTCTTAATTTTGAGTCGGTGTAAGTCAAATTTTAAAAATGAACACAAACAGTATCAGTTCTGGGTTTGTTGGGTTTTTTAAAAAAATTATTTTCCATCCATTTTCTAAACCTGCTTCTTCCTTTTCAGGGTCGCAGGGAGTTGGAGTCTACAAGTATCTCCTGCAGTCTTTAGGCGAGAGGCGGGGGACACCCTGGACAGGTCGCCAGTCCATCACAGTATTTTCATTCATTAGAATTGTTATTCATTCTTTTTTGCTTTTTAGACTCCTTTTTTTTTTTCCTTGACATCAGAGTTTGTTGATGGCCTTTGCTCCCATTGATCATTCCTTTCTCACTGCTTGCACACACCTTTAAATCTCAGCAGCACATTAGAGGCGAAGCAGCTTACTCTTGCCTTGGAATGATTGGAAAGTTCAGACTATTTCTCTCTCAAAAGACCACTAGAAGACCACTTCATGCTTTTATCACAACAAAGCTGAATAATTGGAATGTGAAAACATACTTACTTAGAAGAGGGCTGCTAAAAAGCCCTTTAAATAGCTGCAGCAATGCAAAATCATCCTAAGAAAGTAATTGGGATTGTAAGAAGAACCTTGGCAGATGTTTTTGCAGACTCTTTATTTGGGAACATCATCAGGTCCAGAATATTTTCTAGTTTCTGTTTCTCTGTCATTGTTTTGTTTTTGTTTGTAATTATCTAAAACATGTTTTCAACTTTTCTACAATGAGTGTCTTTGCTTTACATTCATGAAATTATTTGTTTTGTGCTCTTGTTTTTATTTTATTTTTTTCTAATAACTTTTGCTGCAATTTGCATTTAGAAAATGAGAGAATGTCCCTGTCATTAATGGAGGAAACAGAAGGGAAAGTCAGACTTGATCAGGCAAATTTATGATGATTTTTGAAAGCATGCTTTTAGTTCATGAATCACAAATAGTTTTTTTTTTTAATCCAAATACATGTAAATAATGTTATGTAGTTTCTGTTTTGGAGACTTAGTCAAAAGCCTACACTGTTGTGTACATGTCACAACATGTCTTTTTCTGTAACAATGAAAATAACTTTTAACAAATTCTTTCTGCAAAAAAACCCAAACATTTAAAATCTGTTTTTGCTTTCTCATCTTTAAAGTTAATGCAAATCAAAACCTTAGTCTTCAGCCTGCTTCTATTTCTGTATTTACTGTTACACTCAATGTGCTGGTTCAGCTTTGCATTTTTAAACATACTGCAGATGATACCCAGTTTATTTATTACAGACATTGTACAAGAACACTAGATATGTGTAATTTTGTTCCTCAGTCAGCTGTTTCCTGCAGAATTAGCTGGAGGTTTGTTTTTTCTTCTGCAATTTATACATGTAAAAGTCTCAGTCATGCACCTTTGTCTTTGTCCTGGGACATTTTGCTCAGCTCTACTATGAGACATTTTACTGTGACTAAATTATTTATATGTGCAGCATCCTTACATGCATTGATTATACATATAATCCTTTTCCAAAATATGAGAACAAAATTTCCTAGTTCTATATTTAAAATATGTTTTTTAATGTATTTTTAACTATAATAAAAAAAGAGATTTTTTTCCATTGGGATAGTTTGTTTTTTTCAGTAAGGCTAATATTCTGTTTATTTACAGTGTGAATATATATAATTTGGCAAAATATATTCTTATATTTAGAAGTCGTAATTCAGGAAATACAGTTTTTTTACAATCATTGTTCATTTCCATAGTGACAACTGATCGGATCAGATTGCTTAAATTATTAATTGAATGACATCAGACATGCTTTTTTGTTTGCATGGTTGGTTGTTTACTTTATCTTTTGTTTGGGTTCCACCTCTTAGTTATTTATTTATTAGGGTAACTGTTGCAAAGCAAGGAAACTTTTCCAGGGGCAGTTCCTCTAATATTCCATAATACACTGCCTGCTGTTGGACTCCAACCCATACTGCTTTGGTAACATCTGTAACCACTGGTCCCATGCTGCTGCCCAAATATTGACCGCAGCATGGATGTGCTCAAGGGTATTTCATGCAGACTGAGTTAATCCGCTCTGCATCTCCCTGTTTGCATTTGAGCTTTGACAGCCTGTTTGTGAAAAAAAACTAAGTGAACAAAACTTCTGTCATCATTTCATGTAAAATATAAACAAGATGTTTAAAAACAAAAAGAGCAGGAATAACACAGACTGCAAAAAACAATCTAAAAGTGCACCTAAGCTACTGGTTGCTTTTCGCTTCAACAAGCTACAGTAAGTTCACTCTGATAGTCACTTCAGTATTTAAACCGCCCCAGAATGCAAACACACAACCAACCAAAGGCTCCCTGAAGGACCACTGCCCAGCTGTAAAGTGAACACACACTGCAGCGGCAGAATGGATTACAGCTAAACAAGCTTGCACCATACGCTGAAGCAGCTGTTTCTGGTTCTGCATGCATGCGTGTGTGTGGATGAGTATGACAGTGAAAAATCCATAAGTGAGTTTTTATGTTATTGATGAAACTATAAAGTGTGTGTGAGTGAAAATGTTAAAGGCCGGCAAAGAAATAAGACTCCTATTTGAAGTGATGCAACATAAATCAATAGGTTCCTTCACCCTTGACCCCAATTACCTGGTGCCAGTTCAAAGTACCTGTGTAAGAGATGTGCAGACGTGTATAACTCAGTTTTCTTTTTTTATCTTGGCAATTGATTCATGTAGACAGTTACCCATGATCAAGTAAAAAAAAAGTGAAAAAATTTGAATAAAGCTAAATACCTGCAGTGGAGGTTTTTATTACTCAAGTTACTTTGATGAAGCTTCTCTAATTATCATTCAGATCACTTTCCTGAACAGCTTCACTTAAATTGCAGCCAAGAATTTCACAAATTAGCCTCCAGGCTTTAACAGACTTAATATTTTCTGCATTTGTTTATGAGCAAATGGATTTGCTGTTGTTTTGAAAGTTGCTGTTGCATGTCGGTTCAATATTGAACCATCTGAGAGTCACATTATTGTCATAATTATACTGAGTCTCTAATGGAAAGCTGACAAAAATAGATATATTTCCTGACTTTTGTGGTGAGAAAAAAGGTCAAGAAATATCACACATGAGAGTCAAATTAACTTAAAGGAGGAGAATTTTCTCAAAGTGGCTCAAAAGTGCTTCCAAATCCCACGACCCGGTGCTTAAAGTCTCTGAAGAGCAGAATGGTTTATTTGACAGTTCAACTGTTTCTGCTGGTTTCCTGCTCATTGAGGTTTCCAGTTGAGAACAAAGGCTATGTAAAAAGTTATCAAAATGTCAAAGAATTTTGCAGGACCACATGCAATTTTCTCCCTAATCACTGATCCAGTTGGTTTAAAGGCAGCTGCAGTGTTTCAACCAATAACCATTTCATCAGCAATAACTGGAATGAAATCCCTCTTTTTGTGCTGTCAAAAGTCTATGGAGATTTGCTGAGTGTGGGTGCTTTCTTTTTCCTTCTGGTGGAATTATTCACAGCAGTCACAGAGGAAATTAGGTCAGCATAGATCACTTAATGTAATCAGACAAAAATAAATGAAAGAATAACCACTTTGATGGAAACCTTTGACTCATTAACACAAGAATTGGTCATTAAACTGTCATTTCCATCAGGCTGCGTGACCTCTTCTTCCAACAAAAGCTTTTTTTTTTTTTCAGCCATGTCCAGTTTAACATGAAAGCTGAATCCTCTCCAACTGCATAAAACAAATGGATGTCAAAAGCTGTGGAATTAGTCAGTTTAAATGAACGTAACATTCACAACTCTGGACAGAGAAAAAGGGCTTTGACTTCAAACAATATTTGACAACTCAAAATAGTTTTTCTCAGATCAATGTACTCTTTGTTTTAGGCCTTAAAATGCAATGTCTAGATTGCATGAAAAATATATTACAATAAAATGAGGTCACTGTTATTGTTCACCAAAAACAGTCACATTTTATGGAAAGAAGACCATCCAAGTGCAAGACTAAGTTATCTGGTTTGGAGTAAATGATGCCGCTTAAAAACTTTATAATGATAAATGGCGTGTACTTGTATAGTACAGGTATTTTGTATAGTAGGGTAAATATAATGGGTATAATACTGTATTATAATGGGTAAATGATGCAACTTTGAAAGAAAAATGTCATTAACAACAAAACAGGATTAAGAAGAACATTAAAGAACAGATGACTAATCAAACTAGAAAACAGAGTGAAAGGGAACATCTGGTGTTATTGACAATCCAAAGACTAATGATACACTGACTAATGATCTGGCAGGAAACAAAGAAAACCAAGGAGAAAAGTTTTTCAAGTAGATACAAGTAAGTTAATGACAAATACATAAATATGTCAATCTGGAGGAAAAGTGAAGCCTAAAAACTAACTTACAGATAACTTGAGAAAAAAAACATCATCTAAATAGATTCAAAGTCTTAAATGACAGAACATGAGAGCGCAGTTAGGAACTGACAGAATGAGTAAAAATGAATTATGAAATAATAAATACATAATAACAGGAGTAAAGTAATGAATAAAAGTTTAACAAAATTTAAAGAGTTTCTGGGTCCTGATTTTGTTAAAGGGAAACATTTCATCAGGTTTGTAAATTTTCATAGCAACATATTTATATTTCATAGGTCAAACATGACTTGGGCTTGTTGAATAGAACAGTTTAAGGAGTTTTATCTTCAAAGTAAGCAGAATTGCATGTTTTCTGCAAATGTTTCCTCCTATTGATGTAACTTCACTCTACTTTGGTTTTCAGCTTTTAAGGAATTTTAAATTTTGGATTCAAATCTTCTGTTAAAATACAGAAAAGCACCCATTTGATTCTTAATTAGTGTTAGGTTTATCCTTGTCCTTTGGTGTTGGCATGTTTCAGCTGTACAGGACAGAGCCTGAGCTCACTGCATCCTTGACTCTTCCCTTTACTGCATGACCATCTATTACTGTCTCCTCCAGCAACCACATTACTGCCAGAGTGGAACCATACAGGACAGCCACACTGTACGAGGCCCATTCCCACAAACACACACACTCATAAGATGTTACCACAAATACAGATTCCAATACAGGCATACAAGACACTTAATGAATATAACATTTATTGGTGCTGTATTTCACTCTGGGACACATCATCCCTGAGGCCAACTCTGAAATATGCTGATTCTAACACAGCAATCTAATGGACACTGACTGCAGGCACTTAAGACAGACCAAGAGACGTGATGTCACGGCCTGAACCAACACACCCTGACAATGAGATTAGAGCTAGTATTTCTCCCAGTGAGCTTCTTGACACATTGCAGACTCTCTCTCTGCTTACATCCAAAAGAGCAATAGGCGCTGTCTGCCTCGTCTCACTTCCTGTCTGACTTCTATCACACACAGACACATGCACATGAACTGACAGATGCAAAGGATGACAGAGATACAGGCACATGTGTTTCACATGTAGGTTAACATCTACCAAAACAAGAACACAAATTGACAAAAATACGAGAAAAATATTTAAATAATCCAAAACAAGTCTCTGTTGCTCTGAAGTTTCCTGACTGAAAATCGAAGATGTTTTATTATCTGAACTTCCTGTTGTTTTTTGTTGTTTGTTTTATACAGTAACAACACAAACCAGCTCCACCCACAGAAATGCATAGATAATGTTACACATTGATGGTAACACAGTGATTGAAACCACCAGCACTCTCCACTCAGCTTCTCACTCACAAATAATTTAATTTTGGCACAGCTCACCTCTTTTCATGAATATTCACAGACCTGCATATCGACGTAAAAAATCTCATGCTGTTTGCCTCTGCTTTCAATGAGACACACTCATTTATTTTGAAGCATTCACAAACTTTTTAATACTTCATTTATCTAAACTTGAGGTTATGAATACAGATTCCTTCTCAGCAAACTACCGTTCATGAACAAAAGACATCAGGATTTAGTGCCTTGCCCAAGGGGAGCTCAGAAGATTTCACCATGAAAAAAAAGAAAAAACATTTTTCTTTACTGAGTTTTATGCTCAGCAGCTGATTCTTTGGCAACTAACAGACCTTCATCTTCATCCTTCTGGCTGTTGCTTGTTTGATTGTAGTGTTTGAGTTTAACAGGCGTTGTTGCCCAAAATCTCTAAATTTCAAAAATCCAAGAATAAGAGGAGGTTTACAAGCAGTTTCTGAGCACAGCAGCTAAAATTTTAACACAATTTAAAAACTTTAGCTGGATGTTCTTCCTGTGCATAAACATTGGGACTGAAAGTTTTGACCACTAGTTGTTATCTTTCCTGTATTTTACATTTTCTGGGCTTCATGGGCATAAATTTACTAAAGTGTAGGCCTTTAGTTGCTCAGAGGTTATGTTCAGTTCATTTATGTCTTTGCTGACTAAGATACTTGCATGGAACGACAACAACAAAATAAAAAGGTCAGATGTTTGTGCAACAATTGATTCTAAGTTCATATAAGCAGAAACACAAACAAGAAGAGAGAAAATGTTGTTCTTTTCCAAAAAAACTGTTCTGTTGATGTGAAAACTGTCAGCTCAAACCAGCTGCCTGACCCCTCCTTTACACTGGATGCGCCATGCGGTGCATAACATTTTGCCAAAAAAAACAAACAAAAAAACAAACAAAAAAAAAAGCATTTTGCTCACAAAAGCAGCTGCATGTCCCTTTCCACTGGGGGCGCTTAAGATACGTTTCTCTCGCCAATGCGTGCCATCCAGCTGGTCCCTGGAGATCACGAAATCATGGGAGAATTGTGAAATCGTGCATGATTTCATCAGTACACAAAACAACAAGCAGGGAGAAAGACAACAACATGTATCCAGAAGGTACGTGGTTTATTTTTACACCACCTGCGATCTTCAAACCAGTCACAGGTACTGTCGTTTTTTTGTCAGGCAAGCGGAAATCTTCACGTGTCCTTTTATTTTGAAACTTCTGGGTACGAACGCCTGATTTTCTGTCTGGTCCAAACTATACTGCTGAGCTTGACGCGTTTTAGAAGAGTAATGCATAAAAAAAAGAACGCCTGTGTAAAGGCCTCGACACTTCTGAGACGCATCTGATTCGCGTTGCTTCGCACCCAGTGGAAACGGTCCCACTGACTTTAACAGCGGCTATCAGCCATCACTTACGTTACACGTCTATCACGCATCCAGTGTAAAGGAGGGGTTAAGCACAAGAGTTTAAAAAAGAGCCAGGAAAATCATTTAACATTTATTAAAATAAGTTATTTATCTTTTGAGAAACTAATAATGTTTCAAAACATTTTACTCATAATTTGTTTGGAAGTACAAAAATATATTACTTGCATGTTTAATTACATCAGAAGATGTTAAAGAATTCACTACTTTGACACATTATAATTTCAAGTTTCTGATGTAAATCCAATATGTCCAGAAATACATCCAGGAAGTGTTTTTAAAGCCATTAAAGCTCATAAAAACACAAAAACAGCTGTTGTAAGTGAAATATAGAAATCTCACTCTTGACACTAGCTGTCAAATTCAGCACAGAAAATGCTAAGGTGATATATTTTAAAAACAGATGTGAAACAATGCCTTTAGAAAATTGAATTGACTGAACTTAATGGAGCAAGTGTTTGTATGATCTGTACTTTAGAATGATTTGTACCCCGTCGCCATCATTAAAATCATTAAAGTGTTACAGTTAATAGGAACAGAAAGTCCTTCTCTGCAATCATTTTCTAAAACAAAGTCAAAAACACCTTCCAAAATGTTGAAAACCTAACCGCAGTTCCCCTTTTCCTCTTAATTCAATTAATTAGCTGTCAAATCCTAAAAGGGTGCAAAAAATTTGAGACCTAAACAAAACTTTTTGCTAAAAGATGTGAGGTCATGTGTAAAAGTGTAATTTACTTGTTCAGTTATCCAGCAAACAAAGGGTGTTTAACTCTAGAGTCCACATGCTCTTATTTTATTTTGCATAATTTCTAAAATATGTGAAAATGTGAGAGTTTTTCTGTCTGATGTCATGACACTGTGAGAAATAAAACTTGCAACAAGTCTCAGAGAGACTTTACGTTTGTTGTATTTACCCAACAGCAAAAAAAACCCACACGAAGCAAAATTACCCAGTACTGACATATCCTGCTATGATGAAAAGAGTTCAACATTACATGCAGTTATTTGAAATGCAAACACAAAATCAAGTGAAATATTTATATTCTGCAGACAATTATAACCCAAAGGAACGGAAATAAGTCTGCCTCTGTAGTTATTATGCAAACAAAACTAATTTAGTTTCACTTGTCATCTCATGAGTTGGTGCAATTACTAAAAGGTCGAGCATGGCATAAAATCAAGTTATCATTTCTCAAGTGGTCTTACACACTAAACAGTTTTTTTCATTGTTCCTTTTTTCATGACAAGTTAAAATGTCCAATTACCATCACACAACCGGCATGTCACTGTTCTATTGTCCCGAGGAGGCTGCACTTAGACATCTGCTTCTTTTTAAAAATTTTCTCACTTCTTTTACTTTCTACAACTAGCAACAAGCCGCCATGACATGAGCAACCATCATGAACTACAAGCACAGGGACAAGTGGTGACATCTCACTTTGACACGTTGGGGAAGTTACCAAAACTGGCAGTTCAACAAGAGTTTGGCTGTTTGAACTTCCTCCACAGGGTCTCCTTTTACATGCTTAACTTGTCTGCTTTTGTCAAAATTTTGAGTGCAGCTAAAAGTAACACAGTGGAAAGTCTTCAAAAAGAAAGTCCAACAATGTGCAGCCTGAATCCTAATGTAACTGTCCCCTGCTTCAAAAGTACTAAGGACACAGAGCGTCTGTCATGATGACAATCCCTTTGCTTTACAGTGACTTAATATATGTTTTAGAGTAAAAAGAAAGTGTATATATTTGTGTTTAGTAGATTTTTTTTGTAACAATGTTTCTTCACAGTAAACTTATATAATTGGAAAACCAGAAAAAAATAGGATAACAATAGGAACACCAAACAAATTTTTGTAGTAGAATGAACTTTTTTGCATTGGCAGGAAATATTTGACAAGTTTCTGAAGGGCACCACCCACATGGTCAACTCAAAATACACATTAAACAGGAAATAAACAGGCCTTCCAAACCTATATGATTTGTTGCCAGAAAGCATTGTTACAACAAAGAACAAATTTTCTGTATTTTTATACTAACTCAAATAGATCTCGGACATTGTTCCTGGGATCTGTTGCAGCTGCTCTCCCTGTTTGGGGGTCACAGCTCAGAATACTCGGATGATCACTTTCATCACTGAGGGATTGACTTTCCATACTTTCCCTGTTTTAGCCCAAGGCACTTCTCAAGCTTCTTGTGTTTCTTCTTCTTGATGTTAATGTCACTTGGAATCACAACATTCATCACTACTTCCTTCTTCTGTAGTTTGTTGACCACCACATTGATGCTGACTTGATTGATCTTGACACTTGGTGCTGACTTGTGCAACAAGCTTTAAATTGGCCACTTGAGTTAGCGTCCACATTCCAGTCCTAAAACTGGTCATTTAAAATGTATTTTTGTAGTGTTGTAATGTTTTGTAAGAAAGAACAGGCTGGAGTAGCAAAAGAAAGAAAGAAAAAAAACAGAAGACAGGAGACAAATAAAATAATGTTTTTTTATTGCTGTTATTGTCCTAAATGAATTCTGTTAGTAAGAAAAGCAGTGCTGCTTAGCTGATAATAAATAACCTATCTCATGGAATGTTGTTATATACATTAGATATTCAAAAAAATGATCCCAATAAAATCAGAAAAGTGTTATTGTAATTCTGCGTGGCATCTTAATTTGAAACTGGATGCTCTCATTTCCAGCGAAAGCTTAGTTTTCTTTTCTGACCAATCTGTAACGGAACACATCAAAAGCAGCCCTGAGGGGAAACACACTGAAACATGAAAGCAGAGTGAAGTTTAACAGCTATACGAAGACCCGGCCGGGCCTGACTTTGTTGTGACATCTTCGGTGTCAAACTGAAGCTAAATCCATTTTATAAGTTGTCACACAGAACATTGCTGATGGTTGTTAATGAGATATTCAGAGAGCAGAGGCTTTTTAATTATTCATTCAGAGATTTTATCTAGTGAGACCAGTCAATTTCTTTTTTCCTGCAAAAAGTATTTTTATTTTTTACGTTGTTTGCATTTTAAATCCCATGCTGCTGCAGTATTATTATTAACACCATGGCCATATAAAAACAACGTTAATACTGTATCACTAACTACAATGTGTTGAGAGGAGAAAAAATCACAGATTGTGGATAACCAGTTTTTTGGAAAAGTTCCTGATGTTTTTTAAAGTCAAAAATATAAAAGTATATAAAACCCATGGCACTGTTGTTTCTTCAGTCATCTTTCCACACGCTCTATCAGGTTGATGCATACAGGGACATTAGAAGCTTTTAGTTTGTTTTTGTAAATGGAATTTTGCTCAATATTTATTATTTTGTATATTGGCTGAGCAAATATATAGTTGTTTATGCAGGAAGAGCTAATATGATTATTTTAAATTAGTTTGAATTTAAAGCAGTTGGAGTTTGAGAACACATAGATGGCACTGGGTTGAAAAGGTGACCCCTTCAGGCTGGCTGCAGGCTCCAACACCCCACAGAATCTTATGCTGGGTGCACACAGCAGGATTTTCACGATAATTTTGCCCTGATTTTCCCTGATTATTGGGACGGTGCTTAAGATAATCGTAACCCATATTCCTGACATGCTTGGTCTGTTACGAGTGATGGGGTCCACTCGGAAGGACATTCAATCACAAATTGGGGATATCCAACATGTTGGATTACCTTGGCCCGATATCGCAGTGTGTGTGGTGCTGCGATGAGAACTTTTCTTGCAGCCAATCAGAAAGTGAGGTGACAGGACACTTCTTTTTCTTCTTCTGAGGTTTTGTGGTGTTTGTCAACCAGCGGCAGACAGATTTCAACCAGAAATCACACAGGTTTTTTTTATTTTTTTCGTGATAATTCCCCTCTATACTGAGAATGTGGCGAGTGAAATCGATTCGAGTGTGGTGTGTGGCCACATGACGGTAGGAGCAGAACAGGAATATGCCTGATTTTTTTTTTTTATTTTGTTGTGTGCGCGGTCTGAAGCTCTTGCAACTCTGTTAAAACCTGCTGTGTGAAGCCGGCTTTACTTGCTGCAGACAGTTTGAGAGAGCAGGGATACATTTCTTCCAAAGCCCATGACAGTTATCAAAGAGGAATATTAAACAATCTTAAACATAAACCTTAAACATTTCATTCACATTGATTCAATGAATGAAATACACTTCTTTGTAGACCTTGTAACTTTTGAATTAGACAGATTTTTTTTTTTCTTAGCCAAGGATGTTGTAATGATCCCCCAAATTTAATCCTGCCACAGTTCATTTGCTGAACATCATATGGCAAAGTAAGGTCACTAGTGACTTTTTCTTTGATTAAGCTGGCAAAACTGTAAATTACAGTTTCCTGCTGCTCAGCAACAGGCCTGGAAATGACATGAAGCAACTGAAAAATCAATAGCTGTCTCATGAAACAGAGAACTCAACGTCTGCTCAAACTGATATGAAAGCATCACAAAACAAAGGTTTTAATTGATGATTTTAATGTATCTGTTAGCTTTACCTTCTATCAGAAATGCCACTTGTTTCTGAAATGCACTGCCTGTTGCTTACTCACCATAAGATGAAGTTAATTCTTGAGTGTGCCACACAGCACAACTCAAAAAAGGCTGTCTTTTATCATTTATCTTTGGATTATTTTATTTTATGTCAGCATAAATAAGCATACTTTTAAATCTGTAATAACTTTTTTAAGTTTACCTTTATCGCTACAACATCACATTCTTGTTGGAGATAACTGGTTTTATTTTTAGAAAACAAAACACGCCTCATTTTTCTCATAAAAGTACGTGCTTGGAATTAAAAGAGCTTTTTAGGAATCATTTTTGGAGGGTTTGGACTGAGAAATCTATCAGGTTGCCTGAAGACAAGATTCTGCAGCAAACAAAGGGGTTTATGAAACATGAGTTTACGTGCTGTTGCAGACTGTAGCTTACATTATTAAATATCTGGTGAATATTTAACACTGAGGATTTGATATTGCAGGTGTGGACTTCAGCAGCTACAGTTTTACCAGAAAAGACCAGATTTTATGTTTTGTTTACTGTTCAATTAAAGAAGGATTTTAGATACATTTATTTGTGTAAGTACTCTTATTCCTTTGATTCATTTTTATCCTAAATGTTATTTTAAATTGTTTCTGCTATTTATAGCTGCCTACCAGTGTGGATAAAGTTTTTATTATTATTATTATTATCTGTATTCTTTTTCATAATATGATTTTGACAACTGCATGTTGGATACTTTGAGGAAAAAAAAACACTCAAAAATCTAGTAACACTGTAGGAAATAATTTCATAAGTGAATCTTTAATTTACTCATAAACAGGCAAATATTTGTAATCTTTTTGCTGATTACACACTGTACACAAGATATGCTTACAATTTATTCATTAAGACAAATTTGAGTGGCATTTATGGTTAAATGGTTTCCATTCCAATATGAATGCCACCCAAATTTGTCTTGATGACATGAAACAGTTAGTTTATACAGGAAGCTCTGAACCCCTGCAGTAATGTTGTACACTGTAACTTAATTACTTCTGGGACTATACATGATGTCTTGTACACACTGTGATGAGCATGTACTGTATGTATCCATGTTAGCACCTATATATTACTATATACTAGAGGTATTACTCAGAAACAGACAACTGTGTAAACTGTGCTATCAAAGTAATTAGCAAACGTTCAACCGTGATTTTATGGGTGCTGCTGTTAATGGTTGTTACCTTAATTGTTATTTAGGAGAAATTGCTGAAGAGGGGGGTGAGGAGTGTAAGAGTAAAGTTGAGCTGAGTAAATAGGCTTCACTGGCAGGATAAAGAGATGGAATGAGAGTGAAGCTTTCTTAATGACTTTGTGTTTATGTGGCTGACAATGCTAAACTTTAACCTCAAGGGATCTAAGATTACAGGCCCCTCTGCCAGTGTGCGCCTCATGTGAATGTATTTGTTTGTGGTTTGGTTTTAAATTACTTTGACGGTCCACGTTCTCCAGGGGGCATCCTGTTAATGAAGTCTACTGGAGTCATTATATACTTGCTGCAGTTATAAGAGCTAATTATTTCACTTTTAGAAAGTTTTATTAGTGAGACTAGGCTGCAGTTGAAACTACAGTATGGATCTTGTCTCATTAAATGACACCAAAAAAACAAACAACAAAGTACTTTATAAATTTGACATTACTCTGATAAACAGTCACTACACCATCTATGCTAAAATATATAATAAATTAAATAATTAAAATAAACATTTAAGGAAGTTCTCCCTATTTGTTCCTTTTGTCGTGAAAAAATGCAGAAAATATTTTATTTTCATCACCACTGCTGTCAAACCATGGCCTCTATAGATAAAACTAACTAATTATGTGAAAACAATAAAAAAGCAGTTCTGCAACATTTACAATGTGACAAAAAGAATAAGGATTGAAAAAAAATCCCAATACTAATATTATGATTGATAATTGCAATTAATATATCAGTGTATGATGATTTTTTTCACATTGGAAGAACATAACATATACTGTATGTCCAAAAGATTTGGATCCCGTCTCTGAAAAAACATGCATGCACATGTTTCTTTCTTTGCCTGAAATTTAAACAGTTGTAAATGCTGATATAATTAAGAACATGACAAGTAGTGCTTGAATATTTACAGCTAAACTCCTCACAACCATGAAACAGTATTTTTCCACTACAATCGCTCAAGCACCTGTTGAATAGCAATGAGAACATCAGAGTGGATGAACAGGACATCAGGTCATGCCACTATCAACCTCCTCTTATTCAAAAAATGACATGTTTTTGGACTCTAGGCAAAAAAAAAAAAAGATTTACAAAAAGCAACATTATTTGTATTTAATATGGTGAAGTGAGATCACACGTGCAGGGTCAGGGTGAGTTGTGTTGAGCGGAAGAGATCGTCCTAAACATCTGAAGCATTGAACTCACATTTTATAAAGCAATCTATTGCAGAAAAGGAGGAAAAAAGTTGAAAGAAAAAATTCTGAAAGCGAATGTGGAGTGTAAATAGAAAAAAAACAACAAAAGTTATTGAATAAGGTAAGTAACGGAACAAAATTAGGTATATAAAGGCAAAAAGAGCATCTATAGATGTGGGAACTTTTAAAAAGTTAAGCAAAAAATGTAAATTATTTGTTACATTATATATAAGATATAAAATATTGAATGAACTAAAGTTAGAAAATAAAAGAGTAACGTAAGATTTAATAAATACATAGCTGAAAAGTAAGGACAGATGAACAGCTATTTAGCCGAGAAAAAGTAACCGAAAGGAAAAAATTGTGAAATAAACTTCACTAATACATTTGAAAGAAGAGGAAACAGGGCAAAAAAAAAGAGTTGAAATATGTAAGAACAATCCAGAAAACAAAAATGTACCAATTAATTTAAACAAGTAAAGGTTACACATAGGTTACAAAAATAATTAGGTAGACTGAAACAGATGCAAGAAGGGAGAAAGATATGCAATCAAAGCAGGAACAAGATGAGGAAAACATACAGATGAAGGAAAGAGACCAAACTCACTGCTGATGAAAAAGGTAGAGAAGATATAAAAACATCTGATGGTCGGGATAACAAATAGTAGATTGACGGGTCACTGATGGAAGTTGGTCAGTCAGAAAAACAGACCAATGAGAGACTGGGAAAAACAACAAAACACAGAATGATGGAAAGGAAATGTGTGTGGAATCATGATGAGATGGAGACGCTGGTGCATGCTTTTATCACCAGCAGAATTGATTACTGTAACGCCCTGCTTTCTGGCCTTCCCAAAAAGACTATCTCAAGTTTACAGCTACTACAAAATTCAGCAGCACGTGTCCTGATGAAGACCAGGAAGCGGGAGCACATTACACCGGTCTTAGAATCACTGCACTGGCTCCCCGTATGTTTTAGGATCGATTTTAAGGTTCTTTTAATGATTTTTAAGTGTTTTAATGGTCTTGGGCCTTCTTATCTTTCAGAAATGCTTTTACCATATGAACCCTCGCGTTCTCTGCGCTCCTCTGGCAGCCGTCTCCTTATCATCCCTAAAGTCAGGACACGGACTCACGGTGAGGCGTCCTTCCACTATTATGGCCCTCACCTCTGGAACAGGCTGCCGGAGGACCTCAGGGCCGCAGAGAACGTTCATGTTTTTAAGAGCAGGCTCAAGACCTACCTTTTTAACCAAGCTTTTAACTAATTATTATTCATTATTACGCTTTTTAACTGATTAGCATATTTTACCACATTTTTTTTTTTTTTAGTTTAGCTTTTAACTGTTTTTATTAATCTGCTTTGCATTTTTATCTTGATTCTATCTTATCATTGTTTTACACTCATTGTTTTATACCTTATACACTTTATGTTTTACAAATTTTACAAAATTTTATTTATTTATTTTTTTGTTTTTTTTGCCAGTGTTTCCTCTCCGGGACCCCTCTGTGTCGGGGGCGGTGGTCGGATGTGGCTGCCTGGGTGCCCCCCCAGGTAAGGCCTTGGTGGGGGTGGGGGTACCAGCCCTCCCTACTCTGGGCGCACGGGGTCGGTGCCTTGGCAGCTGCTGCTGATCCGCTGCTACCGATGCAGATGGCTCCTATGATGGCATTTCCTGGCTCATCTGTGCTCAGCCCGCTGTTTTTGTAGCTTTTAAGTGTGTGTGTGTGTGTGTATATGGTCGATGGGTTGGGTTGGGATGGGGGTTTTACTTTTTAAGTAAAGGGGGGGGTTGGGGGGTTGGGGGGTTGTGGGGTCATTTTTAATCTGTAAAGCACTTTGATAAACTTTGTTTGAAAAGCGCTTTATAAATAAAGTTTTGTTTGTTTGTTTGTTTGAGAATGAAAAAAAAACATCTTGTATGAGAAACAATGGTTTTGCTACCTGGTTTATGTCTGAAACTTTGCACATAAGTTCCAACTTTCTTATTTAATAACCCTTATTTAACACCCTCTGTGTCTAGTGTGTTGTAGCCTCGTTTTAACAGGCAATTCATTTTAGATCATAAAAGATTAAAAAACTTTTGGAAATATAAAGATTTATCTTTTAACAGTCTCGTGCAAGTATTGACATGATGTCAGATTTGCCCCCAAGGCTACTAATCAAACAAGACATAAATCTAAAAATAGCTAAAGAATAAAAAGAAAACCAAATCACCTCAACTCTTCTTCCTGTCTGAGGAAACTTTGCAGAGCAGCTGTGGCAACATTTTTGCAGTAGAGTTCTTTAAAAAATAAAAAAATTAAAAACCCCTGTTGCATTATGTCACTAAACACCATAATGTGTCAAAGAAAAGTCTGCATGTGGGACTGCGGGTGAGCCAAATGCTTAAAGTAAGGCTTCTCTAAAACAATTTATAGCCCTCAATTAAAACACAGTGTTCAAATGAAAGAGACGAGCCATCTGCTCGCAACTCTCCAGCCCTCTTATGTTCACATGTGTCAGAGAACAAGCCCATTAGAGGCCAGACGCTGCCAATCTCTGGCACATATCAACAACTCGAGGATGAATGTTGAATGAGAGCAGTTGGGGTCTATCCACAGACTTTGGCTGGTCGACGGGAAGTGAAACCCAGCAGCACAAGCCCTGCTGGGACAAATGGAAGGAACACAAGAACACAATATCATCCTTTCATGCAAAATTTCAAATGTTAGTAAAGCGCACTGAAGGATGTCTTTTTGTCTGAATCAGAGTCACGGCATGAAATTGCCAGATTCCCAGATTTGGCTCAGCAGAACACCTTATTGAATTTAAACATGAGACTGCAATAATTTAGAATGTTACAGTTTTATTTTAAGGGTTTAATAAAGCATAAAATGATCCACGCTAATGGTACCATATGGGCAGGTTTGGACCTGGATGCTCCAATTAGAGGGAACTTATATTTTACTTGCTGCTGCAGCAAAACCACCATTTGCATGCTTGAATTTGATCCAGTCACCATGTTTGCAGATGTCTGGCTCATCTTTGCAGCTAAAATAAATGGTAAAGGTGACAACAGGCACAACAAGGGATTAATCATTTTTAATGTGAGTTTTAAAAGAAATGTGTCCATGTGCAGAAAGGGTATTGTGGCTGTATTTATTTATTTTTACAAGATGTATGTTTTTTTTGGACAATATGTACAATCCATTCATTATTCATCAATATTCATTCTCCGTGTCACATATTTGTCTGCCTGTGGTGTCAGAAACATTATCTCACATACACCCCAGACAACACATACACCAATATAGAGTAGTTGAATAGAAAGAAGCCCAAAGCAGCTTTACACCTCTTCAACAGTCAGACTGTAGAATTACCAGAGGCAGAAACCTAATTCTCTGCAGCTGCGCTCTGCTGTAAATATGGCTAATCTACCAGCCATTTTGGCATGTCACTATCCATCACCAGCTTCCTCTGTTTTCATAATGAAGAGATGTTGTAAAATGGTAAATATATCTGTTTCATGAAAATCTTTTTGCCTGTCACTAAAAAGACATTGGATTTACTATTGCCAATCTAGAATCAATAGTTTAAGAGAAACCTGCACTGTATTTTATAAGCTGAGCCAATAATTTGAATGATATGGGAACAAAGATTGGTTAGAACAACTTAGACCACTGGGATCTAGATTGGTGCTTTAAGAGGTCAACCAAAGAAGGTTGAAGGCTTTATTCAGGCTGATTGTGAGTCTGCTTCAGGTGGAAAAGTTTAAGTATCTTGCCACTATCTTTTCTTTTGTCCCTAAAAGATATAAAATTCCTTTGCAATAAAAAAAAAATGAACAAAGCAGCATACCAACTACTGGACCTGCCACATGAGCTAAGACATAATACAAACACTTCAAGCACAATACAAACACTACAAGTGCAATACAAGCACTTTTACTGTAACATTTCAGACTGAAATAACTTTTAAATATTGTATATACAGTAAATGACCAAATCTTAGAAGTTTTATGCTTATAAGTAATATTGTCTCTGGTTCCAGCTCCCGCTTCACTGTCTGCCATTGCTCATAGAAAATCTCCCTTTCGACCTGCAATGCATCTTGGGATATGTTGACGAGAAAAGAAGACACTCAGCCTTCAAATCAGAGAAAAAAAGGCCGGATTCATCGGCCGCATTTGAAGGAGTCTTCAAATTGGGACAGGCCTGTGCATGTGACATAACTGGCCTACAAATCCTGGCCTTCGAAGGATGAAGACCCTGAATTTGGACACAGCTTTAGATTTTGTCCATAGAAATATGGTGAGGTTTCAGTCTGTTGTGGTGAAGAAGAAGTTGAGCCAAAAGGCAAAGCTCTCAATTTACTGGTCTGTCTGCATTCTCAACCCTCAGCTACGACCATGAGGTCTGGATCTTGATTGAAAGATCAAGATCCTGGACTGACAAGATAGATTGTTTCAGTCTGATTCAGGTTTCCACAAAGGTTCAACAGGTTAAATCACATAAGTAATTTGGATTGTTATCAATGGTGCACAAACTTGTTTTGCTAAAAATATTTGTCTTTTGTAGCTATTTCAAAAACCAGAGTTATTGCTTGTGTCATCTGAGACAAACCTCTCTAATGTCCTTTGCTGTTTCATCCATCTCTGTTTGGGATCTCGTCCAAAGCGTCCTCTTATTTCTTTAGTTACTGACCTCTTCAGCAAAAATGTCACTGTGTATAAACAATGTAAACTGTTTTATGAGCAACTTTACAAATACATTCCCACTAAAGCAAATGCATATACATTTTAGAGAAATACACATTTTCAATATATTTTTGGGCTTGTAGCAAGTTTTTCATCAATTTTTAGACAAATAAAGCTGTAAACTTCTGACAGAATCTAAAGCACTTTGTCTGAAATTCCAATATATTCCAGTGTTCTTCCTATAGATTTTTGTTTTGGATTAGTATAGTATCTAAGTTTGTTTGAGTAAATTAGCAAGCCAGTTGAATGCCTTGACTTTCAAAAAGTAAAACATAAATCAATAGACTGTGTTTGCAGTTAGCAGTGTTTGTGCTGGATGAAGACTGTGTTGACTAGCGTTGCTTTCTGTCCTTTGGTTGCACCTGCTGTCTTTGATTGACACACCTGTTCTGCATTCAGTCATCACCTCCCTCAATATATTGTATATACTTGATTGTTTTCTTACTTTAGTCATTGACAATGTTGGAAAGCTTAATGAAAATATATGTTTTATTGAAATACTGTCAACCATTAAATTATTCCTGCCGTAGGGAAAATGGTGCAGACTTTTCTTCATTTATCCTCAATGAAAGTCTCTGCAGGCCTGCCCATTTTTCTGTGAGGTGTGTAACTGCTCCATTTCATTTATTATGAAAATGCACGATAACACCAAACATTTTATAGTGTAAAATAAAATAATACTAGATATTGGTTTGTCATTTGGATGCATCTTTTTCTTTAGCAAAACACATTTGTTTCTTTAGTAGAGTGGAGCTTTAAATTCTCTTAAGAATTGTGCAACTGAAAAGTTTCCATTTGTATCAACTGTTCCCCCCTACATCACTAATTTATCTGGGATTCCCTAAGCTCTTGGTGTGAACATGCAAAACATGGGAATCATCTTAACTGTGGTCAAACTAACAACCTGGTATGCTTGTCTATCTGCGAAAAAGGCCATGAGAGGGATGTGAACTGTAAATACAACAAATCCTAAGAGGAAACCAAATGAACGATAAAGAAAACAGAGCAGATTTAAATACAGTTGAATAAGCCAAGCTCCCAGAGCAAGAGAACGTGATATAGAGAGGGATATTAAAGGAAAAAAAATAACTGCATGAACATGTTGCTGCATGTATTCTTTGCCTGCAAGCTGGTTAACATTGCAGAGTCCTCCTGCATTATTTACTAGCTTGTCAAAAGACATGGAGAGAGGATAAGACAATGTTGTAAAACAGCTTGGGGTACTTGCAATGCATTTGCAGAGTTAATCTGTGCCTGGGACATTTCTTTCACTGCCAACTGAGAGCGGTTAGGAAGCACAGCTCAAGCCTCAGAAAAAGAAATCCATTGTTACACGATCTGGGATGTTAGACCCAGCATTTGACAGATAATCTATTTAAATAAGACATAAAATATTTTCAGTAGTTCTTATTGTTTTTGCTATAAATAATTTACATCTATGTTTACCTAAAAAAGAACATTAGTAAATAAAGAATGTGACATTGATAAAGGTATCAGTGTTATTTGCTTGGACTTTAAACAGCATGACAGGTTGTTTTTTTTTATCTAACTTTAAAAGGCTTTATCTCTCATACATAAGGATTCTCATACGGAATCATCAATAAGAACAATAAAATTTTAATGTGTAAACAATGTGTTAAAGGTTTCCCAGACATCTTATTCTCAGTCAGGATTGCCCAGGTCATCCTGATTGTTTTTAAGTGCATAATTAATGACATGTCAGAAAGGTCAGAGAAAGCAACTCATAAAAAAGCAAATTAAATGTATCATTAAAAAATAAAGACCTGTCTGAACAGAAGCAAAAACTGTAGGCAGCTTTGATAATACAGGTTTGCAGCACAGTAAAGGCTTCGCACCTTGATATCAACTTTTGTCCTGCGTTGGTCAAAACCTTGATAAGGCTTCTAACTTAACATAAAGATGTTTTAGTCATTGCCAACACTGACACAGAAAACAAAAGCTCAGAGCATGTTATTGTTCTGCACACTAGAAGACCTAAAGTACAAAGTCTAAATTGTTTTTTATTTCACTCTGGCCCCATCATTTTGAAAAAACATGTTTTAGTCCCTTCTGATTTCTGTCTAAAGTGAAATTGTTTTTATCTGTATTTATGGGTATTTGTTGATTCACAGCCCCATTCCATTAATTAGAAAAGCAAACTGGATGTGATATGATTTGTGCTTGACGTTCAAAGAGATTTCACAAGCTGGGGGGACTTGAGTGAGACCCAAGCCAATTAAGAAATCACACAAAAGGTGCTGGATTCAAATTTTATCTGCACACTATGTTATTACAATGTACCATTCTAAAAGCAACAGAATTGGAGGTACACTGTTTTATAAAAAAAAGGCCTCCAAAACCAGTTTAATTATAATGTCAGCTAACATACTGAAGGTGTTTTAACTAGAAAGTTCAACTCTCAGATCAGGGAATCCCTTTCTTTAACAGAAGGTGTATGGGATGCAGAAATGTGTGGGATCAGGATGAAAATACCTGACCTGATGAAGACTGCATCGACTGATTTCAGCAAAAAGACAGCAGGTGGGAGTCCTACTTATTTTCAAAAATATCTCTGTGAAGTCTGGCAGAGTCCTATAGGACTCAAATTCATTGGAATGTGAAAAATAGGTTTTTATTGCTCCTAGCTCTAAACAGAGAAACTGCATGTGTAGCATTCTCTCCAGATAACGTATACTGCACTGATGTGCCCTTGAGCAATGCGGTAATTTCTGAGCTCCTCATAGAGTGCAGATCTTTGCACAGTAGAGGCATTTTTACAGATGTGAGCCCTGAGAAGTGTGTTGCTGTAAATAACCATGCTCAATCTGTGAAATATCTGAACACCCGAACAAACACTTATTGTGTAATTACTGTTCAACATATTTTATTTCAGTGATGATCTGACCCAAGGCTGACACAAGCTGATGATTAAAATTTCCTGCATGCTCATTTGCAGTTCAGATATTGGATAAAACTAGAATACGTGCTGCCTTGCTTAACAAGCCCACAGCACAACACCCACTGCTTCAATTAAATATGAATCTTGTGTCCTAAAGTCAAGCCTGCAGCAGGAAATGGATCATTAGCTGAGTAATAGCTTGATTTGACCATTTCTAAATAGAATTTTTAAGATATATAGGGTTTTTCTAAATTTCTGGACAGCTGGGGTTTAGCATTTCATATGAAATTGGACCCTAACTAACAGTGTGGCAAGTATAAATTTTCTCTAACATCAGAATTAGGTTGTTCCACATACAAGGAATTTGGTTCCGGTTCATTTCCCACTTGTATTTGTAGACAGACATATATAAAGATTAATGAACAGAGTTAGACATAGAACACACACACAAGATACGATATACATTAGCAGCGTCATGCACCATAAATGTCTTATTACCACCTTTTCATCAGAGTCTGTCTGTCTGTCTGTTAGCAGGATAGCTCAAAAACTAATGGATGGATTTAGAAGACATTTTCAGGAAAGGTCGTAAATGACCCAAGGAAGAACTGATTAGATTTTGGGGGTGATCCGGATCACCGTCTGGATCCAGGAATTTTTTTAAGGATACAAACATAGTACTTTCTACAATATGTCCACTTGGCAGAGGTCTGCGCTCTCTGAGTGCTTTTCTAGTTGGTGGTTTGAAGTCAGGTAGTACAGTATAGGTAGATGTTGTAATTTTTTGACAAAATAGGTTATTTCATCATTAGGGGTGAAGTCAATGTGTGTAGTTTACGTGTGTTCGTGAATGACAGACTAGTGTGAAGAACTTTGGAAGTTAGTAGGACTGTACAGCGCTATACAAGTACACGGCATTCAACATGGTGATGGCTTGCGGGGAAAAAAAATGTTTTTGTGTCTTGTGGTTTTGGGGTTCTGCAGTCTGTTTCTGTCTAGTTTGGTAGCAGAACCAAACCAGACTGATGGACTGGCAGAGGACAGACACGATGAATATTTTAGCTCCACAGGTGTTCTTGCCTTCATAGTGTGAAAACAGCACAACAACTTCTCTTTCAGTTTTTATCTCTCAAACAACACAAGTGGCGATAACACCCAAGTTTAAAAACCTTGTATTTGTTACATCACAACTCCTTTGCTCCTTAGTATTCATCAGCTCCCGCTGCTGAAACCACGCCTAGCAGGCTGCTGGCTGAAAGCTGTTAGCATAAAGACGTATCAAACCGGAAGATCCCCGGTGTGCTGTTTCCATGCATAGAAGGAAGGAAACAGGAATCCGTGCTCTCGTAGGCTACTTTGTTAGCCAATCTGAGTCAAGGAAATTAGCATAATGAATATTAATGAGTTGGAGCCAAAGCCAGGCAAATCTTTGGGCAGACAGATTAAAAGGTCTTTAAATCATTGTTTCCTATAGTTATTTTTTAGATATAAAATGTTTCATATTACAGGTTAATACTTCAGAAATAACCACAAAGTCCTGAAATTTGTGTGAAATGGCCACTTTAATGAGCGTCCTGGGTAATGGTGGTCCACAGAAACCTGAATGTGAATGTGTTACAGCTGTGATATGTATGATAATGGGGCGGCAGGAGCGAAGGTTCCTCCTAAAGTCCTCCACTATCTCCACCAGAGAACCAGATAAACTGCATCTCACACAGAACAATCATCTCACTTAAACATGAGACGATTTTAGAATGACTATTTTCTTCTTAAAAATCTAAAACATCAATTACAACAAAAAACTGCATCGATGTAAAACCATTTTTTGTTTAATAATCATTATTGTTGTCGTTTTAAAACCACAGACATAAAATTGTCTTAAAAAAACATTGTTAACCTTGGTCTGTGGATCTTGAGAGTTGAGTCAGGGTCACAAGGAAAGGAGCCAGGAAGATTACTCTGTCTCTGGCAATCAAGTAACATTGTCTTTTATGTGACCTTGCTGACAACCTTTGAGCTTCTTCAGAACAAGTTACTGCTGAACTCATTGTGCCTAAATTTATCTGAGAAAGCAGGATGAACATCTTATTCACATGAAGCCAAAAAACACCCTAGAGTAAAACAGCTTTTGTAAGAGAGTTTGAAAAAACTCAAAGGTTAAGCTTTCATAACATTTCCGATACTTTAATGACAGTGAGAAATAAAGCAACTTACAAAAATAAATAAATAAACTGACAAAGTTTGATAGCAATGAATACAACAAGAATTACCTTGATGGTTAGACCTTTTACTTTAATTGCTTATTTTTTTGGTAGTTTCACATGGCATGTCGCAAGAAAAAATGATCAGGTGGCAATCACCTGAACTTCACCAGTGTGATATACATCAGATGGTGTAATATGCGTATCCATCTGGGAGGTTGTTGTTGTAAAACAAGCAATCATTTCAGATCAGTCGAGTGAAACGAGATGATTAATCCAAACTCTTACAAAAGTCAGCTGAAAAGCAAACACATCTGTTTCTGTAAATAACTAAAAGAAAATAAAACTTTAGATCTGGTTATATTGTCGTGAGATTTTTTTTAAATAAGCCAAATATTGATTTTTTTTTAATGAATGAATGACACAAGATAGATAAATTAGCTAAACCCTGATGATTTTGTATTCCATTGATGTTTCCCAACAGAACACAAACCCAGTGCATTTTTAAGATCAGTAATTTCCATGAAAAACATTCATACCTTGTCTTCTAAAACAAAGTATCTAATGGTTGTCTGCCCTTCCGAACAAAGGTCATGACTTTTTTTTATTCCCATACCCACAGTTTGACCTGCTACCTGGAACATCATCAAGATGAAGACTGCAGCTATCAAAAGGAAATGAGAAATTGTATTACTTCAGGGAAATACATATTACGTCCTGATTAAAGCAAAACTAAAACAGTTTTGACCTCAGCATTGTATTTTCTTTAACACTCAGGACTTTTTTTCCATCTTCCACTTTGAATTGGAGGAATTGTTGCTCATTTTATAGAGTTAGTCTCAAGACATTTAACTTTCATTTCAGTTCCATTTGTGTGCAAATGTCTGATATTAGCTTTCATGTCCGGTGGGAAACTCCCACTTCAAGGCTTTCTGGGATGTTTTTGATGAGTGAGTTTGTTGTTATGATTAGTTTGGTCAATTTTAATGACCTAAAAAACAATAGTTTGTTATGCGATGTCTAAATGTTCATGATGATTGGCTGATGGGAGAAGATGCTGGGCTGAAGGATGAAGTCCACACAGAAGTAGACTGACCTGCATAGCTTTTAAACATATGCAAAGGAATAAGACTGCACAAGTTTTAAGTTTAGGATTTGAAAAAAGGTTAAAGGTGCAATATGTAACATTTTTTCAGCGAAATGCTCACACAACAGTATAATGTCCCACTGATGTTGAAAATAAAGTCACATTTTTAAAGATTTCAATCTCAGCTGGCTGGGTGGTTGCTAGTTTTTGTCATTTCTAAAATGCTGTTCCATAACGGAATCATTGTTTACAGTAACTATTCCGCGTCCAGACTCCCTGGTTCCATAGTGAATCACATGTGAGCCTGCAAGGTTACCAAGTCTTCAACACAAGCAGTGGCGATTCAACAACAACCAGCAGCAAAGAGTAACTTGTAGTAAACCTAAGAAACCCGCACATCTTTCCCAAAAACTGAACAGATAAGAGAGAAGCAAAATCAGGATCAACATTGGAACTGGGAACCCAGCAGACGGTTTGTTTTTTTTACATTAACTTCAGGACTCAGATTTGATGACACTGTACCTTTAAGGAAGACTTTACAGCAAAACTGTAACAGAAATTAGATAAAAAAAGAGAAGTTATACAGAAATATGACGCAATGATATTTTGAGTTATAGCTGGTTCACTTCCTAAAAAAAATTATGTGAAAGTATTCATTCCTCAAGTGTTCTATTTCCTTTTCTTATTTTGTCTGTAAGAATAAGAGTTTCTTACCTTTTCTTACTAAAAGGAGTGTAAATGGGGTGAACAAATTTTTTTAAATGTTTCCTTGTTATAATGTACAATGAGGCTATAAGATAAGGGGCAAATTTATGCATCAATAGAAAAAGAACATTTCTAAATAGGCCAGAGGTCTAAAAAATGCTTCATTTTTGATTTGATGTTTTGTTATTTTTTTATGACAAAGAGAAATATTTATCACCACTCAGTTTATACAAGGTTAAAATTACTCCAATTTTTACCAGCTGCAGAAAACGTAGAAGGTTCAAAGAAAATTCCCCACAAGCTGTTTTGAATTAATTATTGGTCAGTAAAAAAAGAGTGAATAATAGTTTTATTGCAGCCTGCTAAGATGAAACTAATTACTGTATGCAAGAAAAGTATATAAAAAACCTTGATGAAACATTGAGACAAGAAAAATTAAGCTGATTCAATTAAACAAAATTGTGTTGCCATTTTTTAAAAGCATACTTCTAAGTTATTATTATATCTTAACCTCATCTGCCTAGAACTATAACTATGAAACTTCACATTTCAAAAATAAATTACTTCAACATCTAATCTCCCCCCATGCAGGTTAATAATTATTGAATTTTATTGTTAAAAAAAAACAAACACTGACTGCTTATAGAAACAAGAACCTCTGGAGGTGAGAAAGGGGAAAAAAGAGTCACTTACTTACTTAGAATCAGCATACTAAAGAGACCATAGCAATTTCATATGCATCACAATCATCTCATTAATATTCAAAACTCTTCTCACTTCTGGTTCACTCTTCAGTCAACCCACAACCACCATCCCCATTTCTAACACACACTGGGGCAAATTAGCTGCAGCTGCAAGAGTGATTTGGTGCTTTTGGTCAGCAGTTTACTAGTGAGAACACAATCAGATTACCACAGCATTGACCACGTAGGCTGTGCTGCCCTACAATAAGTTATCCATCTTTAATCAGTTATGGCAATAAAAGTAAATATGTGTATGAAAACAATGAAACTAATGACCACCTAGTGGATCCAGTTTAATATTTTTGTTATCAATAATCTAGAACATTTGATCTAGGTCACTGTTACAGATAAAACTGAAAATATAAACCCAAAAAGTCTAACACAGAACTGTCTTAAAGTGAACATAATCAAAGCAGAGAATATTAAAGAGAGTTATATAATTGATGTTATCAGCGTTTGGCAGTGTTGTAGGAGCTGGTTATTGGTGAACATCTTTCATATACTGTTCTTAAACTTTAAACATACTACCTTATTGTGTTACCCATTATTTTTATGAAACTAAAAATAAAACTCTAGAAAATCCTGCAATAAAGTGGAAAATCCAGTCTAAGATTAAATAAAATGAATCTTACTTTTCTCAGATATGGAAAGGATAAGGCAGAGATTCTGATAGTAACTGAAACACTTCAGTCAGATTCAGCACCGACACAAAAACAATATGCAGGATTTACACCTTACATCGGTTTTCTGTTAGATTCCGTATTGATTTTAACACTCTGCTGTTTTTTTGTACCTTCAAAACCTTAAATGACCTTGAACCCTTAAGACATTGCAGATATCTTAACTTGATAGTCAGTGCCCTGATAACTATCCTCTGGTCACAGTTTGTTGCAAAGGGAGATCAGACCATTACTCCCCACTCTCTGTTGACTAACTCTCTGCACATTATGTCTTTATCTTCCTTTCAAATCCAGCTTGAAAGCTTTTCTGTTACAAACATACATCTAACAAAACTTAAACCAGCAAGTCTAATAATCTCAATCATCCATCCATCCATTTTCTGAACCTGCTTCTTCCTGTTCAGGGTTGCAGGGAGCTGGTGCCTATTTCCAGCAGTCTTTGGGCAGGAGGCGGGGGACATTCTGGACAGGTCACCAGTCTATCACAGGGCCACACATAGACTAATCTCAATCAAAGATCACCAATCACTAGTGTTCCGCCCAGAAAGACAATGTATCACAAGTTCAAGAGCAGTTCAAGACAAGTCAAAAAGCAAAATAATGTGAGCACTAAATAATCCAGATTGTGTCCTTATGAGTCAGATGTTTTGGCCCAATGAGAACGATTTATGCAACAACAGTGATTCCTAATTGGTCCTTCATAGTAACATGTTCGGAGACTAACCATCATGCTTCCACAACATGCACAGTGCAGGCATTTTTTTTTTCTTTAACCTTCACCAAGATGAGCATTCACCTCATCATACATAATGTAGCTTGGTCAAACCACATAAAGGTGATGGATTCCATACAACGCCACATGAAAATACACTTTTGTTTTTATACATGCTTTGATTTGTGTTGACCTTTCCTTCTGTTTAAATTGTGTGCTGTACTTTTTAAAGGTTCCATTTGTTGTTTAGTTTTTCCCTCATTTCCATAATTTGTATTCAGCTCAGTTGCATGAGCCGAGCTTCTCATCTGACTTTAGTTAACTTTAGTTTCCTGTTGGATTTTGAAGTGCTTCTCCCGTCTTCTTTGTTATTTCTGGCCTTTTTCCTACTTGTGTACTACGTGTATGTGGTTCAATCACTTTCTCCCTTGGTTACTCCATCTGTTCATTCAGCCTCTGTTTACCCTGCCTGCTCATCCTGCCACCGTTCATCGACCCTGTCAGATCCCTGGTTTACTATCTTGGTCTTTATCTGGATTTATGTTTGGATCTGCTGTTACTGAACTCTGGATTTATGTTTCTTGGACTCTAAGTTTTGCTACCAGTCTCAGTTTCTCCTCACTGTTCTGGCTTCATTACATTCCCTGCTGCACAGCCTCAGTTCACACTAGTTTCATCATTATATTGTTGTTTTCCTCAACCTCTTGAGTCACATCTTTGTTTTTTTCACCTATTATCCAAAACACCATTACCTGTATTTTTCTCTCCATTTAGTTTGGACTTTTTTCCAAGTATCATGTCAATTCTCATGTTTTTATTCACCTACAGTGTCCAATTAAAGGGGAAAGAATTGTTACTTCCTTGTAGAATATTAATAAATTCCCAGAAACTGTGTCTTCCTGTAGGAGCTGCCCTCGAGCCACCAAGGCTCTCCACAGGACAGGGACCATGTGAATTATTTACCTCACACATCAGATAATCACACCGGTTTCTCTGTAATCAGGACACAAGACACGTCGTGATGCACAGAAACTCACAAGGTCAGTTTTATCTGAGGTTAGAGAACAGAGGCTCTTAGCTCACAAACCTTAAAAACAAACAGCGAAACAAAACAGTGAAGGTGAAAAACTGTAGCTTTGATTTTCATTTTAGCATTTACAGCAGAAAAAAATGTGTTTATGTCATGAAAAGACGTATGCTGTCTGTTTTGTCCTTGTTATGCCTCAGTTATGTTTAAATTCTTGTTGGGCGTTCTGGAAATTTGGGGGTTTTCATTCTCATTTCATTTTTTCCATAAGTTTAATAACACTTCCTCACACTGTGACTTTACTTCTTCAGCAAGCTTTGGGCCTCTCATTCTCATGGCTGAAACCCAGAGCAAAATAATATTAAATATTCAAACATCTTTGTTCTCGTTACCTAAAGCTATACTTTAAACTATACCACTGGCATCAGCCTAAGGAGGGGTCATGGGATTTCAGCTGGAAGTGAGAGGCAGTTAAAATCCTGGACGGATCTCCAGTACATTGTAGGCACCCAAAGAGACTTGGCTTCAGCGATGGCTCCCATAATCCCTTTAAACAATGTAGTTACACAGTGTTTTATTAGCAAAGCAGTACCAAGCCAGGAAATAAAAGTAATGGAATTGATAAGCTGCTTTGAGAGGTGGCAGTGGTGTATCAACACAACATGTGAAGCTATATTTAAAGAAGGTCTCATGTTTTGTGATGTCACCTTACTGGCAGTTTTAGCCTCTAGAGATCCATTAGATTGCCCTTCTGGTTAAAATTTCACACCTTTTCATGACAACAACTGCAACTGTAGACAAAACACCAACACTAATATGCCTCTGTAAAGTGTATTATTTTAGGGTTTCCTGAAAACAATGTGTTCAACCAGCTGTTCAGGAATTTCCAAAAATAATTTGACTAATATCTGTAACATAAAATAAGCAAATATTATAGCACCATCCTCTAATTGTTCAGACATTTAATTAATGTTTTGCAGAATAAAATGCCAGTAGCCCCTTAATATTAAAGGCTATCTGATATCCCACAAGAAGGAAAGAAGAACAATGCTCAACAGACTTTTTTAATACAGAGATAGGGAAACAAGTAAGTACAAACGGTAAGACGCTAAAAGGCCTCATCTGTAATATAATTATCAATCAAATACAGCTGATTGATTATGCAAAATCGTTTTTTATCTCTGCAGTGAACAAAGGATGTCAGTAAAGAGGGCAAATGAGCTAATTAGAAGGGATTTAGGTAGAACTAAAGAGATCTTCCCAAGCAAATCATGCTTATTATCTTATTAACCAACTGGACTGTAAGAATATGGCATCTGAAGAAAAAGCTTTGAGGAAAAATCTCACGAGGAGAGTAAGGCATAAAAGCTACAAGAAAATGAATTACAGTAGCAATCAGCACTATAAATCTATCACTACTTCTTTTTTCTGTTGTTTGACATCCACCGCAATGTCCGGTTGGTTGGTTGGTTGTCTGCTTGGGGCTGAAAGTCTCTCAGTATCTTAGCCGTGTCATTCTCCACCACTCTCACTGGAGACTTAAAATCTATTTTCTGGTGTTGTGGTACATAGTAGTAATTTGTGTTGGTGTAGTTGTTGTACATGTACAGTAACAATTTATGTGACAGCAATTTATAATTTAACATTGTCTTTTTCGCTTCAAATATGTCACTGAAAAAATCTAGATCCTTCCGATCATATCTGAAATATTAACTCTCTCATGCATAGTGGTCAGTCAACTGGTCAATGTCTTTGTCTGTCTTTAACCCTTTGGGGTTGCAGGAAGCCAGTGCAGTAATTGGATGAGAGATGAAGTTACACCTGGACAGGTTATCAGTTAATCATAGGGCCATATAGACGCTCACTAAATTTGAGTTGCCAGTTAACTCATCATATATGCTTTTGTCTGCGGGAGGAAGCAAGAGTCCCCATGGGAAAACCCACACATGCACAGAACCAGCATGCAAACAACATTCAGAAAGGTCCTGACCTGGTTTTGAACCCATGACCTTCTTGCTAACAACTATGTCACTGTGCTGCCTTTGCTGAGTACAGTGGACAGCTGCTCAAAGATGGATGAAAATACTTATATAATATGAATCTTAGACCTTCAATTAATCTGTGACTGCATACGGCTCAGCAATCACATTTCACAGGGATTGCTATCACTGTTGGGAGTGTGGGACGATGTCACATATAAGTAAAGCAAAATCACAGTAAACAGTAATACTTAACTAGTGCAACCTCAGCAACTTTACATGAACAATTGATGCATTTCTGATTAAAACTGTATTCCCTGTGGACAGAATAAGTATTTATTATGAGATCAGCGAGCAGAAGCAACATCCTGAATCATCCCGCATCAAGTGGAGCAGAAAAAAATGTCAAACACAGGGCTGCTTCAATCCATGAATCCACAGCAGACAATGTGTCAGTCCACATGCTCTTGTATAGCTCTACACTGTTGAGACTTTTACACCTTAAAACAAGTTTAAAAAACAGCTTTACATCCCTTTTTTACAACCATTTATGTTCTTATAAAAACATCAAAGTGCCAGTTTTTTCACAAAAGTGTCTTTAGATTGGCTACAAAATGAAATTAGGTCCAATTAAGCTTTTCAATATCTCAACTGGATTTAGGAGCTCATCTGCCTTCAACTGATTCATTGTCACAAACATTTCCACAAGAACACAGAGAAAAGATTTATGTACTCATGGAAAACAAGGAGTCCCGGGTAATTCTCTCACTCAGCACTACATCCTTTAGCACTTTGTATCCTCTAAAAACTTAAATAATTGATCTTTTGTGGTGTTCTGGTTAAGGTGCATGAGAGAGTGTAGAGTTCTGACAGCAGAGGAGGGAATAAGAGGCATGACACATGTATGTCAGATTAGTCAATTACTAGATGGATGGAAATATTTAATAGTTTCAGCTCTGTCATTGATGCACGTTTCCAATGTAAAGCAGTTGGAAATACATCAAATACATCAAAGTTTATTGTTAATGCCACATGTTGACGTTTTATTTTGCTGGTAAATTTATTATTAACTAATGGGAACTAGATGTTGCTTTTAAAATTTTGTTTAACTGAATAATTAAAAAAAACCTAAATGATGAAACTGGCCTGGACAAAAATGACAGTACATGCAGAAACTATTAAAAATAATTTGAGCATCATTATGTCTTTCACATTTTATTATTTTTTTTTGAGAGAGACAAAAACTTGAACATATATGATGTTCCTATTACGACTTTATTCAGTTTGTTCTAAACTGTGTGTTTGTGTTTAATGTGGCACTAAAGCTATTTATTTCTTGTAAATGTCAAATTTATTTGTCAATCCTTGTGACAGAAATGCCACAGGCTGATTGCTGAAAAAAAAACAACTTTTTAATGCTAATTTAAATTATTTACATGTTGGATTATGATATAATCAGTCAATCTGTCTGTGAGCAGTTTATGCAGCATGGTATTAGAACAATCCTGATAAATGAAGCCATTTGCAAAATCACTTAATTTGATATTCAGATTGTGTGTTCAGGATTTTACAGCTGCATCGTTTTGTGGATTTTTTTAGTACATTCTTTTTTCATTTAGATTATGCATGCAAGTCATTATTTCCATAACTGTAATGCTTACTTTCTTATTTCTAATATTTTGGTATTTTGTGTTTGGGTGTAAAGCAAATTAAAAGTGTGTAGTGAAATTGACTACACATAGGGGTGGCCGGGGTCTAATGGGGAAGAAGGTTTTCCTCTGATCAAGAGGTTGGTGGTTCGATCCCCAGTCCCAGCAAGCCATGTGTCGAAGATTTCCTGGGCAAGATACTGAACCCCAAACTGCCCCACAGGCACCATAACAAAGGCAGAGGGATGGTTAGGTATGGGTTAAATGTGGAGAACAAATTTACCCTTTCCCCAAAAGAGGGATCAATAAATCAACAAATCCAAAAATCCCGTATAAGGTGTCATTGTAGTTGAAAAAAGGAAAAAAATAGAACATAAAATATAAAAGTATAGCAAGACATTGTAAATGTTATTGTTTTATACACTTTTGTGAACTTTAATGACATAAACACAAATTATTCTAGTCTTCCTCAAAACCATGGCAACCTGCAACCATGGATCACATAGATCACATATTCAGGTTTTTGGATATTGCAAAGAAACAGAACTCAAGACAGTGAAAACTGGTACATACACTTCCTAAACTAAAGCAATTAAAACATGAGTTACCCAGTTTTATCTTCTCACTCATCAGTTATTAACCCAAGACAACTCTGTTGGAAAGTTTCATGGCAATATCTCTGTGTGGCGCAAAGAAAACCTGCTGCTCAGTGTCAAAAGAACATTATTCATTACTGCTCATTATTGATTTCAACAGAAAGGAGGCTAAGAAAAACACAATCTGTCAACAGTGGTGAAGATGAGCTGAAGCAGTAAATGGATTCACATTACAGAGAATCAATATCACAGAAAACATGTGACGATCATCATTTATTTTTGTTGTGTTTAAGAAAGACTGTAAACATGTAGATATCAAAACTCTAAAACAAAGAACTTCACGCTATAAAGAGCTTTGCAACTAAAAATATATTATGGAATGTTCTGCAGAGTGTTAACAATACAGAAGAGAGCTGGAATACATCCACTGAGCATTAATAATATTACTGAGGTGTATGCATAAAGCTCAAAGGAGATTCAAAGAGAAACACCATTCACAGAAACACCAGGCACAGTTGGTTCACCACTCAAAAATATCTCCCTCTGCAAGTACTAGAGAAGGAATCTCCAATTCTAGGATTTTTAAAATTCATTTTATTAGGTCACTAAATGAAGATCTACAATTTCAGTCTCCATTGGTTTGTTTTTCCAACCTGTAATGCCAGGTTCACACGGCAGGATTTTTAAGCCAATTTTGCCCCGATTTTTTTTCCCTTTCGACAAGCCCCGATTATCGGGATGGCTTTAAGACTATTATAACCAATAATCCCTGGGCGTGGTGTGTTAAGAGCAATCGAGTCCGCTCGGAAGGATGTTCCATCGCAAATTGGGGAGATCCAACATGTTTGATTCTCTTGGCCCGATATATCGCTCCATGTGTGGTGTATTGCGAGTAGAACCAAGCATACAGCCAGCTCAGTGCAGAATGTAGCCAATCAGAAAGTGAGGTGATGAGAGGCTTCACCTTCTTCTGAGGTTTTGTGGCGTTTGTCAACCAGGAGCGCACAGATTTCAACCAGAAGTCACACAGATTTACAGAGATTTCTGAGTTTTTTCGGGGGGAAACCCCCATTTCTGTGGTGTGTGGCAACATGACATAATGAGACACCACACACGGTAGGAGCCGAACAGAAATATGTCTATTTTTTTTTTTTTTTTGGTGTGTGTGTGGTCTGAAACTGTTGCTACACTGTTAAAATACCGCTGTGTGAACCAGGCTTAAGATGACTGTCCAAAGTTGTATCAGCATCAAACCAATTTAGGATATTTTTTAAAGTCCATCTATCCTTCCATTATCTATACCCGGCATATTCTGTTCAGGGTCTCGGGGAACTAGTTTCTGTCTCCAGCGATCATTGGGGGAGAGGCAGGATTACACCTGGATAGGTCGCCAGTCCATCACAGTATTTTAAAGTGGAAAACAAAATCATGATGTTTGTAATTCAAAAATTTAATAATTCAACAGTCGTTCAATACTAACCGTTTGATTAGATATAAATGTCTCACAAGTTGATTCTGATGGTCTGGGTTAACGTTCTGTCATGACACCATGCTGAAGTTTACCTGTAATTCAATGTGTCAGTGTGGCCAATAGTGACAGACAGAGTAGTAGAGGCTTTAGGAACTCTAATGTACATGTATAGATTTTGTACGCGTGCAGCACCTTAATGTGACTTTGCACTGGCATATATTCAATTTTAAATGACTTCATTTGGGATCGTGAGAAAATAAATCTTTATTGTGACATCATTGTCATATTATGCTGCTCAGCTGCACTCTAAAAACACAACAGTAATAATAAACATGTTAAATTGACTAGGAGTGTGTTTTCTCAGAGGGATGAATGGGGGGAAGATAACCAGAGCTAATCTGATGTGTGACAATAATGGATGATAGTTTAAAGGGGCTTTTGCAGCTCCACTTCACTGTTCCACAACTAGAAACACAACAACATTAACGTTTCACTTATATCTCTGCTCTGTGTTTGTGTGAAACACTTTTATAAAGACAAAAACAGAAATACACTAAGACAATAAAACAGGCAAATAATTGAAAATGAATGAATACGTAATGTATTTCTTTGTACAAATCCAAAAATTCTGTATAAGATTGATTTAAAAACTAATGTGAATTATTCCTAGTATGTTTGATTGCATCATAGTCATAAATTTTATAGCCAAAGAGTCTTGGGTTGCATTTTAAGGTATTTTCACTCATTTGATGCTCCAGACAATTTTTACAACATTTTTAACTTAGAAATGCACCACTTTTTAAAATATAATAACTACATATTACTTAGATTTTTCTTTTGCAGCTTTTCTTGTAACTTAGTTACCGCAATCACAGTAACGCTGATACTCAGAAGTTTTGTATTAATTTTAATGAAGGTAAAACCCTGGGAAACGATCCTCACACCTAATAATAGGAAATTGCTTCTTTGATGTGAAAATGGACACATGCCTCTTGCTCATTAAAGAGACAAACAGACACACTGACCCAGCGCTGTATAAGTTTTGGTATCATTTTTAAATGACTGCTCTGGCTTGATAGTCTTCAAACAAAGAGAAGTTCTTACTCACTTCTATTCCCCCTCCAGACCTGTGCAGTGATATGAATCTTTCATCTATTTTGCATTCATTTCTTTTTAAGTAGCACACGTTTAAAAGGCAGCATGTAACAAGAAGTGTGCCAAACCTGAGCTTTAAGCTTCAGACAGTAGGAAGGGTCAAGCAGGTATTTTCTTACCAGCATGTCGCTCACCAAAGCTCCTCTAACAATATTTGGATCAGATTTTAGGATAGTAGTCATACTGGCTGGAGGCTAATAGCTAACAAAGTCAAAATTGTGCACTAGCTCCAGGGTAAAAAAGACAGTTGAGGCTATGGTGAGCTGAGCCAACAGGGTGGTTAAGAAGGAAAGACAGATGGAAAGTAAGAAGAACATAACCAAAGGCAAAAACATACAGGGAAGAATGAAGGAAAATAATGCAAAAAATCCTCAGGTGATGCAATGCTACAGGTGCAGCCTGCCCCTCTACCTGACTTCACTTCATCTCTTTCTTCTCCCCTCATCCTTCCTCTCACCATTCACTGACTGTTGTTTCACGGTGCCCTTGTCTATGAGAGCTACGTCAGGTGGGGGTTACAGGTGCACTGAACAAATCCCTTACCCCCCTCCATCCTCAGTCTGCTCGAGCCACATTAATCCGCTGATGTAGATTTGCGGCGACAGGCCGGCCCGGTGAGCCCCCTGGAAAGATCACTTCAATTCCAGAATGTTCTACTGAATGTCCTTTTTTTATCCTCATCTCCTTTCTGAGTTTCCTCTTTCATTCTACGTGCTGCTGTGCTTTTTCTTACCACTGCTGCTGTTCTTCTCTGATCCTCGACATCTTTTCTTTACATATCTGATGTACCTGCTTGGATAATCGCGGGTGAGGGATTAGTGAGACGCGTTAACACTGACGGAGAGAGCGACCAGAAGATCAAGATAAGCTCAGCTCTGCTCGCTAAGAACAGACTCTTAACACAGTCGGTGATTTTTGTTATCTTGCGTGGAAAAACAAGTAAAACCAAATTTGTGCTTTAATGACAGATCAACCCAGAACCCACATTGGAGTCTAAGCCAGTGACCAACATGAGCAAAGTCATTACAAGATGAGGGTCACAAAGTTACTGAGCGTTGACTAGGATGAGATAAACATAACTCAAATGCAGCGCCTGTTTACCAAGATCAGGTACGTCCTCATGTGGATTGTGCAGGAGAGTTTTCAAGAGTGTGATGCTGCCCTCATTAATTTACTGCCTCCACTGATTAATCGGATTTATCTATTAGACTTTTACTGCTTATATGTTAAACTGTCAACCAAAATAGTTTTCTTTTACCTTTTTCTTTAAAATTTATGTTATAATGCAAACATTCTCATTATTTATTTATCAATGTGTTGGTTAGACCAAAAGGGAAATACTTCTCTTGAGGTTTAAAATCCATTTTATGAACATGCTCTGGTCAAGACAAACGGCATCTAATTACAGCAGTAGATCAGAACACAAGATAAAACATTTACACATCACAAATCAATCTAAAATATAAATATTTCAAAATAAAAAATGGTGCATTTTTAAAGAAAATTGTTGATGTGTAGGTTTTGGTGGTCATAGTGGACAGGACACTGTTAATGCACCTCAAATTATTTACTAAAGTGGCAAACATTTAGGTTCATGCACATCTGTGCAGGAGCATTATATTTTGTAAGTAAACCTTAATAACTGGGCAGTTTTGTTGTATGGAGGATTTTAATTGTCAAATATTAGTAAAATAAAAGCAACTTGAGGAAGCTCAATTAAAAAAAAGAGCAAACCAAGGAAGTGACCATCTGATTCTCATGTTCAGCCAAGGATTCACTGGAGCCAGAGATTCTCTGTGCAGCGCACATCTTCGTAAAGGCCACCCCATTTATCAAAGGGAGGTATGATGATTGCACAGATGAGAATCTCATGGCTCCGTGAGGGCGAGTCATTGAGAAGAACGATAACAATTTTCCTTTTTTTTATATTTCTTTGTCAAAACAAGGTCAAATGAAAAAAGCAAACTTAATTTGGCTCTGATTCGATCTACAGCTTGTAGATTTATGTCATTAAAACATTTCAGGATTTGGTTAATATATTATACTAAATGTGTGAGGACGTGTGTTTTTTCATCTTTTCTATGAGGCTTTTTTTTGTTCTTCCATACTTTTCTACACATTCCCAACATTGACACATCACCAAATTTCAACTCTGCATGTTTTGATTAACATTGACACAGCAGCATGTTTTCTCCAACAGATGCCAACCACTGGAGGCTAATAGCTAACAAAGTCAAAACGGTACAGTGGCTCCGGGGTAAAAGAAACAGTCTATGCTATGGTGAGCTGAGACAGCAGGGTGGTTAAAAAGAAAAAATGGATGAGTGCCTTTCTGTTCTAATACACTTCTGTAATTTCTTTCAAATACATCAGAGAATAAAAGTCTTATTCAACCCCTCATATATTTTGCATCTAAGAAATCAGATTTTCTTGCAGTCTATCATCTCCTCACTCTGTACTTCATCTGCCCTTTGCGTCACCTTCCTTGTGGTTTTATTGTCTTCCTGTAGTCTTTGTTCACTTCATCTCATTCTGAATAGTTTCATTCTCATCTTTCACTTTAACTTCAACCCCTGTTGTTCACATCTCTCTTGCTTTTCTTTTTGGTTTAATTTGTTATCTCTTAGAGCTTTGTTTGTGTTTTTGTTCTCTAACTTTTTCCAAATTTCCTCAAATTCCACCCTCTCTTTTCTCTCCTTTTTTCCAGTATTCCAGATTTTTCAATTTTAACGTATCTCATTCCTTCCTGTGGTGTTTATCTAAATTGTCTCTTCTTACAATTTTACTGTTTGTTCTTAACCCATTTAGATTTTTCTTTCCTTTGTTCTTTTTTCTATCCATATTTACTTGCTGTCATTCTTTGTTTCGTGTTTGTTTCTCAGCTTTTCCAGGTGTATCCAAGCCTTCTTCAGTCCATAAAACTATTTGTGTCACTTCCTTTTGCTTCTCCTCTCTTCACTGTCTGCTTTTTCATCTCCTATAACCCAGTCTCTATCTGTCTTGTTCTGACACTGGCGGCTTAAGGTCCACTTAGTTTTCTATCCACAGTGTTGACACTCACATGATCTCTGAATCCGATATGCTGAAGTAAGAGTGTGTGTTTGGGTGTGGATGAGCACAAGAGAGTGGAACATTGGGGACATGACAAAACTTGATGAAATACACCTGGGAATCCAGCTCCATTCTTCTCCTTGTTCCCAGACTTCATTCATGGATGCTTAAAGACAATAGAATCATACTGACTTTTACTGAAGACTGTGGGCACAAAAAACACAGTCCTTCTTGGTTTTCAACCTCATGTAGAGAAACGAATCATTATTTCAACTATTGGTCTGTGGATTTTTTTCAGAATCTTTCCTGTTGATTTGCCAGAAAATGTTTCATTATTTGTTCTATAAACTCATTTTGAAAAAAAATAATTTAAGCAATCTCTGGTTTAAAAAAAGTCTATCTTTCAATAATTAATATAAAAAAACATCTATAAAAAGATCAGTGTTGTGTGTTTTAATCTATATTGACCAGAGAATGAGCTGTAGGAACATAAAAAAGAAAAATAAACAGAGAGACAGATACTGAATGGAAGGCTGAGGGAAGTGAAGAAAAAAAGGAAGATACACAATTAGAGCGCGAAGAAGGGTGATCATGAAGAAGAATAGCAAAATGAAAGAATGAGAAAAACCTAATAGAATGAGATGGATTGAGTGAAAGACAGGAATATGCAATAAAATGAGTGAAATGCAGAAACTGAAATAGAATAGTGGGGGACAGATGAATGTACATAGGATGGATGAGACATGCAGTTTGAGGAGCAATGTGGAAGAAATTAAGAAGAGGATTGAAACAGAAAGAGAAAAATAAAAGAACAGAAAGTTGAACAGAATAAAACTTTGTGCCAAGTCAAAAAAAAAAAGAAAGATACAAAAGCGTTTAACTCATTTAGCTAATTATAGTGTCTTCAATGGAAGGGACATTACTAACACATGCTGACTCTGTTATACACACACAAAACAGTTAGTTTCAACACCAGCTGATTATCTAAATGAAATGAAATATTCAGTGGGCTTGGAGTCACAATTAAACTTGTATGACCGGGGTAAAGAGACACAGACAAAGATACGAGAGTTAAGACAGATCTGCAGCTTTCAGTCACTCTCTGCCTTTTGCTCTGCCTCGCCACCACTAAGCTGTGATGAATTGTGGGAAATGATGACATATGACAACTTCTACTGCTGAATTCAAACACAGAGACAAAACCGAGCAGGTGGTGAGTTAGAAAGGTGCACCTCTGCACAATAAGTGAGGAGGTTGATTCCTGTTATCCTCTCATTTCCCTTTCTCTTTATGTCCTCTTGTCTACAGGTGGGTAACACAAGTCTCACCAACATTCATTTTTGATGACTGTAAACCCTTTTAGCTGTTCTCAAACATGTTTTATAGTCTTTTTACACAGCCAACCTGAAAAAGGTCACATGGCAGTTTAAAGGATAAATGTAGATCAGAGCAACTTGATCTAATTCTAAACCTTTGGTCCGTGTGTGTTGATCCTGTACTCCCTGCTCAGATGGAGCTATTGAGCATAACTTTTAATTGACCTCTAAAGCACAGGGGTGTTAATGACAGCAAGATTGCTTTGAATGGAAATCCAGCTTTTCTGCGAGCTGTTGCAAGCTACAAACATATGCATTTAAAAAGTCAACAGCAACTCAGACATGGATGTGGTTAGTTTTAGTTTAGTCATTGGAAATTAGAGATTAGAATTGTTGTCTTTCTAAATGGTTTGTATACCCTGTTAGAGTTTACTACTGCATGTGCATGTAGATTGAGTAATTATAGCAACTGAACTAGTGAACAAAATACTGTATCAAACACAATTTATGCACTGACAGACATCATCTCTCCAGAAGCTGTTGGAATCTGGTACATTGGGCCTCTGTTAACATATGCAGATGATGTGTTACACACAGATATTTGCAATGCAATTTACTGTAATATGTCCCCATGTGATTAGAAAGAGAGTTCACTGACAACGAGATACATAAATGAATATATTCATCAAAATCCCACATGAAAACCCATCCTCCAAACCTAAACAATCATTCATATGTGTTCTATTAACATTATCTTGAACACTTTCCTTTAATAATGTCATTTTATTTCTTAAATAACTGGTGTGAATAGAGTTTTAGTTAGTCTTAGGGTTAGTTATAGATCAGTAATGGTTAAGGTTAGGAAAAGGGTTTGGGTTAGGTATAAATCTAGTTACTAAAATCAATGGAAGTCAATGGACGGTCCCCATAAGGATAACAAAACACACTTGTGTGTGTGTGTGTGTGTGTGTGTGTGTGTGTGTGTGTGTGGATATGTGAGTGAGGGGACATAGGGAGTAGTTGGATGTGGAGGGGTTATTAGCAGGTTAAAAAACAAGCAAATCCCTGATAAATTCAGTGCAATGTTGTTTAAGATGCTCCTGCTCAGTTATTAGCCCTTGTTGACACTTTGTACATTTTGTACTCTAGTGAAATGAATAAACAATATAAATATCAAGACTTTGTTTTTTCAGATTGGATTGGTTTATTTTTTTTAGACTGTCAATTTTAGATTTGATTTACTTGTAGGATTTAAATTATGGATAGATAACTGTATCAATCTATTACTCATGCTTCCTGGAAAGTGTGAGCAGCAAGGTCATGAATTTCATTGGGATTGTTCTGTTATTTAGTAAACCCATTTAGAACATTTATCCAAACTCACAATGTCAGCCAACACTCTCCACAAAAAATTAGTTTCCTGCATGTTTTTTTCTACATTTTATAAGGAAATTTGACTCTATTCGTATTATATTTGCCATCTCTTTAATTGTTTAATGGCTCACATCATTATATCTGTGGCTCCCATATATTTAAAGCTTTATGTTTGCTTACCTTTATGTTTTGTTTACTGTTACACTACAATATCAGCTATGGTCCTGTAGAGAATTTGCAAACAGCTCTTGTTGCTGTTTTTATCTTCATGTTTTTTTTAAAGTACCTGACAAGACAAAAGCAGCCCGATTCACATCACCTTTGAAGTGTTACTGCTCGGACGACCAGAGGCTCACCTTGGTAGTAGATGGCCTCAAAAAGGGGGAGGGTGAAAGTACAGATGGGATAAGCCTTTCAGCCTCTGACAGTCTCAGCCAGGAAGCAACCACCTCTCACAGTGTCCAGTTCAAGAGAGACAGAATCATGTTCTGGCCTAAAATACATAAAAAAAATCTGCTGCCTCAGATGTCAATGTCCTCAAAATGGTGGAACGAGGAGGACACTGCAGTCTGAGTATTTTTATTTTTTATTTTTTATTTTTTTTACTAGGGGCACAGACTGACCGAAAATGTAATAATATAATAATAGAATATTTAGATGGTTAGAGCTATTAAAAAAATCTCCTGCTTGACTTCAGCTTTTGAAATGAGAGAAAAAAAAGATTATTCTTTGCTTAAAAGAGTCCCAGTTTCATCCATAGAAAGATGTGAACTGTGTCTGTAAGTGTAAAGGATGAAGGCATCCACAGTTAACTGATTGCTTCATCCACCATATTTTACCAAGAAATGTTTTTTTTACTGATAATGTCACACTGGCCCTGAGCTCTAACTCTGCCATGCAGTTTGTTATGGACTCAGTCACAGTCACACAGGCTGCTGTATAGAAATGAAAAGATAATTAGTGCTTTTGCTGCATGAATTGAAAATTCAATTCACAGCAAAGCATAAAGGCAAACTGTTGAATCAGCCTCACATCTGAAACATCATCATCAACGCCTGTAGTGTTTTATCTCTCGTCTTTAAAGAAGTGGAAGAGAAGGAAGGGGGATGAATAGAGGGAGGGGTGTGTTCTCCTAGGTCTGAATCCCAATCCTTCTTCTCTGTCCTGGGGAGTGATCTTCACGCACGCAGCCTGCTCCTTGCTGGTGCACCAGCTGCTGATGCGCGCACAAGCACTTGCTGATCCTAGATCTGATAGGTGTCCCATAATACTGAAGGCAAGAGAGCAGGAGCAGGAGGAATGAGGAACAGGGGGGGTTGGGGAGGAAGACGGCCGCTGGAAAGCCATAACTCACACATGATGGCTATGCGCAACAACCGGCTGAGATATTGCAGAATGCAAATGCCTGTACGCTGAAATTATTGGCGCGCGAGGAGGCATGCATGCGGCTTTTCAGAAATGTCACCTCTGAATCACAACTGCTTGCTTCTGCCTGTCACTGACTGTAACTTATGCTCTCACTTTATGCGTAAGGAGGGGGGAAAGATAGTGGAGGAAAGGAAGGATGGGGGTTCACGTGCGTGCGCGTCAGGGTGAGAGACAGCCAAACAAGTCCATATAGTGCGTGCGTGCGCATCAATGACAGAAGGGTCAAAGCGACGCGCGCCGGCCGGCTGCGTCCTGTCCGTGATAGCGCGATCCGGAGGAGAGCACGCACAACAAGCCCCGAAGTAATGCAGCAGCATCTTCCATTCAACAGTCGGAATGTGAAGGGCAAAGCTGGAGACAGTTGTCTGAGACATGGCGCAACATTTTCACCTTCAGCGTACAAGACAAGAGAAGCCAGGAGAGAGAAAACGTAGTCAAATACACACAAAAAAAGAATTTACTCACTGTTCTCAGGAGCCCCACACTCTTTTTCTTCTTCTTCTTCTAGTCTTTTTGCTCTCCAAGTCTTCTCTCCGTGCACCAAAATCCATCCATCCATCCCTCCGCTGGACATTTCCTGCGGCATACAGCCGTATCGATTCTATTATTGCGGGACGATGTCCTCGGGATGAAACGAAAACATAGTATTCCCCTTAAAGATAGAAAAGAGGCTGAAATTATGCGCACACGAGCCGCACACACAGTTTCGACCTTTCCTCCACTCGGTGAGGCTACATGTTGCTGACTGCTACCTCTCCGTTCCTCTCACTCACTCTCTGCTCTCCCGTGATTTTGTTAAAATTCAGTATGTACGCTCCGTCACCTAGCAACGTCTCTCTATCTCCCTCTCTATTTTCCCCCATCCTTCTCCTCATCACTTCCTCGCGACACGTGTTGAATGCTTAACTAAGTTGCCCCGTGTGGGATGCTTTCTTTAATCTTTACTTAAGCAGGTCTTTCCTCCCTTTTTCATCCATAATGTCTCTTCATCCACTTCCTCTTTTCAACACATTTCTCCCCTTTTTTCTCGGTGATACAAAGACACATTTTTCTGTCTTTTTCATCTTGCGTTTCACCTCAAAGCTTGACTTCTTTTACCTGATGTGTTGCAGAATATTCCCGTTTGCTCCCATGGACATAATGATATTACTGTATTAAAATTGCACTGCTCCTTTTGTGACATGGAATGATTTAATAAATCCGTTCAAATGCACTTCTAAATTACAGTAGGTTATATAAGTGTTTCTCAAGCATATTTTACATCCAATGAGTCAGAATTTTGTACAATTGTTAAGGGATTTTTAGTTATCGCTCCTGGTTTTATTTGGATTTTTACTGCTTTTTCTCTCAATTTTTTGTCCAGTTGAACATTTTCAAATTTAATTTGTCTTTTCAGGAATTTATTGACTGTCTGTCAAAAGCAAAGTTTTTTTCTTATCTTTTTTGCTGCATGGAACAAAATGCCAAAGTAAACAGTTTGAGAGTTAGACTATAGAAATTTTTTTTCTTCAATCTTTTTCAATCTTCAATCTGTATTTTTTTATTAGTAGTCTCAGAATAGTGTGTCATAGAAATCAAGTAGTCAATGCAAAAAATGTTCTATTTTATTTCAGTAAAAAAGGCTGTCAATGCCTGACCAAAAAAAAAGACAGAATGAATATATTCAGCACACCTTCACAGATAATTTAAAAGATTACAATCAAAAGATATCAAAGTTTAGGGAAATAAAGACTACAACATTCAACTTCTAGAGATATGCTGATTTTGAATCAGGATTCAAGCTTGTTGGGATGATCATTAAGCTACTGTAAAAACCAGAACTTAACGTTTTGCAATTTCCTCTGATTGAGACAACAGAGAGAGAGAAAGGAAAAGAGAAACCTTTGTTTTTGCTGACACTCTCTCTCTTTCCCTGAGGGGAGTGGATGGTAATCACTGCATGTGTTTGTTCTTTACAACTTTTTTGCCTCTCCTTCCATCAACCATCACATTGTCCCACTGACAAAAAAAAAAGATTATTTAAAGCTCTCAAAAATGTGCCCCTCAACAGAAAACAGTTGCATTCACACTAAACGTGGAAAATAAGCTGTTAGCTGCTATAATATTGATTGGAACTCTCACCTGTTTCAAAACTGCAGATGATACCTGAGTCTTGCTTTTATTTTCTACCAGTCAATCAAATTAATAAACCTGTGTGTTGGTGTGAAACAATGGAACATGGAAGAAAAATTATAATAGTTATATTTGTTTTATTTCTTCTCTTTTCAGTATTATTTCTTCCATATATGTGTATATTTATATCATAAAGACAAGCAGCAGCCAGTCGTCTGGCCAGGCAGCTGGCACAAGACATGTAAAAATAGACTCTAATTATCAGAGGATGGCTCAGAAGGACAGACGGGTGGCCATTTTGCTTCTTGTTTACACTGCAGTGTTGCTGTAGTAAATTGGACACTGGGAATCTCTAGCCTCTAAAAGGCCTGCCTGCCAGAGTACAAATAAAATGGAGAGAGAAAATCATCTGAGGACTGCAAACAAATACACAAATTCTAAACAAGACAGAATGAATGAAGACACCTATTCTTTTAGCAAGCAGAAGACTCTTACAGGTGCAAAATTATCGGAAAACAGGCATTAACAAAACAAATTCTTGGCAGGGCAATTCATTTCTAAATTCAGGTTACAGTTCATTTTCGTTCTCAGTGTCATAGGAGGAGCTGGAGGTTATTTCAGATGTCATTAAGTGGAGGGTAGTCTTATAAATGTGTGACTTCTCTTCAGAAAATGATGATGCCAAACTAGTTCTGCTTGCAAAGTTTTGGTTGATGGATTTGTCAGTTTGTAGCTTGCTGAGCTTATAGCTTTGTTGGCAGGAAAGCAGAAAATCTAAATCAAGTCAGAGAAACTTGGACACCAAAGGAGTTTCTGCCTCAGCATCTTTTAAATGTAGAGACTTGCACATGAGTGACAGTCAGATACACAAAAATATTCATGTTGACAGGCATGTCTGTGCAATGTTGAGTAATTTCTTAAATAAATGTTAAGATGCTGATCTTTATAATTACTTTAGAGTGAAATCTGAGCTGTACTAGGGTCAGATGTGTGGTCTGTCAATCTATATATGAAGATTGTAGACCAATGACACCCACAAAATCTATTTTTAATTTGGTTCACAAAAATAAATTGCGACCGATTCATTTTTTTAAATAATTAAGATACAGAAATGGACACAAATACATAGGTTGCAAGTCTTCCCATTCATTTAGTGCAAAGTTTATAGAGTTTTATCAAGACTGAGTTGAGATTTAGATTTTTTTGACCCAAGTCTTTTGCATAAGAACCACACATCCATTGCAGCCAATCAGCTGTTGCATTGTGGGTAACAACTGCCAGGAAATGACTACATGAATCACTCAGACCCAACAGGTAACAAACATCAGATGAGACTAAAGTTCAGATTGATTCACGTCTATAGATAGCTGCAACATACAGGCAAATGTAATGAACCCAAACACAACATCTGCAGGAAACAAGAGCAAATACAAGTGAATGTGTACTGGTATGTCTGGAGGTTGGATGATGTCCGTATATTATGTATCTAATGTGTTCGGCTTTTATTTTTGCCCTGCTGAAGCTGAGAATGTTGATGACAGAGCAACCTGAAAACATGCACTTGCCTGTGACCTGAGGAATGATTTTGTAAATAACACAAAACACAAAGTGCTTTGTAATGCATTAATGGATATTTATGTAGCTGTTCGCAGAGGAAACGTCTTAAAATTGCTGCCATTATGACCTGCAGAAGTATTATAACAATTTAGCTTATGGTGAAAAGTGAACACTGCATCAAAAACATCAATAGATATAATATAGATGAGAGTGTTTTTCCTCTTTATGCTTCTGATAATATAATTTAACTATTTTGCTTAATGACTGGAGTAATTTCTCGCTCACTTCTTGACATTTAAACATGTGAGTGAAATGTTAGTGGATGGCCCACATGCTACACTCCATTTGTTTGTATTTATTAAAGCTTTCTACAGGTAGGGAGGGATCTGCTCATCAAAAAATCGGCAGTTTGAACCCAGCTTTCTCACTACAAATATCGAAGCGTCTTTGGACAAGGCACTGAACCATCCATTGATCAGTGTGATACTGAGGAGGCTTTATGGTTTAAAAGAACTAGCTGTGGTCTCGTGTGAAAGGGGTTTAAAAGCAACTTGAGGGGTCAAAAAGACTACAAAAGTGATTCAAATATATCTTATTATTTAATTATAAATGCAAATGAATTTTAGTTTGTCAGAATCAGCAACTAACAGAGGCATTGTTAGCAATAGTATGTTTTCACTCAAAAAATACTGTATATATGCAATTATTAGTTTTCCCTCAATGTCAATGGCTGCCTTAAAACTGTTTTTTTATGTGATCTGACCATCTGGTCATGGCTGTTGTTATTATTTAAATGTATCTAAATCTGTCCAAAGGTATCTTGCACTGTGTTTGCTCAGGACTTTAAAAAGCATCTGATGTTCTGGCTTTCAAACATTTATCTTAGAAGAGCTTCTTCTTCTTTGTTATATGATGTAGCTATTGCCTTGATTGCAATCCTACTTCTGTTGTTCCGCCATCTTCACAGCTTGAGTACGAGCCTTGGACAAAGCTTGTTTCCTCACCTTGTTTCTGAAGGCTGACAGATTTGTGCTACTTCTGCCCCGAGGCTTGAATTTCAAAGTTCATCCATTATCTCTCGAGACAGACACTTCTTGTTGATCCCAGAAGAGTTCATACTGCCACAGGCTGGACACCCTGTGGTGCATACTGTACTAACATTTGTAATTGTGTTGTGTTGGTATCACCCGCGCACACACTCAACACACTTTCCTTTAATGTTCAGAAGTTGATAAAGCAAAGATCTAAAACACACTTAAGTGTTTGAAAATGTCCCAACCAGGTAGGTCTTTAATCAGAGTTTTGTCATCACGGAATCCAACAAAATATGGTTTTGAGCAGAATGATAAATATAAAGATGCGACAGACTGTTAACAGCTAAATGTCGCCATCTTGGTTCATAAAAAGTGCGTTGAGTCAGCACAGGTGTACAGCAGTAAAGATATTTAGCAAACGCAGATTTATTCACTGTTTTAATTTTTTTTTTTAACTTTTTGATAAAAAGGTAAAAAAAATATTATTATAATCTGCTTTGAAATGGAATCCTAGTCCCATAAAACATTCCTTTCTTTCTGTAAAGGAGTTGAAGGTCTTAATCAGACAGAGGGAGATAATTTATTGGATCTTTTAGATGGCCAAAAAAGTTATTTATTTGTATTAATGAATTTTAGTTTAACTATCTGCATATAAACACTGCTCACAAAAGGTTAAAGACATTTGGCTTTTGGGGGAAATTTATGAAAACATAGAAAGTGTTCACTACAGTGATATTACATGATAAAAATAGAGTATTTAAGTAAATCCATGCAATCTTCCTCAAAAAAATCAAAACAACAATGGTGAGTATATCCCAACAAAACATGTCAAAGTCTGAATAATGTGTCATGTGCCCTTGAGCATCAATTACAGTCTCAAGCTGGTCACAAGTTGACTTATTGTCAGTTGAGGCATGTCATCTCATTCATCTCAAAGGTCCTCAGGTCATTGAGGTTCTGGGATACAGAGTTATGAGACTCCATACAATGACTCAGCTGATCCCATGGGTTTTCTATGGGATTCAGGTCTGGAGAAAGTGCAGGTTCCTCCATTTAAGGTACCCCAGTCTCTAGCAGTTGTTCCCTAATGAACCAGCATCAGTGAGTTGGAGCATTTATGTCAATGATAATGAAATTAATCCTGTATTGTTCATGCAAGGACACAATCACTGGATTAAATATATTATTCGGGTAGTTTGTGCTTTTCATTGCACCACTTACAGTGTGGGGCAGTTCTGTACTGACTAGATATGCCTGCCCACACTATAATACCACCACAATCATTAAAGGCTCATTCAGTGACAACAGTGGTTTACTCATAATGCTCTCTTTGATGTCACCAACAACACTGGCAGCCACCCATGGCCCATGCAAGATGATGACACCTTTACCAGATGGTGGGAACAGGTACCCTTGCAGATCATCTAGCATGCACATCAAACAGCTTTCTAAGACCTGCAGTGACACTTGGTGCGTCTTAGCTCGCTTAAATGTTCTTGGAGTCAAGTGGCATCATCCAGTTCCATAAGGAACAGTTCACAATGACAAGGTCATCAGTGTGGGATGTGAACAAATGACCTCCACTTTACCTTTCTGTCTGACTCTGTCGGTCTTTCTGTATCTCTGTTGCAACCTGCTGATGATACTCTGCGGCATTCTAAGCTCAATAGCCACTTCCATCTGAGATCCTGTTGGAAGCCTTACAATGACGAGGTACTGTTGATCACTTGTTCCGTGTCTTGTTGGTCTTATGATGTCAAAAGGTTAAATACAGATTCTAATTGTTCCAGGTAATGTTTTGGTTGATTTATGGATCAAACGCCTGTTGTGAATTTTGCTGAACAGCTTCCTGTTAGAGAACAGCACGTTGTGTAAAAATGACTGAAACATTAAACAGTTAGACACGTGCTTTCAATAATTTTAGGGGGCGGCAAATTAAGTTCACCTGTTAAGGATATTGTGTATTTTGGGTTTATCCTGAAATTCCCCTAACCCTAAGAGTAACAAAACATAAATCACTCACTTGTGTCCTTGTCTTCTTTCTTCCTCTCTCCATCTTTTTTTTTCTCTCATTGCACTGACAGATAATCTGAAAATGACAATCATAATTATGTCTAGAAAGAGACAGGGAACAATCAATACTTATTTAGATATATCAGAGCTTAGTTATCTGATCTTTTTTTATGGATTCTGCTGCATAACGTGAGAGCAAAACTGTTTGTGATGTTGAAAAGTGGCGGATGAAGACGTGGGACACACAGACAAAGAAAGATAAACAGTTATTACCTGGAAAGCGGGCAGAATGTTTAAAACATTCCACTCTACTCGTCAGACAAGTGTACTCAATGTAAAAAGGCAGAGAGTAACAAATATCAAACCCGAGAATGGAAAGAAATGGCTTGTTGGAGTTTTACAAATCAAAAATGATTCCATGTGGATTAGTTGAGTGCACAATGAAACAAACGCTCTTTAGACAACATGAATCACTGATGACTGTGTGGTAGGATGTCTGCTGTTTAGTACGATATTGCATTTGCAGAGTTATCAGGTTTGACTCACATATTGACTTCTAATTGGTCACATTCATCAAGAAGCCTGAACATTGCCAGAACTAAGAGCCAGAAAGCTGGTGAGAACAGGCCAGCACAGCTGAGCAGTTATTGGTCACCTGGAGAGGAGGGGGATGGAGTGAATTCTGGAAGTTTAATTCACTGGAACCCCACATGGGGAGCATGTGAATCCTCTGCTGCACAATAGAATCTGGGCTCTCGTGGAAAATCTAAAACGGAAGTGCAAAGATGTTTATGACATGTCTGCTTTGTGAAAAAAAAAAAAAAAACATGGGGAATTACAGTAAAGCTAATTCTAAACCTGCTCATTTATCATTTTGAAATTCAGACAACAGAGTGAAAGTCAAGGCAATGTACTCAACCAACAGGAAAATAAATTACCTTGGCTCTCTGCCATGGAAAACACAAGGGCCCAACCTGCCCTATTTTAAAGGATTTTCAATTCATAGAGAGGATTACAAATTAAAACAGCATTTGCATATTTTTAAACTATAAAAGACTCAAAATGAAATTGATGCATGTCTTTTCATTATCTCACCTCATGATTAATTTAGAAAAAGTTAACCTGTGGTGCAAACAAACAATGCTGCATTAGATGAAAATGATATATATCCATGCTTAGGGGGTTGCTTTTAGTTCTGTTTTACTGCCTAAAAGGGAAAAAAAGTTTTAGAAAATAAGCTTGATGGTTGTCCAATTAAAATTAAATTTAAATAAAAAAAAAAAAAATTTCTGATGGATTTGTTTAAGAAGAAACTTTAAACCTTTTTATAAATTATCTTCATTTTTTGGTTGTTTTTGTTTCGATATTGAGGTTCTTGTTTTAACCCTTCAGTTTCTGCTCTAACGTTTTCAGTCGATTTATTTCTGAGTTATCTTCCTCCTAATTTTCTTTGTTCTCTATCAGATCCACATCATTTATTTCTCCTTCTTGTTTGATACAGTTCTGGACTTTTGTCAGTGTTTTCCGGTTTTGTAATAGATCTATATTTGTTTATGAAGTTAATTCACTGCATAACCGTCCTGTCCGCTGATTGACAGCCAGTGAGCTCTTCTCCAAACCACATCCTAACCACACCTTACAATTCCAAATAAGGATTACGGATTGAATAATAAAGCAATTCAAGATAAATAAAATGCCCTGATTTAGTGACTCTTAGTTATTTAGAGTAGTTTATGTAAATATTTACTTTGGCAGACCTAAATGAGAGTATACGTTTTTGAAATGGCATTAGTAAAAATCTATAGAATTGTTCTTAAATGATGAGTCTCAAAATGGTCTCATATGAATCGGGGTAGAATTTCTGAGTGAGAATGCATATTAATCTGAAAAAAAAAGAAAAATCACTAGAAAAATAAGACAATTGTTGAAACAGCTTTTTAGAACTCAGAGAGGCAGCTGAATAACGAATAAATAAACAAATCAAACACAAGCAGATCCTCATCAAGGCTGCTTCAAGATTCTTCATTATCAGTTTACCCTCACAATGAAGCAACTTTAAGAATCGTACCATCACTAACATGCATGTTTAAGAAATGAAATTCTGCACAGCTGCGATCTATAGAAATGCTGTCAAGATGAGGAAAATGCCTGATACAAACCATCAGCTGCTAGTTGATGGATTGAATTCTTTATTACTGCTCTTTTCAGTCAAGATGCAGCAGTTATCAGACGCAGTGATGAAATGTGACTCCAGGCTTCCTCTTTTGTCTTGTCGATGACAAACGCAGTTAAAATTTATTATCTTTCATGCTATCTTGTAAATGGATGCCACTGTTGATCCTGCTGCTGTTAAAACCCAGCAGGGACATATGGAGGATTTATGGCATCATGACTGGAAAAGGCTGCATAGCTCTCAGCTCTCAAGGGATCATATAAGGGACTTTGGTTTTACACTAAAAGTGAATACATTTTATTACATTTAAAGGATATTTTTGGATTGGAAAAACCAATAAACTGGAGAATTATTATTATATGTTTGCTAAATCATATAAAATATAGGGATAATGTATTTTTAAGGGGGCAGTTTAACCAGAACTGATAACCACATTTAAAAAAAATACTTAGATTTCTGTCTTCCGTTCTGATAATGTCATCTATTGACAGTAAAATACCTCTCATTGTTTTATAGGTTCAAAGTACTGAATAAGCAGAGAATTTGAGTACCTTTTTTGATGAATTGCTCTCTTCTTTTGTTAAATCATGTTATTGTTTCACTTGGATTGGGAAATAATGGCTTTGCTGTTTCAGTCATTTTCAAATTAAAATCCTCCTTTTTTCCAGTTCTGCTTGCATCATGCAGAATGCAAGTTTTCTTTTTATCCAGTTCAATTGGAAACCTTTCAGCAAATAAAAGTGCACACATCTCAAATTCCAAGCAGTAGACAGAGATCATCTTGAGGAAAATGTTTTCTGTCATTTGGGCATTAAAAATGTCAAAGTTTTTAAACGGTTCATTCAAGTTTTTTTTTTTGTATTGAACTCAAAATGTACTTGAATATAATACAATGAATCCGAAAATTGCAAGAATATGAAAATGATAGTGCTACAGCTGCACATCTCATCATTCTTCTGTTCTAAAAATGAACAGAAGTTGCGAAATGCCACATACATTTATACATGCGCATATCTATGGGTACGTTTTACATAAATGACCTAAAAAATTGTGACTCAGGCACAGATCATCATTTTCTGTTTGATTACACTTTCACAAACTTTCAAAAGGCCACAATGGGTAAAACCAAATAAACTGTGACAAGAATGTAAACACACTGAGTTCTGCGTTTTCCTAAACAGGGACTGTCACTTTGAAACAAAAAGCTGGAAATGTTCTATTTTATATGGTAAATGTTGCTTTGAAGAGTGATCTGTAAAGTTTGCGTCTCATTTCTGAGGGTCATCGATCAGAGGGAGGACACACCACAGATGGCATCAAGAACACACATTACAGAAGGGACTCATCTGACAAGTTTAATAAAAGCACAGACATTTGTGCGGGTGGTGTTGGCTTGCTTGCATCATGCAGGCTGTCACACTTGTTATCAGAATAAGTAAACTTCTCATTCTCTGAGAACAGAAAGCACATTTAAATTCCTTCCAAGTAAAAACACAAATGGAAGATCAGGAGGGGAAATATTTTAATGGAAAAAAATAAATAGTGCTCCTACATAACTTAGTAGTTCTTGTCTAAATATCCTTGAGATAAACTTTAATAAGGAGTCATAAAAGTCAAGGAAAATCATACTAATTAAGTTAAATTGCAGCTAAGAGGCAAAGCCACAAAAATTCAAGAAAGAGTAAATTAAAAAAGTGAAAATGAATAAATGGAAGAAATGTGCTTTTACTAATTTTCTTGGAGTCTTTTAATGGCCATTTATCAAATTTAAGCTACAAAATAATCATGAATTCAACCATCTGACTGCGCAATGAGCAAGACTGCTGTGAAATGTCGGATTTTAACACCTGTCAAACAAAACAGGGACTTTTTAAATCCAGAACCTGAAGAAATGTTTGGGATTAATCAGCTCCTCGGACAGGATGCAGACTGGTGTCTGAGCGTTTGTGAATTTGTTGCTTTGTTGAGATGAACACCTGACAGAAGCATGACGAATCAGGAAAGAACATGTAGTGACTAATAAAAACCATCTATGCAGGCAATGTGGGCGCATCTGTCAGTATTTTCAAAAGTCTCTCTTTTTCTACGTCAGTATAATTTTATCTGCTTGATTTTAGACCTTTTTAGAGACCCAATACCAGAGACGCACAAACCAACAAGTGTTTCATTTGTTATTTTACGTTTTACACATTAATAGTCAAGATCACAAGTCAACCTGCACATTTAAGAGTTTTGTTTTTTTAAACATTCGTTTTTCTTAACTGTTCATTTAAAATTCATTTAATTATCTAAATTGCAATTCATAATTGATGTAAGATTGATTTAATAGTACGGTACCTAATTTTATCCCTTCAGCTGTCTTCTACACTGTCATCAACGTTATTGACAACGTGGGTACAGACTGTTTTTTATTTGTCCCACAGACTGTCAGCTGTGTTTGTGGGGGAAGGAGACAGATGGACAGGAGGACAATCTACAGAGTTCACATTTGTTTAGACAGGCAAGAAACTTTTCTGAAATGAGCACAAACAACTGGTTGCCAAATCAACCTCAATAGAACATCTTTGACCTGAAAATAAATATCCATTAATTACTGTAATTCAGAGTTTTTTCTTTGCTGGGATTTAATGAAGGTGAAAATGAACATTTTTGTCTAAGACATAATAATAATAATAAGATTTAAGCTTTGGCAATCCTTGTAGTTTTGATGAAGCCTTACTTTTGAGTTAAACTATTTGCTCAATGTCTCTGTTTTTTGGCTCTCTCTTTGTGAGTAAACTTTGTTTATAGTACTTTTAATTTAATAAGAATATGATGATTTAAGGCAAAATCTATTTAAAAGGGTAGCTTAAATATAATGACACAGAGCAAGAGGACTTGCTTTTCTTTTCAATAACTCTTGGTCTGAACTCCACAACAATAACATGTAAATTTGTTTGGGTTAAAGTTTTATTTATGGTTAAATATCAGATAACTGATTTATAAACTCAATGAGCACTGATTAATTATAATCTCAACGGACTTCTAACAGCCTAAAAATGCAAACATGGCTTTATTAGTAATTAATGATCTATATGTGTGTTGAACACCGCAAAAAAAAGAATTTATTTTTTTTTAAACAGTGTTACTTTTAATGAGTAAATGCTTTTGTGAGTTGAGCAGCAAAGAGTTAAATGTGTCGGTTATGATACTGACAAACTTAACAAATCCTCCCTGTCATTGCCAAACAACTTCTGCTGTTTACTCTTGTGTTGTGTTGTAGATTATGTGATTGAAGTCTGAAGAAACATATAGTTTTACATTTTAACTATATATTAGTTTAACAGATAGTGTTGTCAGGATTCAGGAGCATGGGGAAGAATCACACACAGCATCACCAGCCAGGCAACTCACCTTTACATTGTCCCCAGCTTGGACACACACTGCTGTGGGATGGCATTCCATTCTTCTGACAGCATTTGTTAGCCAATGTGATTGTGTTGGTCATTCTGCCATGAACAGCAAACCCAAGCTGATCCCATACGTGTTGAGAGGTGTTGAGGTCAGGCTACAGCCAGGCCATTCCATCCTCTCGTGGAGGTTGTCTCCAGGCAGGTAAGGAGCACTTACGCATGGCAAGCAAAAATTTAGAAGTCTGCTAACAGCTCCAAAATGCTGACAAGGTGAAGAAAGTTTTCTTCGGTGTTTCTTCTTAGGATGCCCACTTGGAAACTTTTCTCTGACATTCCCTTTAAATGGAAGTAAATACATGAGCTGAGGGGTGTAACAAAACACGCACTCATTTGAACCGTTTCAGTACTGTGCTGTTGGTATGATGCAGATGTTCACTGATCCGATTACAGCTAGTTAACAGGCTTATTTTGCGCGCGGAGCATCTTCAGTGGTGGACTGGAAGTTTGTTGTCAGCACCGGATTCCCACGTGAGGATTTTTTTTCCTCTAGCAGACATCATGGCTGATGTAAACAAGCCAGAGTTTGAACACCCTCCTTTATCTATAAGGTCTCCTGTTTGGTAAGTTAAGCAGTATTCTATTTTTTATTTCCATTTTTATATGTTTTCTTATTTTTTAAATGTTTCATTTTTATAAGAAAATATATACCGTTGTTTCCAAAAGTTGAAAATAAAAAAAAGCAATTATGGTTTGTTTTTATTCCACTTACTGTACCGAACCGTGAACTCAAAACCGAGATACGTGCCGAACTGTGATTTTTGTGTACCGTTACAACCCCAATTCTCATGCGTTCTTATAATATCACAAAGAAAAGTCATGAAAAGTAGACATGAAAACATTTTTTTGAAAGATATGTCTTTAAAAATAAAAGCTGTTACTTTTTACCTGTGATTTCCTGCAATATACTGTATAAGATATAACAGGATAAATAAAAAGCATAACTCTTGATCTTGACGCATACTGAGCCTACATCATCTAATGATAATTTTGTGTTTTTAAAGACCTATAAAGTGGTTGCAACCAGATCAATAAGCTATTAATTAAACATTAGCAATCATTTTTATGAGGGAAATCTTATTTGAAAGTGATGGCATTTATTTTAATTCGTCTTAAACTCATCACATTGAAAAACAGCAAAAGTTTACAGATTCCGGTTCAATTCATTTTATTCATATAATGCCAATTCTAAACAAACATCATTTCAAGATGCTTTGCTAAAAAAAGCAACCATGTCCAACTAAAATCCAATTACATGGAATCCAGAAAGCTATGTTTTAAAAAAAACTGCCTGATGTTCTTGTATCAAGATCTTAGTGTTAGAGGCACAAGAAGGAGATAAGCAACAAATCCAATTTATTTGAAACATTAGTTCTATCTCATGGTGAGGAGATTTAGTGATATTCAGCAGAAAACATCAGTGACCTTATATGAAACATGCATTATTCTAACATACTGCACATTTTAATGTTAAATACTACGCCGCTATTTGAAGGTTGCGTATTGTTTCTAGTTACCTCGACTTTATAGATGACTGAACAGATATCACTTACTCTAACACTCTCTGCATCTCATTTCCTTTCTGCTCATCATTCATTTCTCGGTTATATCAGGACAGACAGTTCCCAGGAATGAATATATGTAATAGCATCAGAGTAACACGGAGCGTCATAAGTAAAAAACATGTAAGACGTACCTGCTTTCTGAACATACAGAACCTGTGTATGCCCAGGTTTATTTGATACAAACAGACACATGAGAGCCATTTTTAAATAAGAAGTGAATTTGGGTCCAAGTACAGGGCTCCATGTTTCACAAGGAAAATGTATTTGTGATCTAAAAAAGACCAGTTCTCAGATTTGAATTTTTCCTCTTTTGAATAAGATTAAAAGATTTAGGAAACATAAAATTTGAAGTTGGAAATTTTCAGGTTGTTTCCTCACATTGTGCCACAGGTGCTGCAGGAAATGGTCTAAATCCCCAGCCTCAGAGGATGTGACGAGCATTTAGCATGTATGCCAAGGCGATTCTAATTAGACAGATGGCTTTAACAACTCTCTAGCTTGACTATGATTTCACCATGTGGAAGGAGCTCAGAGCTACTTTAATCACAGAACACGACAAGGTCCTGGAGTGAGAAAGCTGTGTGTTGTATAAACAGGTGGACAGGTTTGTAATTTAAACATGATGTTTAGTTTTTAGTTTATCATAATTTCATCCTTTCTTGAATTTTCAGGGGTTTTTCACTTAATTTCACATTTTGTTAGCGCTCGCTTTCTCTGGTCTTTATCTTCTTTTTTAATTAAGAAATGTGTATCAGGTTTAGGATTTTAGTTTGACTAGTTTCCTATTGGTCCAATAAAAAGTGTCTCAATCTGCAAGTGGTTGTGCACAGGCTTTTATCATCAGTGGAATTTAAGAAGTTTGCAAATGTAAAAAGTCACATAAATGATTTTAAGTGTCTCAAGTGCCTTTTGGTTGTGAACATGCTGCTTCCATGTTTGTCTTTGAAAAGAGCAGTCTTCGTTATGTAAGAGGTGTTTGACTGATGCTCTCAACGTCAAAAAGCTTTTCAGAACTCTCTGCAGGACATGCTTTTACAGCCAGCGTGAGAATTTGTTAATAGCTTTGTGGTATTAAGATAGCACAGTTTTCTCAGCATGAACAACATGCTACTGCACCCATGAATTCGCATTAATCTGTGGTTAAAACTTACTTTAAGCATTGAAAGTGTAGTCAGATTCTAGCAAATTTTACAAGAATGGTCAGTTACTTTCTGTACTTGCTTATTACTTACACAAATAGTATTCAAATTATAAGAAAGTAGTACATACATGGTAAAGTGTATGTGTTTGTAATTGCAATATGAGAAAATGCATAAAAAAAAAACTTGTCATGAATCGCAAGGTGGATCTCAAGTGTAGAGAGACAGAAGGTGGCAGATTAAAATTAAAAGAGTTTATTAAGGACAAAACAGGAGAGGGGGAACAAAATGAAACACAAATATGCTGCTTGTTTGAGGAGGCAGTCGGGAGTCCAAAGGAAAAACCAATGAGGGGAAAAAACTAAAAAATCCAAAAGTCCATAACAGGGATGATATAACAAATACAAAATACAAAAAAAGGAGCAATGACTGTGGCTATGACTCTATGACTATAATACTATGATACAAAAGACACAAAAGACTACACAACAGAAGACAAGAGACAATGGTCCAGCACTGAACAGACACAACCTTAAGTAGTGCCAGACCCAGACGAGAAACAGGTGAAGACAATAAGCTAACTGACAAAGGTGAGAAACAGGAAATGACAAGACCATATATGGACACAGACTGTTAAAACCAGTGAGACAAATTCTAAACATGAAAACACACCATGACTCAACATAAAGACATGATAACACACAAATACAATGACAAAAACCCCTAAATCAAACAAACTCAAAAACTCACACTAAACATAAACAGGAGACCGTGGAAAAACCCACAGCTCCTGACAAAACTCCTATCACTATCAATTAACCAACAACACAGGCTTTTCTTTAATAAAACCAGTTTGCCTCCAGATAACAGCGGGGATGATGGATTTGATTTCCAATGAAGTGTTCACGTCCCCAACTGACTGACTCAGATGCTTTTTTATAAAACTCTGCCAAGAAGTGGTCGCAGATGTGGATCTAGTTCAGACTTGGGCGAAAATGCACTGGCTTTGGTTCTGAATAAAACATGAGGCATGCTTGATTTGTCTTATCTTGTAAAAGGACACATGGATTTCGTGCAGCTTTTTCACCGTTTCAAAGAAAAGCATTATAAAAAAACATATTAGAGACGCATTCCTCATGCTGATTTGCACTTTCTTTGCATAATTTCATTTTTACCTGTTTTTAAGCCCAAAAATGCCATTGTCAAAGGAATTTTCTGTGCTTTGCCAGTCAGAATCAAAGCTTTTTACCTGGATACCTGATTGTGGTTTTAGAAATTGAATGCAGTTGTTGGATTCGTGTTCTATTCTAACTGACTTTACTTTAAAAAACTGTCATCAAAATAAGGATGATCCAATAAAATATAGAAGCTAGGATCCTTGAAGCCTATAAAATTTAGTAAAATCATCACTAAGGGTCAATAAAAAATTTGCGGTATGTGACACTCCTGAACACACTGACACATTTATCCTGAAGCTTTAGTGTTACAAACACGGCAGTTGCATTATCGCATTTCACAGTGCAGCAGCTGAACTGTTGCCTGATAAGCTGAAATAATTTCTTACTGTGTTTTCATTTAGTTTATGTTTCATTTACACAGTCTTTATTCATCAAGTTAGTTCTGGACCCGGTTTACGCTTCATGTTTTTTTTTATTTGTTATTTCAGTTCATATCACCACAAACAGCTGCTCAATATTACATCAGGCAGATCACCTGTTAGCCTGTTTAATGTATGTGATGGAAAAAAACACTGTTGGCTAAACAAACAATAAAGACAGTAAATTATTATTTTTTTAAGTTTTAAAGGCAATTTTTCAGGTGGATCAGTTACATCTCATGGGAAGTCATGAAAGAAATGTGCTAACAAAAATTAAATAATTTATTCATGAGGATTTTTTTTTTTTATGACACAAAACATGGTTTAAAAAAAAATCATCTATTTCATTTGGAGATTTTGGTCTTGCTTTCATTGTCACCCCTAAGAGAGCAAAATAGGAGAGAGGTGTTACTAGGATCTATCTTAACAATAATTTAATTATACTCTGAATGTAGTTTTTTTTTCCCTAACTAAATGAGGTGGTTTATTTGTCAAAATGTAATCAAAAAGCAAAGGTATGATTAGAAATAAACAAAGATGTGGGAAAAGAAGATAACTCTAAATGTCACATCAAGGGAACCAGGAATGTAATTTTTAATTTATTTTAAAAACACTCAGTTTTTAAGGTGTTTGTCACTTAGTTAATTAGTTTTAAATTAAACCCTCCATCTGCAGCTGTCATTAAGTGAGATGGGAGTGTTACACCTTGAACAGGTAGAAAACCATTCGCAAACTCTCACACCTAGAGACAATTTAGAGTGGCTAATTAACATATCATACATTTTTGGTTCGTGGGAGGAAGCTGGAGTCCTTTGACAAAATCCATCCATGCATAGGGAGAACATACAAACTCCATGCAGAAAGGTATCGGCTTGGTTTTGAGCTCCGAACATTCCTCCTGCAAAGCAAATTTGATACCAACTCTGCCACCATGCAGTCTAAAACACTCAAGTCATAAAACTTAATTTAGATTGTTTAAAATGAAAATAAATATGCTTGCTCAGTCTTTTTTACTTCTTTTTTATTTTCTAAAGATACAAGAGATGATCATGACTACGTCAAACCAAAACTGTTAACAGGTTCTATATGTCAGACATCAGGTATTGATGCAAATGCCAAGACAAACTGAGACAAACTTTCATAGATGAAAAGTTTTAAGCATCAGGGTGACTAAAAATCTACATACTAGACATTTCTTCTTTTCTGATGTTAGTTAAGCTTAAACCTAAGCTTCCATACTTATAATGTTCCATACACCAACAGTTACCTTGCGATACGTTCAAACAGTATATTTGAATACAATTTAAATCTACAAATATAAAGACAGAGTTGCACTATTTTATCAGGTTTTAGACGAGTCTTCTAGAAATGGAGACAAAGCCCCTGAAGTCAGCTTCCTTTGCATCTTATTCATACAGATAAATAGGGTTAAAAAGAACAATATAAAGTGATAAAGGCAAAAAGAAAGCAACCCCTGCTCTGTTGTATTCCCCTGCTCAGATATTTGCTCCCCTGATGCTGCTGATCAGGATGTTCATAGATGGGAATTACCACTTTGGAATCACTCACAGCCTCTGATGGCAATTAGTGCTGAATAAAGAAGAGATTACCCAAGAAGCTGCTAGTCTTATAAGGAAGTTACTTTTTCAGCAGACAGCTCTCATTACGGAAAGAAATAACTTGGACAATGTTTATATAAACATTCAAAGCCTTCCCTCATGCTGCTCTGTCTGACTGCATTTCCATGCTTCTCCTGCCATCTTGCTCCCAGCTGATTTGAGGTGTGAAACCATCAGTCACAACTGTTGTAGACAGATGTCACAGCAACAGCTCTGCAGGACTGTTTTAGTGGCAAATGTTCAAAGACGTTTCTACCGAGGAGAATCAAATCCTTCTTCAGGAATATACATAATCAGTAACATCACAGTCATATTCTCTGTATGGTTGAAGATAAAGGAACAACAAATACGGCAAAAATTGTCCTCAAACCAGAATATGATGAATGCGGTTAGGCCTCAGTTTAGTGGCAACATAAATAAATATATTTAAAATCGTATGTTTTCCTCATGTGATGTCAGTTCCAGGAATTTTTCAGAGAGGCAACACGGGAGGAAGTCCATGAGAATTTGTTCTGGAAATTTTCCAGCTGGGAAAAGAGTTGCTGTTTCACACTTCTCACTGCCACATTTGCAAGAAATTTACATGAATGTTGCAATTTATTCAGTTTCAACTTATGCAACACTTTCATGCAGAGTGACTGCAACTGAAAATTTGTGTATTTTCCAGTAAGTTTGTGTGTTTAACAAGTTTCTCAGCCCAATGAAAAATGTTTTTACTCTCAGGTCCAAGTTTTATCCACGTAATGAAACATAAGATCAAATTTACACAAAAACATCTACTTACATGAACAATATAGTTTCCGTTTGTTGTTTTTAGCTTCAAACTAAACAGAAAAAAATTTTTTTCTTTTTATGTCCTGCTTCTTCAAACACCTTCTCTGCTATATATTTTAAGTTGGACATTATGATGAGGACGGTCATAGATTCTTAGTACTGTACGTTGAGACACGTTTTTGTGTCCAAAAGCATGAATTTAACTAAGAAGTCAAACCACAATGTCACTGCAATAGTCAGGGTGTACAAGAAACATAAGCTTCTGTAGTAAGAAAAACTTGTTGTCTTTAATACAAAAGTCTGTCTGGAGGCTGAATAATTGAATTCAGCCTGATCTTCTTTATTTTCTGTTAAAAGGAAAATTGTATTAATATTGTCATTTTTGTCAGAAAAGCAATAGCAAAGTTCAAAGAAAGTTTTTTTATTAAGATTAAATTCCAAATTTCTATTTTGTTCTGTCATCTGACAGAAGTGATTATAGGTTAGATTAAAAATCAGACCATGTGATTATTAATCTATCAAGCTAATCTTTAGAAAAAAAACAAAAAATAACAATTTAGTCTTCTAATGCGAAGCTCTTTCTTTGACTTCAAAAACATTTGAGGCACAGCATTTAGAGTAATAATTGTTTACACGATGACAGTATTAGAAAAAATGATGATCAGAATATATTCATTTTACGGAGGGTCTTCTAATGGATGTAATTTGGTGAGAAACACTGTAAATGGCTTTGCTGAACGTAAAGTGTGAGACAGGATCCAAGTGTTTTTTGCCGTTAGTTTTGTTTTGATAGAAAAAATGATTGTATTGTGGTGTAACACATCAGGAGGCCATATTGACAGATGGAATAATGTTTTTTTTATTTATTAGCACTTGTACTTTGATGGCAGTAGAAGTACCACAGGCTGTTTTCTTTTTCTGTTTGTGCAAACATACTTTAAGGGTGAATCCCATTTCACCCTTTTGCCCCTGCCGATTAACTTATCCCTAAAGCATTGTGGGTATGCTAATGGTAGCGGGTGACCCATTTCTTTTTTATTATGATGAAGTGGAAGAATAAAATGTCAATGATTTTAATAAGGATTTTAATCTTGATACTCTTGTTGAGATGGGCATTTTTTAGCCGAGGTTACTTTCTCAGGTGGAGGCCTTACAGCAACAAGATTGTGTGATCCAGGTCCTCATCTTCTAACAATTAAATTATTGTAATTCCTTGTACATTGGGTTGGATCAGTCTCTACTTCATCATTCATGCAAAGTTCAGCTTCCCACTTACTTACTGACACTAAATGACATGAGCATGTTACCCCAGTTTTAGCTTCTTTCCATTGGCCTTAAGTGCATTTATGAATCATTTTAAGATGTCAAATTTGTTTTTAAGAGTATTCACAGACTGGCACCACATGACATTAATTTCACCAAATTCCTGGATCCGTCATAGCTCTACAAGTTCTCCCTGAGATCTGAGATCTGTCCACGTCTATAGAAGATATAAAAATACATTTGTCTTCTACCAAGACAACACTGAAGTTATTTTTTTAAACACAGATAACATGAACCAGCATAATGAAAAATCATGAGCAGATGCAAAGAAGACTTTAGGTAAAAAAAAAATCATTACAAAACATGAAACACTGAGAACGAATCAGAAAAAAACATAAAAGCTCAAAACTAGTAGAAGAAACTAGAGAAAAAAACAAACTATGATAAATTTTCAAATAACTAAAGGTGCAAGCTCAAAAACATAAACTAAGAAACAGGAAACCCAGAGAAAATAATCTATGAAAAATGAAATAAAACAAAGTCAAAACCAAGTCAGAAACATTTAAAATCTTTGAGTCAGGCATTTTAATTTTCACCATCCTGGGGTAATGTGGCCACATGTGATTTGTATCTGCAAACTCAAAAATCTATTGTTTTATCCATCCACTTGGCACTTAATGTTAAATAATAAATTAAAATACCATGACAAGTTGTGAGAAAATGAGATAAATGTAACATCCCAGGAGAATAGAGTCAGTGTGATTGTTGTAAATCTTCTGTATCGATCGAACATGTCATCATTAATGTTCATTTTCATTCCAGATGAAATAAGATGATCTTTGCAATAACTTGAGTGGTTTAACTTCTTGAGAACTATTAAATCATGATTATTCTATCTACTAGTTATTAAAGACACATCAAACAAATGTCACCTCAATGGTGCGATGGCTAAGTGAATAATTAATACTTTAATCTTGATTGTGATCAGCAGAGAAATAAAAAAGCAGAGAAAAGAATATAGGTTATAATTGGATAAAGCAGGGCTGTATACAGGCTAATAGAATAAATGACTCTTGGGCATTTCGATGGGTCCTGTCTTTAATCAGAGCACAAAACTATTAACATGTCTGCCACCAAAGACACTAGAGGATGAAAGGCACATTGCCAACCTTATTCCATCACTCATCCCATTCCCACAGCACATTAAGGCACTCTATGGTTCTAACAAGCTCTCCCACGACACCTACATGAGCTTAATGGATTGAAATGTGTGTCTAAGTGTGTAGCATGTGTTTTCTGCTTTTCTGTTGTAATGAACAGATGTCGTTCAGACACTTCTGACATCCTAAAAGCAACATCTTTGAAAGAGAAGAGTCATAAAACTAGTGTTTTGTGTGATCCAAAGGAGAACTTTGATGTAGGAATAACAGCAGCCACTGATGGTATAATTAGGCTTAATGTCAGCATGGCTTTTGGGTTTTTGAAAAGGTGCCCACATGATGTATGTTCGATGAATCAACAGTCTAAAAAAAGAAGACATATCCATTGCTTTAAAGCCAAATATACAACTTCTAGCAGTGTAATAAATTTGTTCTAACTGTAAATGAACTGCAAGAACAGAGTTCAGTGATCAAAGCCACAAATCAAGTACATTCAGTATCACAGACTGAGCTGCAACAGGAAGGTGTATTTTTAAACCTGCAGAATAAAGCTCTATTTAAAAACAAAAGTCTGAATAATACAGACATGGATAATAATACATTAAAAAATGACCAAGATAATGTGGAAAAATATCAAAGCTCCAGAATTCTCAAGGACAAAACTGAAGTGAGACTAATTACAGGTGCATCATAAAACTGAAACTCTACATCCATTAGCAAAGCTGAAGGAAGTTTTTCAAGAGACAAGAAAGAAAATGCAGATGCCCTCTGTTGAAGCACAAGTTCAGCTCTTTTTGTGTCCACAATTATAAACTTCTTGCAACTAATTCATGTTTAAATGTGCGCCAGTCACTGTTACAATTTGATAAACTGAATTGCTTTGGACCAAAACATGTCATGAAACAACCAACACTGCTTTGAAATGAAATGTTTGAATCTAATTATGCAAGTTTCATTGAAGGAATTGTTTCAAATCTAATTAAAAATAGTTTTATCATTTTATTCTATTTTAAGTTTTGTGCATGTTTTAATAAGGACTCATATGTGGTCGTCAGTTAAACAGAATTTCAAAGAGATGAAGATATTCACTTAGTCTAATTTGATCTTGATTTTTTATTTTGTTTTAGTTTATTTTAGATTTTATATTTGTTTTATTTCATTTTTTATTACTGTTATTTTTTCCAGACACTTTCCATGGAAAATCTTTCTCATGTCTATGAGGAATACAAAGTCTTTTTTTTCTTTTTTTAATGTGCTGTAAATTCTGTGTGTAATTTTGGTTTTTACCTTAAAAAGTGAGATAAATGAAAGTGACCAGAATGTAAATAAAAACACATAAATGGTTCTTCTACTGCTGTCACAGTAACTATTTCGCTTGTCAATGTATAAATGTAAAAACTGTAAAAAGATAGGATAGGTCTAAATGTCCATATGTTAAAGTAGTAACATTTTCAATATGTTCAAATTTAACCAAATTTGATGTCTAAACCAAAACATTTTAAACAGGCTAGAATTGGTAGCAAAACAACTTTGTGGAAACAATAAAAATGCATGTTAATTAACTAAGGTTTCAAATATTTTTAATTAATAAACAACAAATATCAGGGACATCAATTAAAACTCATGATCCTAGTCTTTGTTTTTTGGTATGTATTAGAAGTTTTAATAAGTTTCGATGAACTTTTGACTTTCATTTTAATTTGCTCCAGTGATTTGATAAGAAACTAATGACCAAGAAAATTCCTGCAACTATCCTGAATGAAACTGTAGCTGTTTTAGATTTTAGGATTACAATAGTGAAAATTACATCTGTTATGCCAATAATCACTATCCAAGACTTAAAGACTGTTTGACATATTATTAGAGCTGCTTGTGTGACACAGCCAGTGAAAACATCATTTCTTTTCATTCAGAAGTCTTCCAGCTGGCTGAGCTGCCACTGAAAATGTAATTTTCCAGACCTCCCAATCTCAGATCTGCTATCAGCCAACGATAAGCTGGAAAGCCTTTTCTGGGATCCCCATTCAGAAATACAAGTTCTGGCTCCAGGTTAATCACTTTCTACTCTTTCTTTGAGATGGCCTTTGATTAAAAAAAGGAAGAAGAATTCAAGTCTTAGCACTAAAAAAAACGTCAGTGTTTGTAAATTAAACATGAACAAAACCTGCCAAAAGAAGACGGGTGGTCTGAAGAATCTCCTGATAATTTGAAGATGTTGACAGGCAGCAGGGAGAGAGGGGGGGACATTAACAGGGAGAAGAGAAATGAGCAGAAAGACAACCAGCAATAGAGCTGCATGAGGGAGGAAGACAGTTTGATGGACTCAGAGACAGACAGGCAGACAGAACGCTGCGAAGGTCGACAGGTTTACCTACAGTGAGACCGTGTTACCCTGGCAACCCTGTCATTCACAGAAAACAGTTCAGTTCAGTCAATCTTTATTGTCCCCAGGGGACAATTAGGAGGGCTTAACAGGGAGACACATGAGTGGAGAGACAGACAGGGCATGCAGGATGACAAGGACAGACTGGAGTGCACAGATACAGTGGCTCAAAGCACCACTGGACATTCAACACACTCTCCTTCTAAGCTAGATGCTGTGGTGTTGTCATAACAACCGAAATTTAGATCCACATCACCAATGTTACAAGAGATGGCAGAGACGTGGGAAATATAATATATATAATAATAATAATAATAATATGATAAAAGTCTCACAGTAAATCTCACAACAGCATCAAATGTTGAATCTAATGTCAGTTTATTATGTTCTAATAAAATAACTGACAAACATCATTCAGGAAGAAAAAATGAGATGTTTTTTAAAAAAATCTGCGTTACAATGCAGAGGACTCTAAATACATTTCTCCTGTAATATTGTGTTGAAATATGTTGCTTATGGTCAAGGATTCATTTGTTTCAGCAAAAGAAAAGTTTATAATTAAATAATAATTTTGTTGAGGGAAGACAAAAATTTATACAGTGTTGTGCAAAAGTGCTAAACCATTCCTGATATCTTTCTGCTTCACTTCCAAAGAGTCAGACTTAGTTGTAAATAGACCAGTTTGTTTGTTTTTTATGGCCCTAATCAATAACTATCTAGGCTTTCTGAAGGTCTGCTTTTTATTCATTTTCTGCCCTTGTATCTGACCATGAAACAATGTTGTGACGTTTAAAAAAAATAATTGAAAAGTGGACAAATACAAGACAAAAGAAAACGTGTCACTTCACTTCATTTCACAAGCCTAAAAACTTGAATGTTTCTCTAACCTGATGGTTCTAAGAAATCATTTCAAAGAAACAAGAACCAATCGACCAAAGGCCAGACACGTGACCTGTGATTCATCACCCTTCAGTTTCCAGCTAATAGCTCTTTGGAAATCACCTTGTTGGTGCACATACTATTTTATGAGTTTAAGCTGTTAGTAAAAAGTGCAGAAATATCCCAATTAAAATTGATTCTTTGCTAAAATGTCTGGTTTATCTCTAGTGTTCAGCAGCCTGTTGATGTCTAAATAATTCAGAGGTCAGAGCTAAGTGGTTATGCATTTATATTCCCCTGAACATGGACATGTACTGAATAAAAAAACAAATGAAAAAAGCAACAATGCACTAAAGTAGGAATGAAAAAAATAATAATGCAAAAATGTACACTGAGTATGCATAAGACAACTTTAAAATTACCAGAAAGATTGTTGGCTTTGAATCCAAACAAAAGACGAGAAAAACAAAAACCGCCAAGCAAAAAGATGATCTGTATTGGGCTAACTAGCGTGACCTGAACAAAGTCTTCTGGGAAGATTAACTCTTTGATTCAAACTATAAAGCCGTGTTCATGTTGATCGATGAATAGATGAAAGTATGAATGAGTAAACTCAGAGCGTATCCCCTACTGTGAAACAAGATGGGGGGGGCAGGATTATTGATGCTTTGGTGAGCTTCACAACATACCCTGCCAACATGGATATGACTTCACTATGCAGTATCCTGCTGAACCCTGGGAATATTCTTTGATAGGTCACACCTTCATCATATTGAAGACAACGACCCCAATCTCATGTACAGGCGGCTCAGAAACTTCTAGAACAAAGAATGACCTGTAACATGTCCACTAATAAAAAACATATAACTTTATCTTTTTTACGTCACAGTGTGTCTGTAGCTGCTAAAGTCTTAACAGATATTGATAACAGATATTGCTCTTTTTGTTTAATAAAACATTAGTTTTTTAAAACAGTAAAATTATGCACCTTTCTTTGTTTTCATTAATATTTTTAGTGGCCCAAGCTATTATTTTGTAAGCAAATGATTAATTAGTAGAAGCACAAATCAGGATTGTGTTTCTGCAAAGACTTTCAGCCAAACTGAGACTTACGAATGACCAGCTTTTACATTCCTACAGACAGTTTTTATTGTTAAACATCAATGTTTTGTGGACCCTTACATGTATGTCTGCAACATAGAACTTTGTTTACTTACATTGTTGTATTTAAACTTGTTGCTTCCATATACGTATAACAACAACAAAACAAAAATAGGGTTAACGTTGAGAAAGGAAGTTTTTTAAGCCAAAATATATATTTTAACCCCATTCAAACAGTGTTGTAGCCAGAGGCTAAACAAAACAGAACTAAATGAAAATGTAAAAATCTCACGCAGCATTCAAACCCTGATCTCCAGAGCAAACATCTACAGCTGCCACAGGCAGCAAGACATACCACTAAAACCAAAGCCAGAGGCACATATCAGACACCAGACAAAGCAGCAGTGTTTAACTGCATTAGAATGCAAACAGCTTAGCTATGCTGTTGTTGAACCATCATTTGCCTGCCTGCTCATGCTGCCTGTGTTTGGTTCAGAAAGAGATTAATGGCTCTGACCATCTGTGAGGTACACATAGCGATGGAAGTATGGACACACAAGTACTTTTCAACTTTGTAGTTTTCAATCAACAGGCCAAAATAGCCAAAAAATAACTTTTAAGATATAATAAAACCATCACAATTTCATTTTGCTATTTGGGAAGCCGAATGAGGACAAATTGTATAAAATGAAACAGTTCCATTTAAATCTTTAAATAATTAGAAAGACCAAATATAAATACCAAATATAATTGCCAGAAGTACTTTTGTCATCCTTTTGTCACCCTCTTATGAGAAGAAATTGACAGTGCTGGATTTTTTTTTCTTTTGCCAAAAATCAACTAATGTGGTCTATCTTTTCAAGCCCCTGACACACAAAAGAGGTTTTAATTGCAGTTTTTGTGTTTTGCCCACTGAAATGCTAAAGTAAGTTTTCTTGTCAATATATATTCATAGGCGCGATCCCTGTGTCATAAACTGTTTTAGATGAAGAAGCCATTGTGATGTTAAATGTATCACCTCTCTTTTTAAGTCTTATATTTGTGAGCCACAAACTAATGAATATAATTGAGTTACAAAGACAGAAACTGCTGAAGGGAAATTCTGTTAACAAAACTCGTCTTCACATAGATTGGGATGAAACAATGAATTCTCTAGGGAAGAAAATGTCAATTGTTGCAGCTAAGGCCAGTTACATATAATTTAAATATAATTTATCTTCATTCAGATAAGGATATTACCTTCAGATTTAAAGCCTGTGTGTATATTTCAGGACAGGAAACACATTTCTTGACTTTGTTGCGTTTCAGGTTGTTTTTTTTTTGTTTTTTTCAAAGATAAAATGTGATTGAATTTGTGTTCTGCCAGTGTGAGAACTCTGACTCTGTCCAAACGCCTGTTAAAGGAGATCAGCATTATTTCTGTTGACAGGAATTCATTAAAATATGCACAAATTAGTATCAACAGGCAGAAGACGACGTGTCCAATACTAACAAATCAATCTGATGGGCTAACATTGGCATTTGAAGCCAGGTTTTAGTCTGCATCAGCTCCTAAGTGAGTAATCTGCAGGAGCTGTTTGGCTGCTAATTGTTCCATCTTGTAACTCCCACAATCACGTCTTCAAATTTTAGCTATTTATCTATAAAAGAAACAATAATAGTGGAAAAACTAAACAATATGGAGAGTGTTTAGAGTCCAGGAGGTTGTATGCGCAACAGAAGGAAATGTTACAGATAGATGATGAAGGACACGGTAATTTTCTTCTCCCTCAGGCCTCCAATGAGTGAAAATAAATTATGCACAGATGCTTCTGGTTGGGTTAATTGCACAACAGGTCAGAGTTATTGTCCTTTTTTTTCCATTTGTGTTCCTGTTTCTATAGAGTTGGACATTATGTCTTTAAAAACTCTTTTATCTTCTCAGTTTTGGCTCATTTGCAGTGTTAGCACACAGCAAAACTCAAATAAAACTGCTGACTCATATCTTCAGACACAAATCACCCAAGATTACAAAATGCAACACTTTTCAGTTTGTGTGATCAACCTTTATGGATTTTGCTTCAACAATAAATTAGAGCCAGTAACAAACAGCAAATAAAAATATAATTGCACAAAACTAAAAAACACAAAGTTAAAGTTATTTTGAGACAAAGTGATGGAATAAAAAACACAAAGCACAATCCTTTGTGCTGGAGTTTTAAAGGTCCTGTAACCTGCTATTTTACAGCTGTCAACATCTGTGAAAGGCACATATATGATAAAATCTTACCTTTGGTGTTATAAAGTCTTCATTTGTCCTGAAATATAACTTATATCCTCGAGTTATTCTCAGAACAGGAAGTAAAACGCTCAGTTTACCTTAAATCCCACCTCTCCTCCAGGCCCCATCCTCGTGAGAGCTGCCCCTCGAGCTGCCTGAATAAAACTGGTGAATAAATTCCTGTAACTTTCACAGCCAAATGCACATTTTCACCAAGATATTTTTAGACTGTAGAATACTACAAATCGGTGGTGATTAGTGTCTTGATTTGGACTCTTGCATCTCGGGATGTGTGTGTTTAATCTGCAGGGGCAGCACAAACACGCCAGGCAGGTCCTGGTGTAACATTGTTACCTCACTATGTTACAGTCAGTCATTTTTCAGGAAAAAATGGAGCAGCTGCTCAGAGCGCAGGATTCAGGATCAGGAGGATTACTGGGAAATGTGTGTATTAAACCAAAAACCATACTTGGAGGGGGGTTAATAAGGAAATAGCATCACAACATGGTTAAAAGCTACAAAAAGTTTATTTTGCACGATACAGGAGCTTTAAAGTCCAAAGTCACGATTGACCCTTGACAGGTGCAAATAAAATGTCACAGTTTGGAGCTTTTATTGCAAATGAACATAGTATGATATTTCTACATAAGACTGTATTGATATGACATTTCAATAGCAACAATTATTGTTGATGAAAACCAGCAAGCAGTCTGTTTTTCAACCAGATGAATTTGGGATCTCTTCTTGTTTCAGCATGCTTTTCTTTTGTTCTTCATGTGACTTCGTTTCACACTGGAGACATTTCAGAAGCTGAGTGTATTATTCATGTCAGTAAAACTATAATTGGACAAAACTACAGATGTGTATTGTAATTTCTGCTCTAATAACTTAGTTACTTTTGTTCAACTTTCAAAGTCTGTGCAGTTAATTTCCTCACATTATCCTCTCTGGTATGATTTATACAAAAACCATATTTGGTGTTACATAACCCTTGAATATCAATGGCTGAAGACTTAATTGGTTTTATGCAGATGGTTAAATCTATATACCAAAAGAGAAATGATATGCTTTTGGGGAGCTTTCTCCGGATATTATATTCAGAAAATCAGCTGATTGTCTGAGGTGTTATGATGTCTATCTTACTTTAAATCATCTAATTGTTAAGAACTTATTTCAATTTATAAAATACAAAGAAAGAAACAAAGAAGCAAGAAAAGTCACATCTATAATTTAAGGACTCATAAACATTAAACTTACAGAGGAAAAGCCAGAGGCACTTCAACCACAGAAACACATTTTACTTGTTCTTTCCTTTCCCAACACGTTTTCTCATCCTTACACTGGCAGAGTGTCACTTTCTCTGTTGAACTAATCAGACTCTACCACATCTATCAGACAATCACTCCATTGTGTTGATACTTTAAAACAGTTTGTTATTTGTTGTAGATGTCAGATCAATTCAATCATCATCCACTGTAAGTTTTCATCAGTACCTGCTTCCTAGATGCTCATCAGAAGTTTTGAACCTCATTTAATCTATCCACATCAGTGATTGCCTCTTGATTCCTCCACTTTCTCTTACAATTTGGTTTATTTTAATACATATTTGTTTCATACCTTATGATGAAACTGTGCATTTAAATTGTCTACATTATAAGCAACTATATAAAGAGAACAGATGGGATTATTTCTTATAGAGGCTGAAATAAACAAACAAGCCTTTTCTATCAGATGGAAACCCTCCCAATGAGGGAACAATCATCACTGCTAAAGATAATAAGAAAATTAAATTTTCAGAAAACCTAAGTAGCAAACACATCTGCAAAACAACAAAAAGATGTTACTGTTAAATCGTGTGTGAAATCTTGTTGTGTTTCTGCTTGTTGTTTTTTTTTTAGTTGTTTTATGAATTCATGTGTTTTGGTCATGTTACTGTGTTTCACTGAAAAAAAAAAGACAAAAAAATCTCAATAGAATTTCTCCTAAAACAGAAGGTTAATTAAAACAAATTTTGTACATGTCTATTTTTTAAGTGAATATTTGCCCAGACAGAGTAACATGATCATTTCCTGCACTTCATATGCTTCATCTCAGCTATTCCCACAGCCAGTTAGTGCAGACTATCAATAAACTTTGACCTTAGCTGGCACAAAGATTCTAATGTCCCATAAAGTGACTGTCTGCGACTCTTAAAATGCAGAAGGAGTTTCACCGGGCGACCTTGTCTGGCCAAGCTTCCCCTGCTGAGCTGCTCTGCTGTGTGCTACACCCCGTCGGCTTGCTCCTTTGTCAGGCTCCACTTCCTTTTGGCCATTCTCCCTCATTAATCATGATTAGCATACTGCTGGAAGCCATTCATTACGAGCCACCTTCTAACACCTGTGGTCATGGACCCTCGACACAACTCAATCAATTCCTCCTGACCATCAGAGTCGATGAAAAGAAATCAAACACAAGTCAGAGATTAAAAAGAGAGAGCAGAAGAGAAGTAATTATGCATGTATTTAAGTCAGAGGGTGTGTTCAGTCATGCTCACTGGTAGATGGTCTATAATTGAAGCTGTTCAAAGGCATTATACTAAGTTTCTTTTACAAATAAGGAAAAAAGTACACAGATACTTAGAGAGTTAATTGTTTATCTCTAAACTTAGATTGTGTGACAATCAAAAATACATCTGTCAAAGGAAAATGAAGCTCTGCAGGGAAACGCAAAGAACAAAAAAGTGGAGGGAAAAACTGGGATGTTCTGTAATTTCAGGCTTTTAGCCGATACTTTCATCATGTTTTACAGATAATTTGTGAGTCAAAACTGCTCACAGGTAGTCAAGAGGGGACATGTTCCTGAGATTTTTAGTCCAAGGACACATCCACTCATCCAAAGAGATTGATAGTCAGCCAGGCAAACTAGTAAACAGGTCGAGTTACTGGCAATGCAACAGACCAATTCACTGGCAAACAGATAGCTTCCAAAGGATGGGATTGATCGTTGCAGGTTCATTTAGAGACTTGGCAGTCAGTTCTAATAAATACTCTGACTGTTAGGAAAATTAAACTGGCTTGGTTTGTTGTTTTGCTGCTGAGGTGCTCCTTGTTGAGAAGGTAAAACAGCTGCAGTGCCACAAATGTGTCGAAAACTACAAATATTTTAGGCTTAAATGGCTGCGACTTTAAAAATCATGAGGTTGTTCTGTAATTGTATCGCTGTGGAAAGATTCTGATGAACCAGTCAGGTGGTTTATGATTGATCAGCTGCTACTTGTTTATGTTTGTGGGTAAATTTTCAGTTCTTCGGGCATGGGATATGGTTCATTGAGGATCAAAGCCAACTTGTAGGAATGATACTGTATTACTTCAGTTATTTTTATTGCTGTTTTGTTTGTTACAGCTCATTAAATTGCAATTTTGTTTATGTCAAAGCCACACTGAAATGTAACGCTCTAAAGAACTATGCAGTCATCTCTCAGCTGATTCCATGATGCCAGTTTTCTGTTTGTAAGCACACGCTAATGTGATGCTAAGCTGCCTGTGCTCAGTCTGGGTGAACATCCAATTGTGAGCAGTGGCAGCTTAATGGGAACCTCTGCTTTGTACAGATTTAACACAGCCAGTGTGTAAAAATGATTAAAGCTGCCATGGATGTGTTTATAAATCTGAAAAGTTGACTGCTAAAACTATCGTATGATTCAGCTTGTGTACTTTTAACTGGCTTCTAATTTTATCTCTGTTGGAGTGTTGGACACAGCTAAATGACACTTTGAGTTTCCAGGATGACTGTAAATCAAACTCCCTTTTAGATGTATTTACTTTTATGTTATTTCAGTTTTTAAAGAAACTAGTCTGCCAGAGACAACTGAACTGGAGCAGAATCATTTTCTGCCACCATCTTTACTACTTCAGGCAAGATTTATCATTTTAACTGTGGTTCAGGATTCATGAGCTATCATTAGATTTTTATCAGATTTATTCACATTTTCAAAAAAAAAAGTCCAATTTAAAATAAAACAGTCAGATTAGTCAAAAGAAAGAGAATTAGATTTCAATGTCCTTTGTTTATTACATTGTAAATAAAAAAAATCTGTACACAGATTCTTACTGCCATCATTTTAGTTCAAATTATAAATCTTTTAGAAATCAAGTGATGTTTTACTTTATAACTTTACTTTTTCAAATTTTTCAAATTTACATTCATGTAATGCAAAGAACAAAAATCTAGGTCATCAGGGTGTGTTTCACTATGATGAGAAACCTACAATTTGACACCTTCTCTCAGAATGATTGATTGCAACAAAGTCCTTAGAGACACACTCACCCATAGATAACAGTTTTTATCTTAATTTTAATGTTCAGGCCTGGTTTCATAACAACTGGTAAATAACAGTTTACAAAATTGAAATTCAAATCATATCAGTGTGGAAAAGATAAACAGTGATATAGTGGGAAGGTAAGAATATATCAAACAAAAACTTGAAAGTTATTTTTTATATCAATGGTCTTTTCCATTACTAATACAATTTCAATGCTTTTTGTCAAAGACATTATCCAGGAAACTGAATCACATATCAGGTTTGCATAAGTCAAGACAAAAACTGTTCCAAAAACCTTTCAGATAATAAAAACATTTTTTTTAAATACCTTTGCTGCCTCCATACCACAGTTAAAGAATCTAAGCACATTTGCAACGCTGTGCAATTTGATGTTGATTCCACAAAAATGTCCTTTAATGAGAACAGAAAGTTTCATGAATGTAAAGATGAGACAAGAGATTCAAGGACATGGACAGTCTAGAAAAGACCATAATGCAGAACATTGTTCATTGAGAAAATAGAACTGGTAAATCTTCAGGCCATATTTTCAAATAAGTTTGATGAATTCATTTCATTTTAAGTCTTACCTCTGATCCTGTTCCTTAAAGCGGAATCCCTTTATAAACCAAGCAGAATAAAATATGTATTTCTTTCATTTAATTGCACACATAATGAGTTTTGTTTAATTCATTATCAACAGTTTAGCAGATTTTTTGTAGATTAGAAGAAAATATGATTCATAGTAAACTTAATCTGTGGTTCAATGGGTAATAAGGCATAAAAGTGGTGAAAGAGCTTAAAGTTTTTAAAGTGTTTATCATATTTATTGAGAACGATTCAAAAGAAGTTCTTATTAACCTCTTAANGCCCCAACGTCCCCCAATCGGGGGACTTGTGTTCCATCTTAATTTTCTCTGAGTCAGTGACCTAAATACTGATACTTACACATCTAAACAAATTTCACAAGTGTTCCCTTTATTTTGACACCAAAACTATTCAAATAGACCTTGTAGATGCAGAGATATACACTATTCATTTTGGGTATGTCATTTTCGAGCAAAAACCTAAAAAAGGGCTTGGGGCTTAAGAGGTTAAAGAAAGATGTTTAGTATGAAATGTGTCAGAAAGTAGAAAATAAAGTTAAAACCCGAACAAAACATCAAAGAAAATCTACAAACCGCATCTAGTCAATAAAACTAGAAGTTATTTTGCTGAGCGCCGTTTCTGATGCTCTTTTAGGAGTTACAATCAAGATTTTTTTGAAAACGCTGCAGTGTTTCCAAGCCAAGTGACAAACAAACTGCATATTTGTGATTAAGAGAAAATTCCTCAGAGTGGACAACCCCCAAATCTGCAGTCATTGTTACAGCAGGTGAATGAGAGACATGGTGGACATGAGTCTGTGAGTGTATATGTGTGTGTAGATGTGTTATAATGACTGCAGCTGTCCTGGGCCCTGAGCCCAGAGTCCAACAACACACAATCAAAAAGCTTTCATTCAGTAAACCCCATGAACACTTCCACTATGAAGAAACACATCTGCCATTTTAATTAGTATAAGCTTTTTTAATTTGTTTTACATAAACTCAACGTGAAATATCGTCTATAATTTCACTTTACAGCCACAAAAACACTGAAGACATAACAAGTAATGGTTATTTATGTTCACAGACTCCATCCAGAGTCAATATGGAATGTCTCACATACTATTATCTTTCTGTTGCTCACTTTGCACAGAGATTTCACAGATTTGGATAAAGAAGTATCACCTCAGGAGTTAAGACAGATTTACTTATTTAATCGTACAAACCCTTCCATGACTCTGGAATGTAAACTCAGACCTTCACATTTGAATAATTTTACAAATGCAACTGGAAATTGGAGTTAATTAGTTACAAGAGAAAATTAACTGAAGACAATGTCTAGCCATTTTCCAAAGAAAATCATTTTTAATTTAGCAATATCTTGGTTGTAATCATTTGTTTCAATTAATCTATCTGAAACCAACTTCAAAACAAAAATAGGAAATGTAAGAATGTGCTAAAAAAAAGGTAAAATGGTGCCGAGATGTGTGATGTTACTTAAAGTGGAACTTTTTAAAATCTGTTCACAGCAGTTTCTCAAAGCAATTTTTACACAATCACTGTAGCCTAGAAATATTCTAAATATTATCTGAAGGAGGTCCACATTTGAATACAAATGCCCTAATCAGTCAGACAGAACATTGTGCGGACTTGTCAGCTCCTTCGAACAAACTGTGGGTAATGTCAGACTGAAACCTTTGTGTAAAGCAGAGCAGGTGACTCTTTAGAGATTTCATGTGTGGACTGATGATATTTTTGGCTTCACATTATTTTTCCTCTTTGCTCGTGTGTTAAATACTCTTTTTTGGCATTGCATTTAAATAAACTTCTTGCTGCTTATCATTTCCACTCCCGTTGCTGTTCACAAGTAACTAAAATATCAACCATGTTTATCATTCATCAACATGACTGCAGCAAAGTGGAGTATAATGTAGACCTACCTGTGATGTTTAGATAATCTAGATGAAAAATTTTCCTTATCTAACAACAGTAACAAAGATGTTGTAATGGATTCCATTTTTACATGTAAATAAAGCAGTTCTAAAAACTGTGTCACTGACAGAGTGATGTTGTTAAAGTAACATTTAAATGCTGATTAAGACTTTGTTGATGCCCAAAATCAGCCATGAAAACACATGTTTTGATCTTGAACAAACCTCATTCAACGAGCTACAGTTTATATAACAATAAAATCCCATTACCCCCCCAACCAATCCTTTTTTTATTGGTATCACCAGTGTCAGTGTTTAAGTGCTTTTTCCTGCTTCTGTCCGTCTTTTGATAGGCAAGTATTTGATCACATATGGCTAAAACCTTAATAGCTAATCACAGCTGAGCTGTTCTCCACATGCTTAACAACATAACAACCAGTGCAATATTCCAACAGCAAATCCAAGTGGACAATCTCCAACATGGTGAATTAGACTAAATCACTCACCCGGCAGTGGCACAGAGAGAGAGAGAGAGAGAAGGGGGGAGAGGGAGTAGCTTTGTTTCTTTCAGTTATATTTCCCTGAACACCTGTGGAGGTGAGACATGCTCAGACCTTGTCCTACCTGCTGTAGTTGTCACCACTGTTGTCTGCAGGGACATCAGTTCTCCACAGAATGTTAATGTTCTCTGCTGCAATTTACACTGTTGTCAATACACATTGCTAATGAGCTCTAGTGATTGTTTGCCGACAGCATGTCATGATGGCTTCGAGGAGATTATTTCAGGGGCAATTTATCAAGGTGTCCTCTGTAAGCAAACAGGTAAACTAAATAAGCAAGCGAGCCTTGTAGAATACAGCTTTCATTCCTATCATTGGCTGAAACATGACTGTAATTATCTTGATGAGATACATGCATGTGTGGACATGCCTAAGAGATTAAAAAACTTTCAACACTTTGAGCAGTTTAGATTGATGTCACATCTAAAATGATTGTGAAATTCATTTCTGCAAGTCAGCTAATGGTCCGTCGGCTACTTTTTGATTTAATCGAACTGGAAGATTGATTTTACATAATGCATTTCATCACAGTAAAGATTCCTGTTGAAGAAAGGACCTGTCCATCAGGAAAATTGCTTCAGGCTCAATGTTTTTATTCACCATCTTGGCGTTAGCATGATAAAGCTAGAGTACTACTACAGTAAAGGCAGATTTAAGAATAAATATATATATATATATTACTATCTCAAACATTCTCTAGATTCCAGGACTATCTTTGTGAGCCATATTTCAAGCATTGGGCTTTTAATGATCGGTGCTATTTTTGAACCAATTTAGCAGATTAGTGGCACCTGACATGATTTTTCTACATGTGGATTGAGTTTCTTTTTTTTTTCTCCCCAATCTCTGTCTAACTTTGGTGAAGATGTGGGCTGAGCAGACAGGAAAGCAGCTCTTCAGCATGATTATCCCTGAAATAGAAATAGAAACCTTTCTGTGTACATATGAGTTTGAGAAAAATCTAGTTTAATTTTTAGTTTAACTTGCAAAAAAAAACATCCCAAATTGTATTGTGTAAATAATTCTAAGGAAACTGAGAATCAAAGTAGGAACTGAAACAATAAATAACAACTTCCATCATGCATCCAGACAACATTGTGATCTGCATGCAGCATACAGTGACGACAATTATCTCAATCATTTGATCCTAAAGTTGAGTGCATCCCTGCACTCAATAGCAATAAACACACATTAACAACAGTCTAATTTCAAACCCAAAAGTTCATGCAACCTCACACACACACACACACACACACACACACACACACACACAGTCACAGAGTGCGGTCTGCTTGTAAACAAAACTATCATCTCCCATTAGCATCCTGTTGACCTGTTCATGTCTGACATAAATCAGGTGGTAATTATGTAATCAAGTGAAGAGAGTCCCAAATAAAACTCCTTTGGTGGTTTTTCAACATTATGAACTATGAGTATGTTTTGTTTCTACTGTCACGATCCAACTGACTGAGCTTGTGTTTCCAGAACTGAGTCTAGCATATTTTTATTAGGGTTCTCTAACTCAAATTCAATTTATACTCCCATGATACAATTCCTTTGGTGTTATCCCTGTTCCAGTAATATCTAGGGATGCAACAATGCCACTTTTTTTTAAACTGATACAATGCCAATGCTTGGATCTGAGTACTTGGCGATCATAGGTGTCAAAAGTAGAAGTAGAAAGTAGTAGAAAGCAGAAATCCTGCCATGTTTTTGGATCTGCATGTACATCTACCATCTATCGCCAACTAGCTCATCTACCTGGTAAAGGAGATGTACTAATTGAATTCAGCTGGTTTAGTGATGGTTGGAACAGCTGCTGGACTGGATTTCTACTTTCTATTTCTACTTTTGACACCTCTGTTGCTGATACCGAGTACCAATGCTGATAAAAATGCAATGAACTAGAAGATGGGTTTTGTTTTCTTATCTGCTTGTTACAACAAATGATGTTGAAGTTTCAATAAATAAGTATAAATAAAATATTAATAAAAATTACCACAAAAATAAAATTTCTGTAAAATTATCGCAGAGTTTCCACACTTTAAGAATCGGTTGTATCGGTTAACTAACCAATACCAATATGAGTACATTAGAATGGTATTGGTACATCCCTAGTCTAGACCAATATATTACAAACAGTGTTTATTCAGTTGTTACCCATCTTGTTGACAGAAAAAACATGATTACAAAGTATTTAGTTGAACAAGCCAGGAAATTAGTGTCAGAATGAAGATGGAGGCTGAGAGATGGGAGGGACAGGACAGCTATGGTTTCTTCTCTTCAGTGATTGGGTTTTTTACTGGACATTAACAGCACTCTTCGGGTTTTATGGCAACACTGTCTCACATCAATGGCATTTGTAAAATGGATTACAGATCTACTGCCGAGGTCAAGAACTATAACAGGTTTAACAACGATAAATGAGAGATGTTGCTTGGCGATACTTTACTCAGGACACATACTTTAGGTGATAAGTGGAGTTTAAACAGTCAGTGCCCACACTGCATTTTAAACTGATCTCTAAATGTTGCTGAAAACATTGTTATGATATATTTAGGCTACACAGCAGTTTGTAAATAATATGACAGCAGTAACAACTTGTCTCAATGATAGAGCCACACACAGCTATTGACAATGAGCATGTTTGTGTTGGACAATGTGGGGCAGAATATCAATAATGCAAAATGAATAATGCCTAACCTAAAGAATAAACACATCATATATCATGGTCATATTAGATAAACTTGAAGAAGTTTATTCTCTACTCTTTCTCCTCTTTAATCGAAACACCTTCTGTATGATTTTCTTGTATTTAATCACAAATTTTGAAACAAATTACTTTGACCAATGTTTGTACTATATAGTTAAAATGTATAACTATGTTAAAAACCTTAGTATGCAAGTCAGATCTCAGAAAAGGGTAAACATAAAAGATGACACATTATGGTACAAGAGATACAATTGCTGTGGTGTCCAACACAAAGACGCTAGGTCACCATTGTCTCATCAACAAATAGGTTCAGATCAGGTTTTCATGAAATATTCACCTGTGCCATCTGAAGTATTTCAGGGCCATGATTCTCAGCTAGAGGATAATGGATTCCTCCTTCTGTGTTGCATGAGAGCAGTTGCTTCAAGTGGGATTTAAGAGTCTCTTATTAAATAATAATTTATGTGCACTTGATGTACTCTGCATGGTGATGCACTTGGTTGTCTTGCAGGAAGAAAGTCTTGGTTTTGAAACTCAGCTGGCGCCTTTCTGCGTGGACTTTGCATGTGTGGGTTTTCACTGGGGACTGAGTTTTCCTTCAACCTGTTTGTCTTTGTGTCCCCCTGTGATGGTGACTTGTCCAGGATGTAACCCCGCCTCTTTCTCAATGACCAATGGAGATAAATACAAACTCCCCATAACCATGAAAAGTGCATACAAAAAATAGAATGATTTGTTTCCCCTAATGATTCTCTTGACCACAAAGACTGTATGATTAAAATGTTAACTGCACCAGTCTGTGAGGTGATAGTAATCATAATCAAGTTCCACAGTCCTGAAATATGTGAACAATATGATGATTTGCTCTGATAAAACATGCCTGATTAAAATGTCACCACTCAAAGACAAAAATGAAAATTAAGTACGACCAAGAGCAGAAACAGACAATCAATGGTGTGTATTGCTGTCACAATATTTACATTTGTAGAATTGACTCATCAGAGACCACAAAGATACAAAAAGTGGAATATTTTATTTCAAATTGTTGACAAAGTATCAGTTCCAACAAATGCGTGATGATGCCATCAGCAAGATTCAAGCAGAGTGCTCATTCAGAGAGGAAAAACATGTTTAAGCATAAGTAATGTTTAATTGTTGATTGGAGAAGAAAGTGATATAAACCATGTACAGGTCTGTTGTGGAAAAGAGAAATCTGAGCAGAACGACCAAACATTGAATTTATCAGTTGATCTACACTCCATTCAGAGCTGAGTCAGAGAAAAAGACTCAGGAGTTCATGTAAAGTTGCATTTTTACATCAGAGGGAACCAGCTGAGGAGGTCGGGGCATCTGGTCAGTGTGTCTTTCATCCCAACAGGAGGAAGCCTCAGGTTAGACCCAGGGCTGTGTGAAGAGATTAAAACTCTTAGCTGGCTTGGGATTGTCTCATTGTCGCTCTCAAAAACCCAGAGTACTTGGCTGGGGGAGAAGTCTACCAAAGAATTTGCTTTTACTGTGCTTTTAGATCATGTATAAAGAACCATAAAACAAGCTAGACAGAGCAAATACACCCGCCAATCCACATTATATTCAAAGTTTTCAGAAAATAACAGACACACTGTGGAACATCTATTGAATCCCTAACTAAAGAAAGAGTCTCTTGAAATCACACAGCTTTCTATTATTAATTAGTCCATTTGGAATTTACAGTCAGTTGAATTGAAAATAAAAAAATCCTGCCTTTTGCTCTGAAACTTGGTCATATTTTACTGATGAGCGTTTAAGTATGAGATGTTTGTTTTGACTTTCATGGATAGCTGCAATGCATCAGTGCTGCTCAGAGCAGATGTTTTTGGAGAAAACAAAGGTCAAAGTAAATGCATCCTGACCCCAAGGCTCCCAAAAAAGAGCTCAGATGAGAAACAGAGCATAGCTACAGCTACTCTTCATGTTGATCCTCTGAGAGGCAAAATATTATCATACATCAATACTGCTTACACAGAAAGTCCACAACATTGGGTGTGGATCCTTTTCTGTAAAATGTTAGAGCATTGCACTCGCCAGGATTTTTTTTTTTGCAAGAACACATTTAGTGTTTTTTTTTGTTATGGATTTGGACTTCAAGTTTTAAAGTTAGTAAGGACTATCATTATTTTTGTGTCATCAGAAGACATTTAAATGTGTGTTGTCAAAAATATTGAGAGAAAAAAAATTAAGTGTATAATTCCTTCAAAAATTATACTCCCTCAACTGATGCAATCTCCTCACTCGTTTTAATAAAATGGCACGCAAAGATTTTCACTTTAAAATAGAAAGGATGTTTTTGGAGTGTACTTTGAATTTCATATAAGAATCTTGAGATAAAAGTCTGATTTAAAGACTTTCCTTCAAGTTCAAAATACTACAGAATTTTGCCTGATTTCTTGATTCATTTATAGGTTTTTTGTCAGAGGGTTTCTGCAGAGGTGAGAAGACACCAGACGGTGGCAGCACTGTGTTGCAGAGCAACCAAAATCAGGATGCATGCTGTCCCCTTCTGAGATTTGATTACTCTGAAATGGTGCATGTTACTGTGAGAGAGAGCCACACAAATGCAACAGCCAAGAAAAAAGAAGGAATTTTCCATTGATCACTGCAGCTCTCCTTAATACATCTGAATAATTATACTGTATGTTTATTTCTGCATGTGTGCCCTTTCCTTAACTCATAATTATGCAGGTTCAGATATCTACACATGAGCAGACGCACACTGAAGGACTCCTGCGGGGTTGCTTCATTAAAGGCATACTTCCTTGCACACTGTTCTCTTTATATGTCAGACACCTTCCCTCCAACAGATGGGATGATAGGATGGTGCCATCTCAAGATTCAGCATCCAAGCTGATGCCCAAAAGGTGAAAAATAAATATAGTGCATCTGGTAAGAAAGAACATTAAAATAACAGCAGTGGAGAGATCAGAGGAAATGGAAAAGGACAAAGGGAAGAAAAGGCTGTTAAAATAAAATGAGCAGTGCATGTGCTCCTTTTCAGTCAAATCACTTCCAGACAGCATTCTCCAAAATATGAAAACTACTTATCCACCTTGATTTTAAAGTCAAATTTGCATATATTTGGTTTCCCAGTAAATGAGATGTAGGTAGAAACAATGATGTGTAAAAAAGCCAGAGAGCCTGGCCATATGCTCACAGTGTGTAACCGTGGTGATTTTCCAAATAAGTATCACAATGAGACAGCAATGAGAAGCTGAGGGGTACGTTTGCCAAATATCAAAATAAATGTTTGTTTTTTTTATTGTTTATATGTGTGTATTTATACATCTGTAGAGGTACAAGGAAAAGAAATGCAATGCTAGTCAACTAGAGTGAGAACAACCAAAGACAGAAGGTTTTGTTTGATGTGTTCTGTGAGTGCAGAGGGTCCAGAAGGTATGAGATGTATTATAGAGACAGTAAAAAAAATTCAAAGACAAGAAACAGTGAAGAAAAAAAAATGAACGAGACAGATAGGAGTGATACACATGTTGAAAAAAACTGAAAAGGATTGAATGTCCTTGTCATTCAGCAAGTATCCAAAAGACTCCAGTGGACTTTTTGCAACTTTAATATATGAAAAGAAAACTTCTGCTTTACTTACATATTTTGTGACAATGTGCTGTTTAAGCTTGTGTCCCATTTACATGGTATACAGTATCACGTAGGAATAGTAACATTTGCATTAGCTAAAAGTTTCCCTTAGATCTCTGATAAATTCTAAGATCTTAAATCTCTGGATCTTTGTTAAAAAGTCTGACTTCAGACAGAAGAATTTGGATGACAACAGTACTTTAAACATGAGAAATTAATTTCATATTTGCAGAAGAAACAGTTCATGAAATAGGTTGTTAAATGTTTATTCTAAATAATTTATAGTGAGATAATAAAAAATTGATTCAGACACACAAAATCAACCAAAACAAAAATATACTGGATAAAGAATTAATAAGCAGGAGGAGAAAAGGGGTAAAATTAATCAAATAGATTAGTTTCAATTTGGGAATTATAGGGAAATTGTGCTGTCACAATAATAGATCTGTTGCTGACTCAGGATTATTATCAAAGAAAGGGACACAAATCCTCACTACAGTACAGATAAAATGATTGTGTCTTTGGGGAAAATTGTCAAATAGTCTGAAGCTAAAATGAATGATTTGAATCAGGAACTGAGACGAAGCCAAAATCCCATGATTTAGTTGGGTTGGTAATGTTAATTTTTTAGACTAAAGTTTATAAAATGCACTAATTTGTAACAAGTGTTACAGCATGGGAAATATTACAGCTTTATATGCATGCAAAATATCCTCCTGGTTTTACAGCAATGTCCACAGTCCATTCATATTCCTTCCCTAAAGAAACACGGTTCTGAAAAAAAATAAATGTTTCTGAAGATATCTCTAATTTTGTTTTCTATACTTTAATTGTGCTTTCAATATCTTTAGCATGAAATGATCATATTTGTTTGAAGTTATTTTTTGCACTTTATACTTATTTACTGAAATTTTGCTTAAAGATTTGTTATGAAAAAATAATAAACTGATTCTCGACCTAACCAAAAGCTCTTCGAGTTAAAGGAACAACAATTAGAATTTGAAAAGCAGCAAAGGACAGGAGGCAGGCTGACACAGCTCCCTTTCAATCATAGTTATTGACTTACTAATGGCTTTGAAACGACAACCTCACCAACACTCATCACACATTTATTCAGCCATACTTACTTATGCAAATGAGAAGGTTAGCAGGAGATTGCGAGACAGAGAAGAGACGTATAATTTACACGCTAAAATGTTCCCAATAGTTGAAATGACGATTGTGTCATCTCTCTGAAACCCCTACAGGCAGAAGCACTGCAGTGATGGAAGGCAGAAAAGAGCTTTGTATGTAGAAAATCTACGTAGGTGCAATTATGAGCATGCTGTGGCTTAGCATTTATCACAAATGGTGGGAAAAAAAGGAGGAGGAGAGGTGCATTATGTACACGCAGCCCTGCAGAGTCAAAACTTTCCCATCACAATCAATTTATAATGAATCTTCACACCAATGTGAGACTGAAGCTACGATATGGAGACAGTATAATCAGGGTAATAATACAATTGATTGAAAAGGAAAATGATGTTGTTGCTCAGCATGCTGACACAAAATGAACACTGTACACATCTTTTGTTTCCTTTTGATGAGGGCAACTGATAATTTACCACTTTATCCTCCCCCAGATTTATGTCTTAGTCAAATGAGAATCTAAACCTCAGAACTCAAGGAGAGGGGTTTTTTCAAGCTTAAATCAATTTAAAATGTATTAAAATCAACTTGAAATCTCAATATATAAAAATGATTAAATGTTGATAATTGGTTAATTGGAAACTTTAAAAAAAGGACAATAAATGAAACAACAAAACGAAAGTAATGGAACCTATATTTATGGTGGCAGGCCAATATATAACCTTTTATATTAAATTTGTTAAAAAAAAAACAAAAGAATGACCAAAATGTATATGTAAACTAAAGAAATGGGGACAAGTTGTGTCAGGCTACAGATGGAGAGACTACATATACAATTTGAAAATTATTCCACTGATGAGTTCAGTCATTGTTAAATCTTAAAATACTACTACTACTACTAATAATAATAATAATAATAATAATAATAATAATAATAATAATAATAAGAGAACTGTCATTTACAAGAACTTGATTGAAAATAGGTAACAAAGCAGCCAACGTAACTTCACAGTGGAACTTCAGAAACATGTAAAACACTTCATCATCATCATTTTAAGATTAACAAAGTTTCATGCAAATGTTTTATTCATTGATCAATAATCAGAAAAAAAAAACTTTGGATTTAAAAGAAAAATTCTAGAATAAAACTTTAATTCTGTTTCTTCCACTGCATTAATTAATATTTAGACTAAAACAATGACTGAAACAAGAATAGCACAGATGTTTGTGAGCACGTGTCCGTATGTGTGTCTGAATGAGAGAAACTCATTTTCTCAGTAATGAGTATCTGAAAAGTGTGACATCTGGCAATGATGGGCAAAGCCCTCCAAACATCTCTACCCTGCTCATCTGGCACTGGGCTTCACCAGTGAATCCTCCGTTCTCCATGTCATCCCCCGCCCTTCAAATCCCAACCCCCGCCGTCTCCGTACCCCCCTTTGCATTTCTCTTCTGGCGATCATCCCCTTTCTCTTCCTCATTCCCAGTTCTGCACACTGAAATCCACATCTGAAGCTCCATAGTGAGCAGATGCAGCCAGACTGGAGATGTGCTGCCAAAGGGTAAGAAAAAAGGAGGAAGGATGAGGGTGATCAGTGTGTGTGTGTGAGAGTGTGTGAAAGAGCATTTTGGGTGGTCGGTAGCTTCAATATGAAGAGTAATGAGGCTATGTAAGAGGAGCTGGAAACAGTGTTGAGTCAGCTCAAGCTGAGGAAGAGTGAATGAAAGCAAATGGCAAAATTATATGATGGGAGATGCAAAGAAGTGAAGACAATCAAAGGCCGGTGTCTCTTTGAAGATCACATAGAAGAAGATGGAGTTGTAGGACTGAGAGGAGGCTGCAGGAAACTAAACACACGCCTTGCTTCTAAAATGTTCGACTCCCAGATCTTCTCTGAAAGCAGTAGCAGTTCAGCTGCCAGCCACCATGTCCACTCTTCATATTCCAAATCTCCATGAATGTTTTAGTATCATAATCAGCTCTGAGCAGAAACAAAACAGGAAGATGCTCAAAGTCATTTTCTCACTCACGTACTCGACCCTCGGGCTATCGAGCAACCTGCAGTTTCTTCTTTACATCTCAGTCCCGATGTTTCATAAATCTGTTGCACCATCATGAAACTGACTTTTTATGTGCAAGTTGATCATTTCAGAAAAACTTTGTCTGTTTAAATGTCCTGATGTGAGATTTATGACAGGCATAAAGACAGAAGATAAACTGGTTTAGGTTCAGCCAAGAAACAAACTGTGTGTGCAATAATATAATGCTAACATCATTATGCTCATCATGTCAGTATATTATTGCCACACAGTGTAAGATAAGGGAAGGAGCACTAGAGAGCCAGTTTCACATGGTCTGTGTCACTGATTTGCCTCGAGACTCTGCAGACTAGCAGCCGGTCCTGAATCTGTTTGTTTCAATGTGAGAAGTAAACGTGACCAAATATTTTATTCAAGCCTTTTTCTTCAGATGATTGGATGTATTCTACACAGGCTGCATATTTCTAAAATAACACTGAAGATGCATTTAAAAAATAAAAAAAAAACATCTTCAAATCAGGTCTTTTTGATTTTATAATTACTCAATATTTTGACCTGCTAATTTATATTCATAGATTAATCTTTCTCAAATGCACATTTAATCTTCCTAAACTGGTTTATCATATTTTCTAGGAGGTAAATGATGTGCTGTTAACACTTTACACCAAAAAGGTAGAAGCAAGCATGTGTAAATGATCACAACACTGTTTGGTTGACCTTTTATACATTTTCATTTTTTAAAAGTCTTGAATTAACATGTGAGTCGCTCGGTGGATTAGCTCACATCACATCTTGATACTAAACTGACAAGAAATCAGTTTAACAGATGTGACATTCCCGCTAACAACAAACCTTATTATAGCTTTACCTCAGTGACACAACACACACAAATATACTCACACAGGCTTGGCTCATTAGCGAGGTCTGCAGACGAGGCTAACCTCGTGTAGCAGAATGGCCAATTAAACCCCAGCAGTGTCATGCTACACTGCTGCTGCTCATAATGATGATGATGGTGGTGATAATACATCCTGCATCACCAAGACCAGACAACATGTGAAGCTTTGTTTCCTTCCATTCCTCACTAAGACCCAAAAGAGATAAACCAAAATATGAATAGTCCTGAAAGGAGACATTTGCTGAGGCATTGTTTAAAATATGCTTTTATTTTATTTTGCTAATTGATCAAGATGTCTTGATGAAGAATGTATCGGCTAATTCATGAGAGAATGTTAGAGAAAATTCCTAAACTTTTAAAACATTGACTCGAAAGTATCAGTAAACTTACCAAACAGTGATCTGCAATGCTTTTGTTGCTCAAGTATTAGAATTTACCATATTTCAGCTTGGGTTTAGTTTTCTTTTGAAATCTGGTTTTCTTTTGCCTCTTAGTTTGTTTCTGCTGAACTTTTAGTTATTGGTTCTAGTTTCTCTTTAGTTTTCTGTGATATTTGTGATTTTCAGCGTTTTTTTTCTGAGGGACCCGCTTCACTCCTGCACATCACGTCACCACCTGTTCGCCATTTCTCATCTACTCACCTGTTTTACTCAGCTAATCACCAGAGGTCTGCATAGTAGCTGAATCTGAGCCAGTGTTATTGGCTTTAGATGTGTACTTGGCTGGAATGGAATAAGGTTACATGATATAATTCACAAACAAGGGCAGCTGGCTAGTGACAAATTGTAAAAACAACCTGTAAGGCAATATGCTAGATTAAAAAAATACAGATACTTTTTACACATACAACATTCTTTTTGTTTTAGAGGATTTAATCTCCATCAGTAAAGATGGAGAAAGACATGACGTTTGAATAATTACCTCTTTTAATTCAGTTTGTTCTATTTCTTTATGTCTCTGTTAAATGGACTGCATGGCTTTTTTTCAAGGCAATAAAGTTAATCTGAATATTTTGCAGGGTTTGGAAAGATTAAGTTTTCTTCTACCTCCAGGCTTCATTGCTCTGTTCTCCTAACCACAGCTGCTCCTTGTTTTGTTGCTCATACTGTTCCGCGTGTTGCAGTTTTCTATTATTAATATTTTAGAGTGTTCTCCTCATGCATTAAAAACATCTTTAAATGTTTTGTTCTGTTTATTTTGCATAAACGTTTCCTAAAGGATGAGAGGGTTTTGTTGTCATGGAGCCTTGTTAAGTCTTGCTTTCAGTGTTAGTGAGAAGCAGAAATAGTCCTTTCACGCTCTCTTTAATTCCTTACAACCCGTCCTTTGCCAGATTAGCATTTTTTGTTTCATCATGCTTGTTTTTCCTCAGATCACCACCTCATCCATCCTCTGGCCTTTTCTTTGTCAGCTTTGGACATGGTTAGGCACACAAACACACACAACACAGAGCATAGCTCCAGCTGAGCTGCGCACTGATGTAGAGAAGCAGCTTAAGTGTTTCTGTGTGTGCATAAGCTCATCTTTCTATGGCTGGTGTCACACACACACACAAACACACGGACACCCACTTTTTGGCACGTAGAGACTATAATTAGGTGGAAATTCAACATTGCACAGTGCTGTCAGAGGCAGACATGAATATTGATGCACATGGAGACAAGCTGCTGTTCCACACATGCAGAGTTTTGTTTTTATGACTTCAGAAGACACTAAGCTCATACAGATTAACTCTCTTCAGTTTGGACCTGAACCTGCTACATTGCTACTTCTGACCATAAAACATGTTGTCACCTCGGATTTAAAGGATTTTCATTTCGTGAACTTGATTTTTACCTTCATAATACGCCTGTGCCAGGCAATTTATGTCCCTAAATACTGGATTCACAAACGCAGTGTGGCCAAATACAAGTCTGCAGCACGCATACTCAGACTCACAGTGGAACAGAATACTAATGTAAACGGATATGGCTGTCATACACACATACACATAACCCTGAGCATCCACAAGTACAGCAAGGCTCCCACACAAGTCAGACAGGGTGACTCTGCAAATTACATCATCTCTCCAGCTTTAATTTATTCCGACCTTTTAAAAACTCTCATCCAGTGAGAAAAAACAATTTAAAATCCTCACTGCGTGCAACTATATGAGTATTTAAAGTACAGTAATATTTCTAAGAAAATGCCATAAATACCTTATCGGTTTACACAGAGAAATACAAAGAAAAACAAATAAACACACCTTTTTCATGCATGACAGAGCATCACCTCATCCATCTCTGCAGGATGAGAGTCACTCCACACCCTTCCATCAATCGTTTCCATGACAACATGCAAGCTGAAACAAAGAAAGAACGTGTAGCAAAGGAAAGTTTTGATGTATGGATGTTTTGAATGTTCTAATTTATCAAATCTATACTTATATCTATACTTTATCTATATCTATACTTTGACTTTAATTAAATGAAGTTCACTGAATTGGACTGAAAGTGGATTTGTATTGAGTTTCTTTTTTTTTTTTTTTGCGATGTGTCTTTTTTGTTTTTTTGCTAATTTGTTTTAGCATCTTTCCATCAGTCAAGCTGAATTTCTCCTTTTGTTTCTCCTCCCCTTTGCCTTGATTTTCTGTTTGCGTCTTTTCAGATCTTTCCCTTAACTGTCTGTTCATTTATCTTCATATGAATCTTTCAATTTCTGTTTAAGTTTCCTTAATTTCATTTCGCCTGTTTTTTGTCAGTTTTGGTTAGGTGCAGGCACAAAAGCAACTCTGTCAAGTTTAATTATCAGTTTTTTTCTGCTTGGCACCTTGAAATTATTTTAGACAGACCTGAAGGAGGAAGCAAATCTAATGGTGAATGAGGGAAGAAGGCCAAGAGGAAAAGCTGAAAGAACGGATGGAAAAAAGATCCTAAAGCAGGTGATATAACCCATAGCTGTTTTTTATTTGCATTTCAGCAAAGTCAGCAAAGTGTTTACATTTAGATTGCTGTTTTTCTACTCACAACAAAAGAAGGGATATACATTTCTCATTCCAAACCATTACTCAGCATTGTTTCTTTTTGCTATGACTGCCAACTTAAATGTATGAGCCATGATAAAGGAGGTCCTCCATCTAGAATAAACATACAGCTCACGATTTATCATGTAAAATGTCTCTTGCACTGCAGCAGAAGATGAGCAAGAAAAATACAAAACAATTTTTAAATTCTGCCTAATCTTGTAAAACCCATTGTGACATTTTTAAACACATCTTAACCACTTAATGCAGCAGAAAGAAAGCTGGTCGCCTCCTCAGTGTGCAACCTTTAAGAAGTGGCAGCAGATTGAGTCTTTGAGCCAGAAAAGGCTCCCACAGAGGTTAAATCCAAATCTTTCACCCAAAACCCAACAGAGCTGGTTTGTGTGCCTTCATACCAGATTTTATGAATGTTGACAAAATGTTAGACAAGCAAATCTGCTGTCATGGGAAGTGTTTATGTTTTTTTTTTGGTTTGTTTGTTTTAAGAAAAATGCAAAATGTAAGAAAGACGTGAGGGTCTGGAATGAAAGCACATGCACATGTTTAGTTTCACAGCAAGCAACTAAATTACACACATAGATCAAAAAGATTTTAACTTAAGGACTAACTTGGTCCAACTAAACGTAACTGAAATCAAACAAATCAAAACTAAAGTCAAATGCACACAGCTGCACCAAACTATTGTTTCCTTCTTTGAAAGAAAAACCTTCCAGGTAAAAGCAATTACTAAGTTTAATAAGTTCATCTTAAGATAGATTCCTTTCACACAAATATGTCTAAACATGCAGAAATCTAAATCACAGTTACTGTTGATCTGCAACAATAACAACAGATGCAATGTCCTTCTTATCATATTAAAACCCACAAACAGTGAATCCCAGAGGAAGACAAATATCTGATTCACAACTTCTAGTTGTTTATTTAAAAGAAGTAAAAGAGAAAAGTAAAGATATTTATGAATGACAGAAATATAGATGAGGAAGCAGTTATCTTCAGTGTCTCCAAGGCCACAACAACCAACAAAAAACGACTTCTAACAAGAAAGAAAACAACAACACTAACCTAACTAAAGAAAACTACAGTGGTTAAGTTCCCTGGTTGGCTACAAAACAGTAGAAGACCGGGTAAACACTAAATGGCAGAGAACCCTTACTGTGCTTTCAGTGTAACACACAATACGCTGGAAAAAAGGTACAAATACTTTAACCAATCAAGTTTAACAACGCTTTAGCCAAACAGCTGACTATACAGGACCAAGTAGCTCAACGCCACCATGTTAGACCAAAGTCTAACAAAGCCCTGGTGAGAAGGGCGTGGCACTTGGTGGTGGCAGAATATATAGAGTCCCTGATGAGGCTGGAAGTTCTGGATGTGACAGACCTGAAACAGAATTTAAAGAGTGTGACAGTAACAAATGGAAGAAGGATGGATGGATGGATGGATGGATGGATGGATGGATGGATGGATGGATGGATGGATGGATGGATGGATGGATGGATGGATGGATGGATGGATGGATGGATGGATGGATGGATGGATGGATGGATGAATTTTGGGGAAAGGACAGGACACATTAACGTAAAGGAACAGGATGTACATGCAACACGAATGTGTGTTTTAAGAACGTTAAAGGAAAAGAATGAAACAATGAGGGAAAACTGAAATGAAAAACAAACAAGGGCTTCTGTGTTATTAAACACAAATTAAAGGGAATGTGAGAGTAAAAATAAAGATAAGTCCTGTCAGAATTCTCTGGTGTTTTTAATTTGTAAATGTTTCCTCTCTGTGGATCAATAGGAAGGAAAAACTAATCTAAAAGGTACTAAACCATCAAACCAACCAGAAACCACAGATCATTAGCCTCCACTCACACAGAATGTGGCCTCTGACATGGTTATTTAAGGAATACAAATCTGCATGCTGAATCCATTTGAGTTAAATATCTTATTGACTGACACAATGACTTTCTTTGTGCTTTTAACTATTTGTTGTGTTTGATTCAGTTAGTTACTCTTTTTGGCTTGATGGTATAAAGTACATCCCACTGAATCAGGCACACATGAACAGAAACATGTTGGGGTTTCTATTAACAGGTAATCTGATCATTGAAACAAATCAATCAGAAATACTATTTAATTCCCCACATATGCGAAAATATCTTCATGAATGAGGTTCTGGATGAGAAAGAAACGTGACGTCTTTTGTGTCATCTCTCATTTAGCTCTTTAGAACTGAAGAAGTCCTTATAAGTCAAACATCTAGATGAAATATGAAGATAATGTCCAGCTGGAATCTGTCCAAGCAGGATTACCATGATGACCATCCTCATCCAGAACTTGAGATCTCGATGTGAATTGTTTGATTTTAATTCAGAGTTTAAACAGATTCCCAATAAACTTGTACATTGCCAAGTGGGATTTTATGATAATTCAAATGTAATTAATACGGTTTGTTAAAATACAACTTTTACAACTCAAATTGTGTCTTTTTGATTTTCTGTTCCCCACACGAAGAGGGACACCATATACCCCCCAAATTAAGGCTTGAGAACAACATTAGATTAATTATTTAACTATTTCCATTAAGTACTGCCTATAAGTGCCATATGTAGACTTGCTATTGTAATTTTTTCTCTTTCCTATCAGGAGTAACATGTTTCTTCTGAATTAAATTTCACAAAATAAACACTTAAGCCTGAAAACTTCGCCCCATAATTCAGACTGCTAGCGTGACATTTTTACCGCCCTAGAGTTTTTCCCCCACTTGCAGCAATGTGCAAATTAGATCTGGAGATTTTTTTTTTTTTTTTGAACAACAAAGTGTTGCCCTGCATCACTCCTCATTCATGTTTCTGCACCATGATGAGGCTGTAATTAACCAAACAGCAGACAGTAGTGATGGAGGGGCAAACGACTCTCAGGGGCAACACAATGTTAATTACAAGTCTATGAAAATAAAAGCTTCACAATAAGTGAAGTGATTTGGTTCAGTTGACATATGAGATGGTAAATGGGCCATATCGAAGAGGATTGGGAGCATTTGCTGAGTATCTGTGTGTTTGTTGATGCTCAAGGGTAGAAGAATAGATGTGTGTGTGAATTTACATACAAATAAGTCAATCTTATATATGACTCTTGTGTTTTATTCTGTTTTAAATTTACCTGAATTTTTGTATTTGTCAATCAATATTTAAATATATCAGTTTATTTGAACCTGTATTTGTTTTTATATCTAAGAATCAAGCAGGGAGAGGTTTCGGGAAGCAAGAGCTTCCTCCAGGAGTCTTTTTTCCCAGAAACTCATTAACATTCATTCACACATGCAGCCTTCCATAAACAGTCATTAGAGGAGGAACATTTACTGTAATGCCGGATCACTGAGCTTCTTCACACTTCACATCACCGCCTTATTTCAAAGTCACCAGTTTAATTTAAAAATCTATCAAGTCCCGTGTGAAATAAATACTTCGGAGATTTTTTTTTTTAAGTCAAACCAAAGACCCCTAGATGGAAATGTTTGTGTGGTGAATCAGGCTATTTTATTGTGACTCTATTTTACTGAAAATAAAGACTTGTTTGTTCCATTACTCTGTCACACCATGTGTTAATTAGCGTTGATTAAAACTGAATCATGGATTGTCAGTTTTGTTGTGTATTCTGTCTTTTTCTTGCAGTTCATTTAAACTCTTAACAGTTAGAATTAAGTCCAAAATCTCAAATTGATCCGCTGTGAAACTTGTTATTCCATAATTTTCTGTTTCATGAGTACTTGATACATATTGGCGGGATTACTGAGGCTGAAAACGACATACAAAACAATAAAAACAAAGTTTTTAAACATTAACCAACATATTTTAACTTGAAATTGTATATGAAATTATAAAAAAAACAATGTAGTTTTACCTATTAATTTTTAAAAGTTTTATGTCCACATAAACTGAATAAAAGTAGGATCAATTTTAAAATACGTGTAAAAGTATAGGTATTTTATCATACATTGTAAATGAAAGTCAATGAATGTCAGATGGGATGTGAAACATCAAGAATCAGGACCAAAAGTCCAGTTGCCTTTTTAAAGCTTGCTGGTCTTGAATCTGAACTTTCCTGACAAAAAACAAATCCTCCTTTAGCATCATTAATACAGGCAAATGTTTTAAATGATATTTGAAGCACCTTTGCTTCCTTATTTAAAGGTCTCTCTTGCTAGTGAAATGCCCTTTGCTGCTCCCATCAGACTAATTAGACAAAGTTGGGGAATGTCCCAACTCTCCACTGCATTCCCACAGGCCCCATTCACCTTCATTTTGCTGGACTGCAGAGTAAATCCACCTCCATGAATTGTTTAAAGCAGTTTTCTATTATGTAATTAAAGCAATACAAATATTTCTCTTGTATGTTGGATTAACCTTTTCTTTTTTGTTTAAAAATTAGATATAGAACCAAATATTAATCAGATGAACATGCAGTGTAGCTTCATGCTAAAAGGAAATAAATTAACTTTATATGAATGATAATTTGATCCAGCAAAGGCCTAAAACATAGAGTTGTGTGACAATGAGAAAACAAATATGGCCCTTGCAATGTGACACCTGAGACTGGGTTTGTTTGTAGACTCTAATGAGCTGTTGCAGCTCAACGACTGACAGGAAATATGGCCCCTACAAGAGAACAGTTAAAAGAAAAGAAAACATTTTAAAACATTCAAATAATGAATCAGGAGTGGAGCAAAACATGCAGGTTGTTCTCAGTCAGTGTCTTTTCATCTGGAGAAAGAAAAAATCCAATAAACAAGGAAAAACAAATCAGCTGAAGGAAAAAAGAATTTTTACAAACGCTGGCTGTCGTGGTGCGGATGATTGGCTGACAGCGATGTTTAGAGATGAATTATGAATCTGCATTTAGAAAGAAGGTGATGATAGATGTCTAGTGAGACTAAAAGAAGATACTTGTGCAGAAAATAAGACAATTTCCCACAGCGGTTAACAAAATGGAATGAAAATGAGCATTGCCTCTAAACGCAGCGCTCAACGTGAACATTTTAGACCCTTTTTAAATTCCATAAATGAACATGTGTCTTCAAACAATCTTTGAAATGTTTCCTTTGATTGGATGCTCAATTTTAAGTGTCAACTTGTCTAAATAATTTTTCAAACATTGATGTAGTTGAAGATTTTAATTTTCTTCGGCCAAGTTGCAAAAAAAACTTTCATTTCAGCAGCTAATAGACATCAAAAATGTATTTTATTATTCTTAAATCTGATTTAATATGAGGGTTTCTCACAAAGAATTTTACTTTTTGGTATGCATGCACTTAGTTATTCTTGATTTGCTTGTCATTTTGTGTAAATAACTCCTGTTGACAGCTAATATCAGCAGCATTCAGTGTGTGTATAGGAGATTCTCAGCTGGTATATTTCAGCGGTGCACATAATGAGGATAAATCAAGAACAACGCAGCCTCCCACAGTTGCAGAAACAAACGAGTGAGAGCTCCATCACATCGTTAGCAACTGAATGAAACAAACTCTAAGTTATTATGAGGCTCAGGGGAAAATGTTGCAAAGCAGAAAAAAGGATTGATTCATCTTTGGATACAGGAAAGCAAAGCATGGTGAACGTCTGAGTGCAGGAGACTTTACAGTCTTTCAGAATTTAACGGGATTTGCCCAAAGCAGCTGAAGCCTCAATGAGCACAAACAGCAAAGACGTTTTATTTGCATGTTGCCACACAAATTCAGACAAATATGACCCTATACGTGCAATAGTTTACAACATCTTAGAAACATGGAACATGCACAAATCGTTGTTGGAACACAATATTGCATGTTCCAAAGGTATTGTAAAGTTTGTGAGCTTGTGTGTCTGAAATCAAACTGGAGTTCTTTAGATCCGCACTGCATCTGCCTGAACTGTCAGGGAAGGACAGGGTTAAATAAGTAAGTAAGTAAGTAAGTAAGTAAGTAAGTAAGTAAATAAATAAATAAATAAATAAATAAATAAATAAATAAATAAATAAATAAATATAAAATAAAATCCCCTGGAGGTAGAATAAGAAGTTCATAGGGCCTTGATGTTTTTCATCCCATTCTGAGAAATATGAGAATAGATTTGCCAGTGAAGTTATTACTATTTTTATTGATAATTTCCTGCTCCCAGCAGAACTGCAATTTAACAGCATCTTATGAGAGAACTGAACAGATGAGAGTTTACTTGAAAAACATGTTTTCTTTTTTCTGCTGTTGGGATCAAAAAAAGAGAACAAAAGATACGAGAGAGGACGATAACTCACAGTAAAAGTTTACAAGATTTAATGTTCAAGTGTGTCGAAGCAACACACAGCTGTGGTCTACTCTCTGTCAGGCAGGAAAAGGATGGTGTTCTAATCTAACATCAATTCTTATAATGTCTGTATTTACATGCGTCAGGGTGGGATTGGTTTAAAAGATGGGAAATGGCCTTGGTTTAGACTCCGCCTCTCACACATGATCTCTTTTCCTTCCAGCTCTTATTCAGTTCAGTGGAAAAAAAAACTAAATTCTCTCTGTCTGTCTCTGCTAGCCTTGGGTATTTTCTGTTTACTATCCTGCAAAACAAGAACTAACTGTACCTTGAGACAAGCAGCCACACTCTACAGCACCACAACACTTGGTGTGAGAACTATGCAATATATGTATATGTATATATATATGTATGTGTATTTGTATTCATCGTATTATAGGTGTCATTGCTAATTTAAACTAAAGCATTCATTTCTAACTGCTGATCAGTGTTTTTTTTCTAATTAATCTGTTTTTTATAATATATGTTGAACATTTACTCTGTAAATAAAAAAAAGAAATGCTACATTTTAACTTTTCAGCATTTTGTTATCATAATAAATACTGTGACACAGTGTTAATTTTGGCAAGAAATTTTAATTTAGTTTTAGTCATAGTCTTTTGACTAAAATTCTTTTCAATTTTAGTCACAATTTTAGTCACTAAACTATTTTTAATTGTAGTCTAATTTTAGTCGACGAAAATATGTGGTAGTTTTAGTCGATTAAAATAAGTATATTTTCTGAAGTATTAATTTAACAACTACAATATAGTATGGACATTTTCTTACCATTCCACACTTCATCTGGCGTTTTCCCGGGAGCATCTCAAACAACTACGGAAGCCTCTGCTCACCGCTCAATAAGCCGAGCTCTGATTGGTTCTTTTCACAGCAGCCCCAGCTGTTAGCTTTTTGACTGATTCCTCTCTGCATCTTTCTTTTCCTCTGATTGGATTTCGTCGCTGTCTATTTTCGTCTCATCTTTTATTTGTCAATGAAAATCAATATAATTTTAGTCATAATAATCGTCTCAAATAGGGCCGTCTGTTTTAGTTTTTGTTTCGTTTTCGTCCGCAAAAATATATTCGTGACTAAAATTATGATGAAATATTTTAGTCAACAAAATTAACACTGCTGTGACGTGACCTATGTTAAGAATATTGTTCCCTTATTTTGATATTATTAATGTTTTGGGCCACATATTATTATAGGCTATTAGATTATCTAAAAATGATATATATGGAGTTTAAGACCTTCAAACTCAACAAAAAATAAATAAATAAAACAATAAGAAACAATGACTGATGTTAAAGAACAAAGCTTGTCACTGTTTGTAAGTGAATCCGAATGTTCTTGATTAAGTGTTTTGATTGGATATAATTAACTACACTGAACAGTCTTTGTGTGTCTTTATTCAGGAGATTCTGAATGTAAATCAAACTTTGTTTCCAGCATTTACTTTTTCATGTACATTTTCAGTTTTCTTCATACTGATTAAAATGTTAGAAACAGGAAGTTTATTTTAAGGTAAAGAAGCAGTTCAGACTGCTGTATTTTAGTTTAATGAAACAATGACCTGAAGACAGACTGACAATTCCAAACTCACTTTAGAAACACTGCTGAAAAGCTGAAATGTTAAGCTGTCTAAATTTAAGCTGTCTTTCAGACTCATACAGTCGAGCCTCCGTTTCGAAGCTGTCTGCGTGAATAAAAATTCATGACTTGCCGTAATTGTTAGACTCTGACAATCACCTGGTGTACCCGAGCACACAGCCAGACTTCAGCTAAGTGTTGAGTCTGATTCACTTTCCTCCTAATGACATAAAAGCTCAGCTGTCTCTTCCCTTTACTTTTATTTTTACTACTCAAAACTTTTAAATTAATAAAAGGTATAATATTCGAATCAGAATTTACTCCTCTTATTTATGATAAATAGCAATAATAAGGGAGAAATTCTGGCTATTCTTCAACTTTTTTTGTCAAACACAGAAATGAGATGCATCCGTCTGGGGAGCAGTTATCACATCTCACTAATTAATGTTCATTAAGAAAATAAACAAACAAAATCCCAGAATAAAATTTAACATAAAGGCCTGAGTGAACCTTATGAAAAGTGTTAATAGCATCGTTGTTCTAATATGAATGCTGGACCCTGCCTGGGGCCAGTCCTTCAGAACAAACCACAGAGATCACATTCTTCTTCTCTGACTCCAGCATTCTGCCATTTCAGATCCATCCCTCCCCATCATCCCTCATCCCTCCCCTGCTGTCTCTCCTCTTCCATCTTCTCATTAATCATGCTTCACCTTTCTGTTAACTCTCGTCCTCTCGGAGCCCCCAGAGGCACCAGGAAATGTCAGCAGGCCTCGACAAGGACAAATCAACACAATGGAGACGAGGGTAACGAGGGCCACACTCACACGACATTTCTGCGTTTTAAAACATGTTTTTTAATTAAGGTTTTATCATGACTTGTCCTAGCGAATATGTTTGCATCGCAATCAAAGTTTAATTTCTAAACTTTATTAAACTTCCTAAATAGCAAAGTTGAGTCAGAATATCCATGACTGGCATCATTTTAGGGTTAAGGTGCTAAGGGGGCAAAAAAGATGACAGCAGCTCTGCAAAAGATGACATTACAATTTATTTATTATAAGCAACTGTGAGAAGTCTGCTGACTGAGCATATGGCAGAGAATCCTCCAGTCCTTCAGGCTCGACTAGGCTGAGAAAAGATTTAGAGGGAATCTGACAACGTTGAGAGGATTCAGAGCTCTACAGGTTTCTAGTCTCACACATGGATGTAGTTTTAGGGGGGGACACAGGGGACATGTCCCCTGCACTTTTTCAAAAGGCCGTTTTGGTCCCCTGTACTCTGCAACTGTCCAAAAACAATGTTTCGCTACATTAAAGAGAGATGGGTTGAGCACTAGGACCAAGCAGAAAACGACCGCTCAAGCTGAAGCCCGTCTCCCCTAGTTTAACCCGCCTACCAGTTCCTCTTGTGTGATTGGCTGTTTCTGCTGTCACTCCCCCTTGCCTGTTTGCACACTGCAGACAGACAGACCGGTGTGGTGGCAAGCTAACCTGCGGTCAGGAGTGCTGTGCAACTGTCGTTTGGCCGGCGTTTGGGTTTATGATGTCAAAGAGAAAAAAAGGCGACATAAGAGACTTTTTTAGAAGTCAAACTGTAACTTACTCAAAGAAATGTGTTCCAGCCGTCCTTCAACACCTTCACTGGGTCCATAAAGCAGCATGTCCACCTTTATAGCCTCATCGTGTAAAAAAGCTCACAATAATCTTGAAACATGTATTCCTTTAGTGTAAGTGCTGATAAATAAAATTTATTATTATTATCAAAAAGGTAAAAATACCATGTAAATTAAAACACAGAATTGGGTGATAATGTTTGGCTACATGCTTTACAACCAGTCAAACCAAGGAAAACTGGGCTTAAAAGTAGCAATAGAAAACTAAAAGAAACAATGGAGGACACAGTAAGCTGAAAGATTAGTTTTATGAAAAACACTTCTGTCCCCCCCACCTCTGAAATCAAAATTTCGTCCATGGTCTCACATATGACATAAACTCTCCCACCAAATTAAAACTAAAAAATATGACTAAACAGATTATTATTAAATACATTTAAAAATGTTTGCTTAACATTAAAATATTAAGTCTAGGTTTGTTAAAAACAAGTTCATAAATGTAAAATCAAGACATTTATACAAAGTATTTTTTTGTCAGTCCAACAAGAAAATTAATTTGCTTGTTTTGATTTTTTTTTTTTTTAAGTTTGTTTTTTTGTGTAGCTCTGGTTTTTGATGATTTAAGATCCCTCATGTGAAGATCAACAAGTCTTCATGCCACCTGGTGTTCTTTCTGATGATGTCACCTCTCCGCTCCGGAGATGCTGCATCCACCGATTTAAACAGAAACCTTGTGAGCAGAACTTTCAACACTGCTAGAATCTGACTGTGAAACAAAAAAGGAAGTCCAGTTACCATCTATTCAGGTATTCATTGTCTTCATTCATCTTTATGCAAGTTTTCACTGCCTGTCACATACACCTGAAATGTGCATGTAATTTCTTTTCCAGCACATGAACAGGGTTTCTGAAAATCTCTAACAACATATTAAACACTTATAAAGTGAATATTTCTCTTCTAACAGGATCATCTTGAACTAAATCAGACAAGACCAAAGAATCCACATCCATTTAGATCACACTGCTTTCATTTCATGTCATGCCTTATGTTTATCTATTAAAGGTCTGTCTAAAGAATAAAGATAATGAAAAAAGGTGCACATTTTAATCCATCTCTATTTCATTCGGCTAAAATTGTTATTTTTTTCTTTGAAAATTTAACTTTTTATTATCAATAAAACTATGCTACTTTTAGCTAACACAACTGTATTTTATGTATTTAAATGCAGCTTGATCACACTGGAAATAAAGAGCTGGTTGAATTAACTCAAATAATGAAAGTTATACTCATTGTAATGTATATTTTTTTCTCAAAATATTGCATTAAAGTATAATTCCAACAAGTCTAAGAAATTAATTGAACTGTTGATCAGTGCACGGATCATATGTCTTCGAAGAGAAACAAACATGTTTTATTAATCAGCGTCCAACCGGGCTCACAGGGTTGCATTCATCAGAGAAACTGGAATGAAAATCTGGCTTTTTAAAGATCTCAGTGAGTGAGTTCCAACAATGCAGCAGGATAGAGACAATTACATCAGATCACCTGATTCTCTCATCAGTATTCTACTGATGACATTTCACTGCCTGCCTCATTGTCACACAAACACAAAACTGGTTCGTTTTAAGGAGGTTTGTGTACACGAGGGGAAGTTGGTCCAATTTTCTCCATCAGTATTGAATTTTGTGAAGCACTTTAGGGTATGCTGGTCATTTTGGTCACAGAAATCATGTTCTAAAGCTTCATCCAACTTTTATCAAAACCTAGTTTTGGTTTCCAAGTAATTTTTCTTAGTTTCCTGAGACCAATTTAGGGTTTTACTGGTCCCACACTAATTAAGCACTTTATTACTCCTTACAGGCTGCATGGTGGATCAATTGGCATCACTTGAGTTCTAAATACTTAAATATGCTACGTATGCCAAAGGATCAGATACGTATCGGATTTAGGACCACATTCTCCAGTGGCCTGGGTTGCATTTGAAAAAATCAGATCTGTGTCATTCAGACTGACATAAAATTCAGATACCGATCACACAGGGGCAAAAAAATCAGATTTGGGTCACTTAAGCCTGCAGTCTGAACATAGCCTTAGTCTTAGTCAGATTCTCAAAAGTGCCAGAAAAACTTTGCCAAGTGGACAGGGCAAGGATTTAATAATGGTGCACAGTTACTGTCCAACATCCTTCTGCACTGCCTGATCCATCCCAACACCAGCTCAGCATGTCTCCTCAAAGATCCACAGCTACACTAAAGGCATTAATCATCATCTTCTAAAACATCGCTAGTCAAAACAAAAGAGTTTTCTTCCACCTTCTTCCTCAGAGAGTCCAGGAAGGCGGGACACGATCGACTGTTGTTGAGCATATAATCATAAACCCCAAAATATTATTTATTCAAAATGAGACATAAATTAATCACAGAAAAAACAAAGGTCACTTCAAGGTTTGAGGTTTTTTTCTAGGTCTCAAACATTACCGGTACATGCTTCTCTACATACGCGCATATATGTGTGCGGACCTCATAGGGCCCGAGGAGTTGGTGTGTGATTGACAGCTGGTTGGGATCAGGTGGAGCAGCAGCTGAACGTTTTTTGAGGGCAAAGGGAGCCTCAGAGAGACTTTCCGACTGATTTCTTCACAGTGAGATGGAGATTGAAGCAGCAACAGATGTGACAGTTAAACTGTGATGTGACCTGATGTCTTCTCATACATACACATAAAGGTAACTCACAGTGTGACAAACAGCCAAATAAACTCAGACAGCAGCCCTTCAAAGGTTTTCTTCAGGCTTATAATACACAAACATTTGGAGGTGTTTTAAAGTACCATAACTATGTAAACATGTAATAAATCCATTTTATTCCAAAAAGTGATGCATAATTATTATTCTTGTTCTGTTTTTACTAAATATGTCTTTAAATAGATATTGTACATGACTTTAGTAGTAATATTTTATGTCACACAGACATTGCAATAAAGCCAATGAAGAAGATTCCTGCTTAGAATCTAGGAATGTTACTGCCCCAACACGACATATACTTACTAGTTTAGCTCTGTGGCCACCTCCATCACCAGCTCAGAGACATGTCAGCAGTGAGTTCCCCAAACCCACAACCGTTCTTGAACATCTTGAAAACTATTGAGGGGGGGGGTTGTCCGAACGGGCTGTTTAGAAGATTTGTGAAAGTGAACACCAACACTAACTTTGTGGTAATACACTGCCCCCTGCTGGAAGTAGTTTATTTATTTTTATTTTATTTTTTCATGCAGCCCATAAATCATGCATCTGTTTACATGTCCTATTGAAAAAGATGACCAGTTGTGGTAATGCTGCTGCAACTTTAAAACACACCAGCCTGCTCTCAGAGATAGCTGGAGAATATATCAGCACTTGTCATACAGTGTAATACATCTCAGATAGAAAACAAGAAGTTTAGGGCTTAACAAAAAATGTTCACATTTTTGTGACATGATACATTACCTTCTGAATTACTCCTCGCATTATATATGTTGCATATTTTATGAAACTGCTCATGTCTGCTATAGATCTTTTACACAGAAGGCGAAGTGATGATTGAATATTTACCACAAGGAGAGATTTAAGCCCAAGTTAATGAAGGTTAAACACAGTACCAGCACAGTTTGGCACAGTGTGGCACAAAGCGAGCCAACTTAGCACGCTTTGGCTCTGGATATGGACACCAGCTTGGGCAGATGGTGTATGGTGTGATGAGGGGGAGCTGGTGATACCAACATCGCCCAACAGCTGACACAACCCACCACATACAGGTGGTGACGCGATCTACTCTCCCACACACACACACACACACACACACATAAAGGGGCACATGAATCAGGCTGGTGTATGTTACATAACTTAGGTTGAGGGGCTTCACTGAGAGATACGAGTCATAGCAGTTGTCATGGATATACACGTTAGGACTTTTGCATCCACACAAGCACACGTGTTCAGTGTAGAGAGCACATGCATGAGAAAAGTCAAATAAAAGCAAACATAATCTCTGCACATCTGATCCCTGAACAGAGGCTATCAGAAGGGTCAGAGTGCCTCCCAATGGTCTGCTGCTGAATTCTGCTGAAAAGTTTTACTCCCTTCTTTAGTTCATCACATATCGAGGCAGAGAGAAGCACAAAATATCATCAGAACGCATGACTGTACAAAATGTTTCTGTTAAATCTGAAAACAACTTTCATAATTTAGTGATCTTCCAATTTCATTTTGATTGCATTTAACAGTGCGTTAAAACATGCAATCAATATGAATTAGCTGCTCTATGGTATTCTTTGTTGAGTTTACTTTTCATTTTGCATTTATCTTTTTTTCTACATATTAAATCTTTGGATTTGACAGCAAAGTAACACAGGTGCTGTACACACATAAAAAAACAGCAACTGAAATGGCAGAAGTTAAAATGTTCAGAATGTGGGAAAGTATTCTATAAAATAAGGTTTAATCTACAAAGAGAAAAAACAGAAATGAAAGAGCAAAACTTACTCTGATAGTCAAAAGCTTTAAAGCGACATCAGAAGTAAAAGCAGCTGTTTGATCAGTGCAGCACTCTTATGTTAGTTCTGTTATAAATTTAAATCTAGTTTTTCATGCCAGCCTCATTGGAGAGTCTCTGCTGTGTTTTTGTGGCACAAACAAACAACAGTTGTACTGATTCTTGAACTGTGTGTGTGTATTACATTAACAGGTCAGAATTTAAGATATGTCCAATAAAAACTGACCAACATGTCACTGTTTGACAAAAACAAACTGATTTACAGCCAAAGTGTCACGTAGCAGGTGCAACATATCTCAGTCTGAGAGGAGCAAACACAGTCAACTTATAGAAAATGTGGAAATACTATAATGTTTACTTTTTATAATCTGACTAATCCACACTTGGGGATGACAATTTGGAGAATCATTCGAAAAAAAGGTAAATAATAAAGTCCTCGAGAACGCACTGTTTTCAAATGCATTATATAACCTATTGATGTTTTAACAAACAAAGTCAATTTTACTCTTGCCATGTATTTTTTTCCAAAAACAGCATTTTTGCCCAAACACAGTAAAACACAGAACAAAATTTAGTTTTCAGAGTAATAAAAACACATTAGCGTTGTAGTTTTTATATCTGGACATAATTATCTAATATGTCATGGTTTTATTTGGGAGTGTTTGATTTGAAAATCAGATGCTACAGTGCTATGACGGACGGACGGTCAGATAGATAGATAGATAGATAGATAGATAGATAGATAGATAGATAGATAGATAGATAGATAGATAGATAGATAGATAGATAGATAGATAGATAGATAGATAGATAGATAGATAGATAGATAGATTCTACATTTTATTTCAGTATTTCTGTACAATGACAGGTGTCCATCATGATGACAGGTCACGTGTATTAGACATGTTGTTGTGTATGTTTATCACACAGTTTTTACACTCTTTCAGATCACACAAAATACTTTGTCAGTGAATAAGAATTAGCCTTTATTGGTGTTTGTGAGGAAAAGAAAAAAAATCACATCTGCCATCGTCCCTGTTGACAGCACACAATACTGGTGAGGAGTCCAGGTAGAATTGCATTCTGGGGATTTGTAGTTCATAACAGTAAATCACAACAAGGAGGAGTTAGCTGAGAATCCACAAAGTTAAAGAAGAAAGAACAAGGCTGTGTACATTATTGTTATTGTCATTATTACCTGCAACAGCAGCTAACTGTCACTGCCACCATGAGGAGTGGGCTTCAAACACCCACCGGAAAAAGTTGCAACACACTCAACAACACAATTACATAGAAAAATAGCACTGTCAAAAAGTTTCTAAAACATATGTGAAGAAATTCCCAAATCCCAGGTTTCATAAGAAAGCCTACCCAATTTGTTCTTACATTTGCAAATAGAAGAGTAAGAAACTTCGAGACTTATCTTACAGAGACTGAAATGTGAAAGTTTAGGTCGCTGGCTTTGAAATAATCCAAAAAATAAAATGAGAAAAAAGATCATATCTGCTCACTGGTAAATTGAATGAAGGCTGATGCTAGGAATCAAAGGGTGACCATGTGAGAATCAATACACAACATCTCCAGGAAAAAAAAAAAAAAGAAAACAAGCTGAAAAGTTGAAACCTTTGGAAATAAAAACAAAATTTGAAATAGTTGTTACAACTGTGGCTTTTTAGGTACCAGAAAAGAGGTTTAAGCTGAATTCTGTAAAAGAAAACCTGCCATTTCTTTATGACCATCCACCTAAACTCAGACTCTACTATGAGCTGAAAACGCAACCCAGTAACTGTAACAAGATCTGACAGGTCTGTCAACCTTTGCATTTTATTACAGACACAATATGTATTAAACTTAAAGGTTTGTACCTTTGTTTGTTGCATCTGTTCCAGTATTAAAAATACTAAAGTGAATAAATAACAACAACAGTTTCCAAATCATTTCCACCATTATTCTGTTACAGTGTATGACATCGTAAATATGGTTTATTATAGTAACAATGGTAATGCCTCCATTCTATTTTATTTTCACTTGTCAGTGTGCCTTTCTCCATAATCATTTAGTAAAGACCAAAATATCTGTCAATATAGATTTGGTGCCGTTATAAAATACTTACTGAACTGGAAGCATAGAACAGCTCTGCACCCTCCACGCCAGCATCGCGTTGGGCTTCTTACAATCAGAACTCTCCACATTCAGACATGTTGATCTGAAGAGTGATACTTACATGCTTATTGAACAAAAGTTTTATATGCTTATTGGATTCAGTCAAAGATACAGTATGTTGGAGGCAGCCAAAAAAAAAACACTGGCCAACACTGGTACTGCACTTTAGGATTCTTTTACTATCACGTGGCAGTAGATTAATATCTCTTCTCTTTTTCTTCACCATTCGTGCATAGAGTTTTAAAATGCAAAGACTGACAGACACAGCAGCAGCAACGGTGAGACTGAGCTAAGGAGACAGTCAGTTGGTCCATGCAGAACATTCCCCTAAAAGTTGGTCTAAAAAAAGGCTAAAAACTGAATCACAGTAAAACAGGACAGAGAAACTACAACTCTTCCCCCACCAAACAGAAAAAAGAAAATTCTGGTTGTGATTCAAAGATTTTTTTTTTCTTTTTTATGAATTTGTGTGTTTTTATATTATTTTTTATGAGACAAAAACACCTGAGAGAAAATCAATAAAAAGATTCCAATGTTTTCTTTCTGTAATATATTCAGTTATGTATGTTACAACTATAATCACATAATTCAAGCATATATTGTATACACATACATATATCTAGTGAAAGAATACTTTAATATTCAATAATACAGTTGTATGGTACAGTAGCAGTTGGGTGCATTTCTCTTTCTCCCTGGGTAAAGTTTGACGGGGAGGTAAAGACAAAGTGTTTGTGTGTAAATCTATATACGATTTGTCAATACAATTTTCAAGAAAAAAAAGAAAAGAAAAAAGAAATAGACAAAGAAAATGTTTAGGCAGTTCAGTAATGTGTTAGAGTTGTGTATTTGCATTTGTGTGCATATCTCTTTTTTTGTCTATTTGTGTATGTGTCTTTGTCAGGTAGAGGATCAGATCCGATCAGCACCATAGAAGTCCATTACATCATCACCAACAACAATAAGGATTAAAACCAGGGTGAGGACTGTTCGTGCCTTTGTGTTTGTGTCTGCATGCTGACTGTTTCAGTCACTGTTCGATGTGGGCACATCAACCCTAAACCAGTTAGTGTTACATTGAATTGTCCTCTCAGGACATGATTGTAAATAGAGAGTACACATGAGCATTCAGGGAGTTAAATGCAAACCCTGTCAGTAAAATTATCTTCATCTTCTTTATTCTCAGACATGTGCTCAAATCCAAGTGTTCTGATGGCTAATCACTTCCTGTTTTTGATTCTCCTTCACCTTCAAAAATAAAAGCCCTGTGATTGTTCAAAGTCAGACACAGAATCAAATAGAAGAGAACATCGCTCAATACGAGCTCACAAGGAAAACAAACACAAAAGTAGTTTTTAAACTATACAGTTTTTTTTTTCTTCCTTGTACTCTACCAGCTCCCTTCAGCAGAAAAAAAAACAATCGTTTCTGAAATAGCTCACCTCGTCTTGCACTGTGTGAAATACCTGATTCAGTGTTGATACATTCTCTGTTTCACTTCTGCTTCTGACTAACCAACTCTGTAACATTGAAAATAGATTTCTTTTTGTTGTTGTTGTTTAGCAATAAACATCTAAGAGGAAAAGCGCTATACGTGGCCCCGTGTACTGTCCAGCTAAAACCCCGCCCCCTCCCCATATAGAAAATATACAAAAGATTATTTCCAAAATCCTCCACCATAATATCTCTGCTAATAGAAAAATATACAATAATTGTTTTTCAAAATCTCTTTGTGTTTTGGATGAAAACCCTGCACATCTTCCTTCTCCCTCTCCTCATCCTTGCTGGACTAGTCTTGCCTTCCTGCCCTGTTCAAAAATATACATGTTTTTGTTCTAGTTATAGAAAAAAAAACAAAAACAACAACAACAACATCAACAACTGACCTCTTCTGGCTTGTGTGCACAAGCCTCAAGCTTAAAAATTAAGATTTCACTGGTATATTGTGAATTCAACACCCTGTTTGAACTGGCCAGAGCAGCGGCCGGAATGCACTACCTGCAAAAAACGCAGTGCGACACCGGGCATAAACACAGCAGCGAGAGGGACGGAAGCTGCCGAGGCGTCGAGACGTGTAGTGTGGATGTATGTGAAGTAGCATAAACACAAAGTCAAACTGGGGAAAAATGTCACTTTACTTTTTTGTCATGGCTTTCCAATGTCCAGTATGTGCACGAAAACACACCCCTTGTCGTGTTTGTGCCCGGTGTCACACAGCGCTTGCTGCAGATCTACTCCAGCTTTACCCTTCACCATTTCAACTAAAGTGCTGCTTTTCTTGGGTTTCCTTGTACCCTTCTTTTATCTTGTTTCACCTCCCAACTCTTCCTCCATCATCTTCTGCCTCCTCCACCTCACAAGTCTCCATGCCGGCTCTCGTACTTGTTGATGATGTTCCTGCAGCGACCAAGCTCTTTCCTCATGTCGGCAACCTCCTGGCGAAGGGCATGGTTCTCCCGCTCCAGGAAGGCGGCGCGCACTGAGATCTGGTTCTCCTTCAGCCGCCGGGCATCCCGAGACCTCTTGGCAGCCTCGTTGTTTTTCAAACGTCGACTCCAGTACTTCTCATCCTGTCATCGGCGCCGGTGTGGTATGTTGGGGTGTGTGAGGGAGAAGGTGAAGGGAGGAGAGAAACAAAAACAAAAAAAAGAGGAGAAAGTGGGATGAGAAGGGTCAGTTGTGTGATGAGAGAAAAAAATGATTGGAAAAGAAAAACAGCTGAATAGTCACAGCAACAAAACATCCAAACTATGAGTTTAACAGTTTGAGAGTCACAGCACAAAAAGAAAACCAGGTCAGCAGGGCGTGGTCATTCTAACACACTCATTTAAAATATCTTCAAAAAGCATCAAAAGGAAAAATATAGGACATGTGCACAATATTATTGGCACAGCGTTATTGGTATGTTGTCTAAATCAGCTGATTAATGCTTTAAAATAACAGAAAAAGCCTCAATCAGTCAGCTAACAGATGAGCTAAAGTCTGGACAACATGTTGCTAAAAAAGGAATAAAATCTGAATTCAATCGAACTTTAAAACCTCCCAAAAGAGTTTAAATAACTTCTAAAATCCATCCCAGATATATCAGCATATCACTATTTCTTAAAAAAAACAACCTCAAACTGATGTTTTTGTAAAAGTTTGGTAGTTTTTATCAAACTTCTCTGCTGAACACATGCTCTGCAGGTCCACATTCATCCTAGAAATGAGTTTTAAACACTTTAAACTTTATGCTGCACAGCTTCACTAAAGCCTGCAGCATTACTTGGTTTTTTAAGTCATGAAAAGAAACAAAAGCGTAACAAAAACTTACTGGTGAAGGTCAAATTAGATTAAAGACGTAGAATATAACGACTTGAAAACAACGACTAGTGCAAAAAACTGAAAGAAAAATCCTGTGGGGACATTTATCTGAAAGATTTAGGTTGAAAAGATCAGTGCAGACCCAACTGACTGATGTTTCCTCAGAGATCTGTCTACGTCTGTTTAATATCACCATCATTCCAGAAGTAAATCCAGAATAAACTCACATCTTTTGCTAAACTTCTGAAAAAGTTCAGAATGTATCAGTGTCAGAGATGAGATTTAAACAGTATCTCTGCCAAGGACATTTAATACTTTATAACCTACTTTTTTCTGCTATTATTATTATTATTATTAAAAGTTTGTAAAGGTTACAAACTAATTTGTATTTTTTTTCCTGATTTCCAGCATTACTTTAATGATTTCAATTAGCTTTAGAAGAGGTCTGTAGTTACAAACATTTCTTCTCAGTTTATATTAAAAAAATAAATAATAAAAAAACTTCTAACACACTTTGGGATTCTGGAATAGTTTTCATCTTTTATTTAGAGCTAGATTTGGCTTCAGTGCAGTGCTGACATTACTCATGGAGCTGAATATGAAGCCTGTTTATGAGGAACCGCTGAGCAGTTCTCCACTTCACCTTTAGAACTGACCAGACATCATTTTTCCAAAACTGCATAAACATGACGGATAGAAGTAACCGGGACTGAAAACAGCAAGGTGAGCGCCTTCATCTCTCTATGAATTATAAATGCCTCAGGAGCTGCAGCTGCTTCACACCGAACTGTGAAAGCATGAGCCATTGATCACAGCTTTGCCTGTTGTGCACTGAGCTGAGAACAAAATATTTTAGGACTCTTGTCAGCAGGCATCGATAGTGGGTGTCACACTCCTTTAGATTTTTCCACATCAGCACGAGAGCTGTCAAAGAGTTGTAGCCTTTGGAAGGATGAAGTTCAGGCTTCATAACTATACAGAACTGCTGCTGCCTGTTTGAGCTGGATGCTGCAGAAAAATCTGACCTCTGCTGAGCTCCGAGGGAGGCTGCTCAGTTTGTACCCTTACAAACAACTTTCAGACATTGGACTGGATTTTTTTTAAAAAGGTTCCTACTAATTCAGTTTCTTTTTCATGTATTTATTTTTATTTTCAGCTCGTTATTAATTCTGTCTCAGAGGGGAAAACTTTCCTTTACTGCAAAAGGTTAACTCAAACCGTCGATATTAAAGCGTTTTTTTTAAGAAACATCCAGATTTTTTTTAATGTGAGCAAATGAAGGTAAAACTCAAATGTGATTTATACACACAATATGAGGATAGTATCAGCAGTTTTCTTCTTGCCGTAGTAAAAAAAATGAATTATAAGTTTAAGGATGCCTCAAAAACTGAAGAAACTAAAACGAGAGTACTGATTTAAATCTTAAATTTAGGTTGTAAAACACAGTAAAAATCAGTTTTATTCCATCAGGATAATCTGTAATATGTGAAACAGCTCCAATTAAACCAAATATCACATTCCTGCAACAAAGCAACAGATCAGAGGCTTATGTGCTGGACAGAAATGGATTGTGGGAGATGTAGTACCTTCTGCTCATCAGGAACCAGCATCTTGCGAGCCTTCTTGATCATTGGCTGAGGTTTCAGCTCCTCATCTGAAAACCGATGCCGCCGCGGGTCGAAGGCCTCCTGTCCCGGTACGCTGGACAGAGCCAGGTCTGCCGGGTCGGGGTCAAAGTTCACCATGATGTCACTGTTCCCGTTGGCGACAGCTGGAGGTCCAGGGGGCCCTGGAGGACAAGTTGAGGAGGGTGATGGGTCCTGAGGCACCGCCTGCCCACCTGTTAGAGAAAATGGATTTTTCTTATTTGTCTGAATTGTTTGTTTTTTGTTGTTTTGTATTTTTTGAGAGAGCAAAGCAATTCTTGATGTTTTCAAGCCAGAGTCAATCCAAAAACCCCATCTGATAACCTTTTCTAACAATTTAACATAAACCAGGACATGATGGAGAGAAAAAAGAGAGAACGTTGGGCTGGTGTTTAAGTGTAATTTCCTTTACACTCCATTTGGATGCAATAAACACAGAAACAGCAGCTTAATTACTTGTTTGGCTTTCATCATCTAGTTTTAATTTTATCTGCAGATTAGAGCCCATCTGCCTTGAGTGAGGGTGACAGCATGTCAGAGAGCAGCAGCAGCGCTGAAACAGACTGACGATGATGGAAGAATAGATCCAAACAGAGAACTAAGCAAATATAATAGTACAAATGAACTATTTCATGCAAATAAAACAAATTATTATTATTAATTAATTATTAATTAATACATGTTTTTTTGGTGATACTTGGTGTTTCTACTGAATCTGGGCACTTTGTCCACTTTATCTGCATCTTTTATTGTTTTAATTTTATATAATCAGGATCTGTGATCCTTGAGTATTTAGCCTGAACTCATAAATCATAAATATATGGGCAAAACGTCAAATAGCACAAAGAATTATGTGAAATATTATGTTTATCTAAATGATCCAGTAAAATACCTAATCTGGGCTTTAGATGCAGAATCCAAAAAGGTTTTATCATTTCAATTTTGGGAATCCAAATGTACTAGCATTTTTATTCTATGAAAATACAGAATTCAGATATATTCTTCATTTTCTAATAAACAAGCAGTTATAGTGTGTTACTGTACACACACAACATTTAGTAGGCTACTTCCATCTACAGAAACAAACAACTGCAGTTGGAAATGCTGCATATTCTGTTTTTAATTGTTCTAAAACTGCAGTCATACATTTTCACCACCAGGTGTCAGTATTGAGTCAGAAACGTCACCAGAGTTGAACACCGGATTTCCAACAAACTGAGAGATGGAGGTTTTTATTTAACCCTTTGTGTTTCTTGGCATGATAAAAGTATTTCTTTCATACAGAGAACAAATCAAGGACTAATTTATCTGTTCAGACCTGCATTCACAAATCCTGATTGGATAGTTTACATGTAGAAGACCAACATAATGATATTGATGTTTACAAATTCCATATTTAAAGATGAAATAATATAATATGACCATTAAAATATCAGAAATAGAAAGTCCAATTAAAGCTAAATCAAGCCCTGGATTAGGACAGCATTGTGTGCCAGTAAATGTGGAAATTATTCCAAAAATATTTTTACCCTGCAGCTATTCTGCATTAGCACTGCTTAGCTTTCCTGAATGTAGCATGATGGTACCAAGAATAGTAATTCCACTCTCAGCCAAAATCTCTGCACCGCCTAGTTATCATGACATTTCTTTCCCAATTGTGAATACTGGATAGAGCTTTTTATAGTTTCACAAAATGTCTCTTCTTGGAATATATCTGTATTTTTCTGCAACTATCGAACTGAGAACATACAGTGCGTCATATTAATGGATTCTATTTAAATGATGCTCATTAGTTTTAACTGTCTTACTTTAAATGTTTTGTTAAGGCCAGTATTGAAACAATTTCAGAGTAAATTTCCACAAGGAGGAAAAAAATCACTGTATTTTATCATATTAGAATAGACAAATACAAAATCCCCCAGTACAAATCAGACGTGTGTTGTGGCAACATTTGTAGGACTCTTCAGAGCTCCAGGCTCTGTGCCACAGATTATAAATAGCTGCTAAGCTGGTGACCAGAATCAGCCAAAACAGTGGTGGAAATATCACAGATAAAGATCCAAGTTTACGCTATATGATTTGGTTTTTTTACTCACTTTTAATAGCAGTTTTTTATAGAATAACGACTGCTTGATAAATATATTTCAAATGTTTAGTAAAGGATTTGAAATGTTCAGTAAACTCCACGTTTAAAATATTTTCTGTGTGTCTAGATCTCACCAAAAAAAATATCAAAATTTGGGGCATTTTCTGCCTTCATGACATTTTTATTATATTATTCAAAAATATCAGTCAGAACGGCACAACTGACACTGATTTGCTGCTCGCCTGCTGCTGTGAGCTGTCAGTCATTTTATTATGCACATCAACCACAATGCCACAGCCAAATTCTCCACAAGCTCTGCAAAATCAGACTGACACTGCATGACAGGCAGGAGGTGGAACGTTTGAGGTGAAGCATGCAGTGAAAACACCCTCGTGTTCCCTAAGAAATCCAGCTGAAAACACTTTACACACTGAGTGGATATGTAAACTTTGTGAATCAGATTTATACTCTGGCTGAACTCTGAGGTAATATCTTCTTATGATTGCTTACATTGGATGTGGTTCCTTTTTGCTTCCCTAATTAGTTTATGTGCAAAAACCCTGACATTTGCCTTAACTTTTAAACTGTTAGGCCACATCATGCCATTGTATCAAACAACTCTATGTTTATCTGAGAGTGTTAACTCTAAATTTACAGTTTTTACCTCCAGTCTGACATGCATGCATCACATGGCTCCATCCTCAGTAGTTATTTTCCCATAAATCTGCTTCTTTTTGCTGTGAGCCTGAATGGAAAAGTCAACTCTGTGTGTATCTGCTCATTTTGGCGTCTCGGTGCTGAATTGCAGTCAATCTAGGGTTTGTAAACAAAAGTCACATGGGTGCAGAAATACACTGGAATGTTTACGGAACATGGTGACCTGTCATCCTGCTGAGCTTGACATTATGGCCAAAACTTGATTTATGATAATCGTTTCTCAAAAAACATTCAAATTTATTATCATTTAATACACTGATGCCTGTTCCAAGAACTGTTAAATTAGCCCATTAAGGTCCAAACCAAGAAAAAAGTCAATCAAATTTTACTTATTTGCATTATTTGATAATTTGGGGCAATATGGATTATAATGTGATGCATGGCAACATATAATAAAGTTAATAATGATGTAATGTAATAATATTTACATGTTTCTTCCAACATCTCCATATTATTATTATTATTATTATTATTATTATTATTATTATTATTATTAGCTAACCTTTAAAGGAAATACTTACACATTTAAAGATATTAAATATGATAATTTGCACAATAAAAGATTAAAAAATATAAATAAATTCCAAAGTATTGAAATGTTAATAACTAATTTAAAATAAAAAATTGTTTTGGGTTGGAATGTGAGGAATATGAAGGGAAACAAAAATTATGCAGAAAAGATGGAAGTTACAGATGGAAAGTGACGCCATCAAATCACCAATCAATCACATGCAGCCCTACGATGCTTCATGAGGTCAGTCAGTCAGTTATCATCTATACAGTTCAAGGTCGAAGGGAGCTGGCGTCTATCTCCAGCTGTCATTTGGCGAGAGGCGGGGTTACATCCTTGACAGGTCGCCAGTCCATCACAGGGCCACATAGTATATATAGACAACCACTCATACACACACTCACATGTAGGGACAATTTAGAGTTACCAATTAACCTCAAGCATATTTTGGTCTGCAGGAGTTCTCAGAAAAACCCAGACATGCACAGGAAGAACATGCAAACTCCATGTACCTTTGGATCAAAAGAACCGTTTCTTCTTCTTGTAACAAGCGGCTAACAAACAACACCAGTTCTTCCCTTTTAACATGACCAATTTTACTCCCAAATACTTATAGATTGGTGTTAATTTTCAAAATAAAAAACAGCTGATGTTGATATAAAACCTTTGGAAAGCCTAAAGTCTGGATCTGTTGAAACAAACGATAACAAAATAAATTAAAAGGGTGGTTCATCTGAACATGTGTACCATCTGCAGCTCTGTCATGATGATTCGCTGGCAGCTGGAATGGGCTGATCCTGGCTAAATCTGCCCAAAGCTTCATCCTAATAACAACCATTTTGGGACAAAAGTTTGGACTGGATCCAAGAACATGGCCTCTGCCGCTGTCCGGGTAAACAGCCGCCAAGCGGGGCCTCATTTGGCTTCATTTCCTGTCTAAGAGCAGAAGGTATTTAAAGGAAGGAGCTGTTGATTCTATCTCTCTGCTTGGATTCATTTAGCTGAGATTATGTGTTTTTTACTTTCTGCTTGTGTATCAGCCTGTAAAGCTTTTTGTCACATATTTCTTCAGAGTGATAATGATTTATATTGAATGATTTCCATTAAATTGCAGCAACTAAGTAACACGATGATGCAAAAAATCCCACATTCAACATCAACTATAAAACTCCAGACTTTTCAAGGTTCTTGTGACGTTCAAAGTTTAGAACTTGAACTGTCATTTATTATTCATGGTTTAAATCAAATCTATTGCTGTAATGGCCTCAGGATAACGCGCTGATTGTCAGATAGAGGACTTGGACACGTGCTGATGAGTTTGACAGACATTTTTTAACTTTGAAAACGTCAAAACGTTTCCTTTTTTGTAAAGGATTTGATTCCATTCTACTTTAGTGAGCTCATGTTTTACTCTCTTCACCAATCACACAGGGAGGAATCAGCTGTCGTGGGCTGAGACACCCACAGCAGCAGAAAATAGACAGGTTGAGGTTTGAGAGTCAGGTGAGCAACATGTCCTCTTGACTAATCTCTTGTTTGATCCATCTAAAGTCTCACATGATCCACCTACACATGAAGCTGAATGTAACAAACTTACAGCTGCGCTTGTTTGGCTGCTGAAAAAGCGTTTTGGTCAGGAACTGAAGCTGAAGTAGGTGGATCAGATAAGACAAAAATATTTAAATAACAAAGCTAATTTTAACCTCACGGGCTCATCATCATTATCATGATGATTGTGTATTATGTTTTTAGCTCTTTTACTGGAGGAATTTTTTTTTATTACAGAACAGATTTGCTGTTAAAGTCTGTGTATTTGTGCATTAGTTTCAGACGTGCAGTTATACATTATAGAAGAAGTAACTGTAGAAAACTGTAGAAGTAATGGAGGCCTGACAGTTCAGTTTAATTCTGTTTCACCTGACAGATAAACTGTGAATATTGTTGGCAGCTGAATGTTTTTTTTTTTCTTTCAAAAACAGGAAACACAATACAGATGTGGGATGTGATACACATGAGTGTGTTACATTAAAATGCTTCCCCTCATGTGTGGCAGCTCACCTCTACAAATTGTCTGCTGAAAAGTTTTAATGTAATTGTTTAAATATAAAAAAAATTAAAATTAAATATTGTCTTATTAAATCTGATTTAGAGGGAAATTAACAATCTAAAAAACTTTTTTGGGGGCAAAACTTTTTCCTTTTATCTGAGTGAATCCATTTTCAACTGCATTTCAATTCATGTTAATCTTTTTTATTTACTTTCTAAAATTATATTAAAGCTGCAATCCGGAGTTTTCCCCTTTTCAGGAGTTTTGTTTGATTGTTTAAAATTCCATAAAAGTGATAGTATGAACATGTTCTGTATTATAATGTAGGAAAAAAAAATGTTCTTCTCAAAGTCCCCCGCTAGGGGTGAATTTAATTTTCATAGCGTTCAACATCCGCATAATACACCTTTCAATCAACAAAGCCTGCACGTCCACATATCGTGAAGGAACCACGGCCAGCCGGCATTTATGAGTTGTTTACAACGCTGCAAAGACACATGAATCATGGAGCAGCAACTACCTTAAATAAACATATAAATTGTATAACTTCCTCATGAAGTAGCCATCATAACAAAGGTGATGCGCGTGCATGGATGAGCGCCAACAGAGGAGCAGGGCTTAAAGGTGCAATATATTCTTTCAGCTCAGTGGCGCCTCCTGAGAAAAAACTCCAGATTTCTGCTTTAAGTGTACTTTTTAAAAGAGGGTAAAAGTTTTACTTCTTAAATTAAAGAGAATTTATAATTTTTGTTTTCTCACTTTTTACAATTTTTACATATCGGTTTATGTCTTAGTGACAATTCAACGTGATAGACACAGGTATGCAAACCCAGACAGACTGAGACTTGCACATTTAAACACAAATGAGCAGGCGCCGGCACAAGAACATCCAAAAACACAAGAACCCCGGGAGCGTTGCACTTAATGTCAACTCACTGACTGTGAGTTATGTCACAGCTTTGTGGAGATCGTAGTGACCTCCCCCTCTTGTCACTGTCGTCTCTCCAAATCACTGCTGAAATGCTGCCAATGGTCAGATCAGATTATGAGGCACTGACTGGGATGCATCACATGACTGGATGAAACATGGCAGGTTTACTGTAACCACGAAATGCTGCTGTTGACTGAAGGCAACATCAACTTTGTTTCTGTTTATGTTTGTGATAAAAATATGTTTTCCACTCCAAAGCTTCCACTTAAAGCCGATACAGCTTTCCACAAATATTAAACACACAATAAGAGCATCAAATCCATCAAAAGAAGCCTGTTGAACTGCTGAGGTTTCCTTCAGACTAAAATCTTCTCTTGTCAAACTCATTGCATTCATTTAAAAGTGGAGCAGAACATGGAGTTGATGCAAGAAATACAAAAATATGAGAGCAGACATGATTCTGCATAAGACAACACTAGCTATTAACAGGGTCAGATGATTAAAAAAATAAAAGCTTCTGACTGTAGCAGAAAAAGATCAGTAACATATTTAAGTGAGATATTGGGTCACATTATTATAACATTATTCTCTATATCACAATATTTTCTAAACCCTGACAAAGTGATGTTTAGGTTATCAGGTCACAGTAAAATGGATCAAATCTGATTTTTTTATTTTGAAATAAAGCAGCTCTTTTCCATCTTTTCATGACTTATAGTGTTAGAAAAATAAAATACATTTGCTTAGCGACATATGAATTGTGTCACAACAAATTGATCTATTTCCTTACTGTCAGTAACGGTGATGTATATGTTTATTTGATGTATATTTATATGTATATGTATATATACATATAAATATAATCCCAGCCCCCAAAGTTCCTGAAAGGAAAGTGAAAGCTCTCGTAGCAGGAACCCATATCCAACTATTTCCACAGAAATTAAGAATATGTTTGACCCATTTCCCCATAGTGGAATTATTTCTATTCCCTGGAGGAAGGTAAAAGCAAAAAAATATGACTCAGATCTGACTTTTTTTCTGAACCAAATCACTTGCATTCATGGTTCAAAATTCAGCCGTGTTCCAGCAATTTATTCCACCATAAAGAGTCTTTTAGCACCTCAAAGTCTGTTAAAAAAGAAAACGTGTAAAAGAACAACAGCAGTGTTTGGATCTGCAGGAAAGAAAAAGAAAACACTTTGTGGAGCATAACTTTTACCGTGCACTGAGAAGTTATCACACCAACTATCCCCAAAATAACTCAAATTATCTAGTTTATATACATTGTGCATGTTAAGTGGAAACTCCTCTGAAAGATCAGAGTTATAATCTGTTTAAAAAGGGTGAGACTCTTTCCAAAAAGAATATGCAGAACAACTGAATGAGCCATTTCTCTGATTATAAAAGCCTAAATTCAACCAACCAGATTAACGTGGAGCAGCCGGGGTCATTGTCTCTACTAGCGCTTTGATTTCAGAACATCTGGACTGCTGACATAGCTGTTTCTCTCAGCATCCACAGAGACAGTATGAGCCGGACCAACTTGTCTTCAGTTTAAAAGATGGTTCATTTATTGAATGTCGTCTTTCAATATCAATACCAACATTTTTTTTCAAGTTTTAAAATATTGCTCTGGAAGATGTTGAAGAAAATGTCAAAGATGAAGCAGAATGTTCACGTGTATTTTTTCCTTCATTCATATGTTTTTTTTAAGAATGAGGAATGTTAAACATATTTATATTCCTACAAATGTCATAATAATTTTCTGTGAGGGAGAAAATTATGACCTTAATGAAATAAAATGTCTGAAATCTTTGTGATTGTGAAAGCAGCTTATTTTGTTTGTGCTTTCTTAAAGGTTTTATTTTTACTTAGTAACTACTTCACCTTCTAAATAATCATTAAAGTGATAATTAACTTCATTTGTTCTATCATAACTTTTTATAAACTATTTGTCTAAATAAATGTATATTTGTTAATTATATATATTTTTACACACGGACTACTTTACATATAGATGTGAAAAAGTTAATAAAGATTATTCTTGTCATTTTAAATCATTTTAATAAACAATAACAAATGCGTCAGTTTTTTCAAGGTGAAGACTTTTGGATTTTTTTCTTATGGTGATTTATTCTCTGTTAAAAGTGGAGTCGTTTGTTTTATTTGCAAATATGAAAACTATTATTTAGAAATCCTGTTTGTGCTTTCGGGACAAAATTCAGCCTTTCTAAGCTCCTCCTCTTTGTTTCTTTGAGTGTTTATTCATTCGGTAATCTCCACTGTTTCCTCTCCCTGTAAATCTCCCTCTGCTCTCGTCTCTGTTTCCTCCTCCAGCCCTTCCCTCCCTCCCTCCCCCCCTATCTCCTGCTCCCTCTTGCATGCTGCCTCTCCCGCTTGGATGATCTCTGCAGCAGCACGTGACGTGGCGGCTGCACATGGCCCGAGCGTGTGAGAGAGGGAGAGAGAGACTGAAAGTGATTTTCAAACATGCAAAGCAGACTCTCTTCCCCGCCCTCACCCCCCTCCCCCTCTTCTGCTCTCTCAGGCTGAGCAGTGTTACAGAGTGCAGAGTCAGTATCTTGCTTAACCCTTTGCTCCCCAGTTTTAATCCCAGTCCTAAATGTTAAATCACTGGCCCCTCAGACCAGCATTACCCCCCCCCCAACAACCTTAAAGAAACAGGCCACCAGCTCTGTCACACTGTAACCTACTAAAGCTACATTTTATCTTTGAAAAACGAAACTTTTAACATCTTATTTAAATGGTTTCTATGTTTTTGGATAGTTTAACAGGCTTTCCCTCGGCTCTGATGTCAGGTTTTGATTACAGCATGAGATAAAACAAACCTTTCATTTCTTACTTGTGCCACTCCAAAGGTCAAGGATGTTCTAATCAGTGCTTAACTCGACTGTCTGCGAGAGAAAGTGATTGTTCTAATATGAGCTGCACCAACTTTACATGCAAAGATATAAAAAATATATATATATTTTTTTATTTCTTTAAGACAGCAGTTGGGCAAATGATCAAAACAACACCCTAAAATAATGTGATATTGGTCCTGCACAAGATGCTGCAGTTTTTCTAGAAATGTTTACAATGTTAATAGTTTTATTTCTTGAAACATGTTTTGTTGTTGGGTTTTTTTGCGACGGAGATCTAACTTGATTTATTTGTTCTGCTTTCTAATGATATTTGAAGTCCGCTCATACTTGTTTGTATCGTTCTTTTCTACTTAATCCTCAGAATTTCAGTGTTTATTTACCAGTTCTGGGTTCTCTCTGGGTCCCTGCATGTTTCTCTCTGTCTGTTAGCTTGATGTTAAAGATTTTGTGGTTAACTTTGTAGCAGCTCGGCCTTGGGCCAAAAAAAAATATATATACTGAGTATGTCTTTATTGAGATTTTAAAATGTCTTACCATTTCCCATGAATTGCTTTAACTGTCAAACTGTCAGCTGGGGATCCTTAAGATTAAGATACATTTGTCAGATTTTTTAAGCTAACGAAATGTTCCAGGTGTTATAAATATCATGTTCTGCAGTTTTTTTGCTCATCTTTTAAAAAGAAAAAATGAAAATGAGAAGCATATGCAACACTGAAGATTTGTTGAGTTTGTGATTCTCTAACAGACACATATTTGAGGGATTCAAAAAAAAAGTTTGTTTTTAATTTGGAAGATTTCTGATTAAATGAGAAAAACTGGAATTATTAAAGCAGCAGCCTGGATAAAGTACAATTAACTGGGATTGATGATCATTTTCTTTTGCAAAATGAAATGAAAAACTGTCATAAGCGAGAAAGAAACTAGACAGTTTGACATACTTTTATGACACAGAAAGTTTCTATCGATTCACATAAAATCCTTATTCTTACGTCTGTAGCTTTAAAAGCCTGTCAAGTCTGACATAGTCCCATTTTTTTACTAAAACATCAATGTATTGTGACCTGTCCAGGTGTAACCATGCTTTTTGTCCAATGACTGCTGGAGGTAGACACCAGCTCCCCAAAACCCTGAACATGAACAAACAGGAAGTGTCTGACTGACTGACTGACGGACATCAATGCAATCGTGACAAGATTCAGCTTAATTTACAATAAATATGTTTCTACTTTGAATATCTACCTATTTAGCTCATTTTTGTACTTTTGCACAGCAAATAGTTTCGTTATGGATGGTTTTGCTTTTTTATATTTTCTTTTAGAAGCTGAGCTGATTACATTTAAGTGACCAAGGTCCTTTGCAGCTGGAAACAAAGACCATGTGAAGGGATATAATCTGGTTGGAACCTGATGGTTTATTCACAAGGTTTGCTGGTTTGTGAAACAACAAAAGACTGAACAAGCATCTTGTGGCCAAAATTGTGTTTTACTCCAGTTAAAACCAGATGGGGTACCATTTTTTTACAGTGCATTGACCACAAAAAGGTTTTTTTATATTATTACTTTTTATTTAATAAAATCTGTTTGAATTAAGAGTCTTGTTAATGTGATTATTTATGATACACAACATTTTAAAGAGCAAGCAGAGGGAAATTTTAGCAAAATGTCCCTAAAACCACAGCTGCCTCCATATTTTCAGTCTTGTCTCCCCCTTTCAGCTGTTCTCTGTTTTCCTAGCATGAATAAAAATCAAAGTAAAATGTGTGCATGTGGATGAGATTATTATTTCCAGCCTATTTTCCATCTATTTCTCTGCTTGACTCTCTCTCGCTCACCCTCTCTTTGCAGCTCTGTAGTAACACTTCAGCTCCACAGCGACCTGAGGGATTTCTGGCTGGATGCATCAAGCTCAACCTAGTCACGTGTTTATAATTCAGACTAAAGAACAAACACACACACATGCACACACACACAGAGAAAGATGAAAGCATGTTCCCATTAAAGCCTACATAGTTGCATGCAAATGCCAAAACAAAGACAAACAGACGCACTCATATGCACAAAGTTCTGCACAGAGCACATACAAACACAAACGTGCATTCATAAAGATGTGCATTTGTACAGACACACACTGATAGAGAGTATTCACAGATGCTTGTTGAAGCACTGGAGACAGAAATGAAGACTTGCAGCGGTGGTATTCTCTCCTTTATCCTGGCTGAATCATATTTTATCCGTTATCAGATTTTTTTTTTTTTCTCGCACAACTCTGCAGCTCATACAAATGTCTCCCTTATTGTTTATGACTCATGACAAAAAGACAAACACAATGTCCCAGGAGAATTTCTGAGAAACTGATCCTGTTGAGCACCAGTTCTCTCCAAATCCTTTACTACACCAGGATCTTCAACCTGCATATTTTGGTAAAAGTGTGAGTAGATTCCAGACAAAACTGCATCATCCATCCCTTAAAATCACTAACTCCATAAGCAGCACTGGACTGGTAATAAGGCATATTGGGATTTGCCTGGTGGGATGGTGCAGTTTGAGCCAAAGGAACCTCTTTCTGTGTTTTTGTTTTTTAATTATTGTCTTCTCTTTTTCATTCTGACTGGACTATAAAAAAAAAACGAGCACCGACTCATTCAAATATTTTCTGAGAGTTGGCTGGCCCAGTCAAATCTCTTAGCCAGCTCACTTCCCTGTCCTTCACTCCTCGCCTGTCCCCATCCTGTCTCTAGAGTTCTTCACAGTTTACTTGTCTCATCAGTAAAGGTGGAAAACAGACACAAACTGGACAGCCAAGAGACAAAGAGTGACACCCGAAAAGCTGTGTGAATAAAAGAAAAACGGCAGCAGATGCTGCCAAATGTGTTCAAATAAAAGACGTGCCTGCTGTAGCTCAGTCTTATGCAGCACCAGACACTTTATATCACCACAAAGTCAAACAGAAGAGACAAAATAACCAGAGGGAAGCCATGACTGGGTAACAAGATATAGGGTCTTCATGTTTTAGTGAGTATATTTACATGTTTATGGGATGTTTTTTATGGTATTTAGTTTTACTATTTATTAGTATTACAGCCTACTTGATTATCATGTAAACCTCTGCTGTAGACCAGACTGTAGTTTACAGGCATTGTTCAATTTCATGGTAAGTTCACAATAGAAGACCAACCTAATGTGTAATTTAGGTTATAACCTGTGTGTTATCTCTGTCTCTCACTGTGTCTTTACTGTTGTATTGGGAGGATCTCAAGCAGCTTTTTTTGACTAGACTAATGTGAGTATTCAGTACACGTAACTATCTGCTGTATATTCCCCGAGATGAAAGTTAACTGGGCTCTTACTGATCTCGCTTTCCTCTCTGTTTCTATTTGTTTGACAGTTACATTGTGAAAGTCTTTATTTGGAATTGTATATGTAAAACTTGACCATCCATGACCATCAAACTTTCAGTCAGGAGTGTGTGAGCTCAATGGTTCTGTTGCTTTTTCCTTGAAATGTAGGAATTTCAATGCATTTTTGGGTGGATCATCTGCAGGGATCATGTTTGACCAATCACAGTGGGTTGCCTAGGCCAGTTTTTTTGTCCCAATCCAGCTCTGATGATAAAGCACATTCTACATATCATGACAACAGCACGAGCAGCAGCTGATGAGAGCAACTCTAAGACTCATTCATATTGTCTTTAAAAGATGATGGTGTTCAATCATCACCAAAACCTAATCAAACAGTGTTACATCAGTTTCACGTTCAAACATTCCATCATTTAGTTCAGCTATAATTATGTAGGATTATAGTTAACTATTATTATGCAGAAAATATAATGATCCTGACCTGTTTCTGCTGCTGTCTGGTATTTCAGGCAGCCATTTTAATATTTTTGTCTCATATGTGTTTTTCTTTTAGCCTCTGCAGCTTCTCCAGAGACAAAGATAAAAAAAATTATTTGCATTTTTTTAAAGAATTTTGCTGAAGCCTATCAGCTGAGTTAGTAGATATGTCTTTGATGAAAACGTCACATAACAAAACATGTATTAACTACATTAGTTGTCACATTTTCAGTGATAATTGGAATGCAGTTGTACAGGGGCTGGATAATGCATGAAGTATGTGATTCTGCACAAATGATCATAAAAAAATAAATAAATAAAAAACTAAAAAGGAAAAAAAACATAATTTGGGGTTTTGTTTTGACCAAAACAGAAAATGAGTACAAATGATGTGTTGAAACGGTTCTATTGTGACACTTAAAGACTTCTGGTTTCTCTCTTTATCTTTTCATCTACTTCACACTCTGAACTTGTAAAGATTTGTGGCTATTTGTCATTGATTTTCTGAACAGCTCACTGAAAAAGATCCTCATTAGAATCATAAAGAACCCCTTCATGGTGTCAGTGAACCAAAATCGGGTGATTTGTGAACTCTAGATTTGTGAACGCAACAAAAGACCAAAAAAAGGAATAAAAGACACAGAAAAGTGTTTTATGATGTTCTGGAAGCTCTGCTTCACATCAAAAGCAGCACAGAGAGGAAACTATAAATTATGAAAATGTAACAGGTAAAAACAGGCTGTAGCAGAGAGTTGAGGAGGGTCAGAGTACACAGTGTCAACCATTCATCGCACCGAGATATATTTAGAGAAAACCTACTCTGGTTATTGTTAGAGGCATGAAATGGTTGAATTTGCATTAGTTAATGTAATGCATCGTGGGTCTGAGTCCTCATTAGTGCCAGATCACATCAGGACCTCTGCATGCACAGTTTCATATACATCTGAGAGTATTAGCTGATGAAATGTTCCATTTCCACATCAGGATGTCTGATGTTATTCTTTACTCCTCAGTAGCTACACTGAGAAAATGTTTTTAAGAATTTTACTTTTATTTTATAAAGTTTATTTTAAATTTTTAAAAATCAACATGTCCTCATGATCAAAGCTTTAATATCCATTTTAATTGGTAAAATTAACATAAAACTGCAGATATTTACATTAAATCTTCTCCTTTCATCATTGATTTTTATGAAAAAATGTTGATTTTTTTTATTATTGTAAATGTTTTACCAAGATAACATCTCCATCTCTTTTGTCTTCCTTATTAAAACCTTAAAAGTTTGCACAGAATTAGAAATGTGATCTAAGAGCCAACCAAACCTGAACTAATAACTAAATATTAAATTAATTGCAAATACCTCATTTAAAGATCAGATTCTCAACAGGTCAATGACTTCAGCTCAATTCACTCACCATGTAGACACTCAGGTCCTCCCATCATGCTTTGCTGCTGTTGAGGTGGTGGTGCTTGCGGCTGGACGTTCTCCAGTCCGAGAAGCGAGGAGGAGGACGAGGAAGAGGACATGGAGGAGGAAGATGAAGAGCAGGGTGGAGGAGATGTGGGAGGACACTGGGAGCTCTGGTTGGGGATGGCAGACTGGGAGCTCTAGAATAAGAAAACAGAAAAAAAATACACATCAAAACATCTTCCAGTTAGGCCTTTTTCCATATAAGATGTGATAACCAGAATAGAAATGTTAAAAAACATTTAGAGGTTTGCAATTAATTCACTGGTAGACTAGTTTCTCACACAGAACACTCATCCACCTTCTGCACACATGTGCATGAAAAGGACATGCAGAAACCCCCCAAAATTAAATAAAATATGATACTAAGTGAGCCAACCAGCAACTTGGTTCAGAAGAAAAAGAGGACAGGATTAATGGTTTGGCACTGTTTTGTGAAATGTAAACAAATATTACAATTCTCTGCAAAACTTGTCTTATAATCTTTGTTATAAAAGATGGCAGTGTTACAAATTTGGTGCATCCACTGATAAAGAATATTAGAAATGCTGCATGTTTACCCACGGCAATGAATACCAACGACTCTGCTGGGAAAAGAGTACGTTATGAAAAAAGTCAAATGTAGAAACGCAAAAGTTAGACCTCAAAAGAAGGACTTGTAGCTTATGTGAGCAGCTGGCTGCCTGAACATGAAGATTTCACTTTTTTACATATAAAAATTGCAACAAAAAGAAATAAAATCCAATAGAAGGATTTGTATAAATCATCAAACACTTGCATTTTAAAGATTTTAATCTACAATTTAAAATTTAACCAGACTATAATAAATCTAAATGTGTAATATGATATACCCCAAAATCTCAAGCTAGTTAGAGATCACATCATTCAGTTTTACTTCCAGTCGCAGGACAGTTTCTTTCCTTCTTGTATTATTACAAGCAAAACCACAGTTCATTTAACTGCACTGTAGAGAACAGAATACAGCATTAAATCCCTAAAATGGGCCCTGTAGAGTCATCACTCCACTAAAACTGAACTCAAGTGTTGAATGTCCTTTTGCTGACATTTTAAAATCCACCCAAACTGCTTTCGGAATAATACTTCTTTTTTCCAAAGCCTGAGCATATTGTTCTTTTACTGTTTGTGTGTTAGCAACAATAACAAAGCTTGCTGGAAACAGTTTGACTTAATACGAAATTCATTAAATATTCATCATTTCTACTCAGTATCAGCACTTAAATAGGTCAGCTACACAATGACTAGCACACAGATAATGTTAAAATAATACTTTCAAATTCCACCTTAAATAGCCTAGTTTTAAAATTTGTTACATATTTTAAACTTAATCAGTTTGAGTTTATGGAAAAGTCAAAGTGTCTTTGTCCTTATTCAGTGAGTGTGTTTATGTGTTTGTGTTATAACACGTCGTGAGTTTAGGGAAATATTCTGCAGATCCAACAGATACATGTGAAGATGTGGCATCGTGCACAATGTGTGCTGTGAACAGCTGTTCTGTCTGGATGTGCTGAGAGAAGCTGTAGCTGTGGGATGGAAACATTAGCCTTGTAACATTATTATGCTCCCTTGGGATTTGAACCTGCAGTGCTTTAGATATGACAAATGTGTTACCATTACGCCCCTGCAGTTCAATGCATTGTTAAACAAACAAATCAAACTGTGTTAAGCAAGTATTAGAAGCTGGTGTTTTAGTACATCCATCAGAGCGAGTGGTGTTTCTGGTTTTACCTGGGAGGGGATCTGAGCGCTGGTAGAACTCGGCCCGTTCTGCATTCCCATGCCGTTTTCAGTCAAGAACTCCTCCAGGTCCATGTACTGCAACTGGAACAAGCCTCCATCACATGGCAGGGTCCTCTCCCACAGCAGAGGGCCCAGAAAGGCTGACTGAGAGTTGGGTCGAAGTGGGCCGGAGCCTGGGGTTCCTCCTACCCCACCGGGCCCTCCAGTGTTAATGCTTAGTGAGTCTTCTTCAGAGTCCAGGGGCTTGTCTTTGTCTGAAGAAGACAAAACAAAAATGAAAACACACTGCTGTGAGACAAACAGACTTTACTGTAAAATTTGTTCTGATTATTGAAAATATGAAAAATGTCTCATCCTCCCATTTACACTATTCACATTGAGATGACATGAAACATGGATCTATTGTAGCAACGTTGGCGAAGCTTAAAAATAAGTAAATTAGTGAATTTATGCACCAGAAATTGAAATCACAAACTGATTTTAGCTGTGCAGTAAAAGTCGAACAACCTAATCCACAGGGATTTAGTTTCCTGCTTCTAATCTGCCTTCAGAGAGATTTAAAGAGATTTCGATAAAACAAAAATTCAACATATTACATGTCTACTTAAACTTTAAAATTGTATTATTTTTAATCCACAAATTGGCAAAAGGGTTTGATAAGAATATTTTTAAAGTTCCAACTAAAAGTTGTCAAAAATATAAACTATGAGCGAGCCGAGAGATTTTCAGTTTTATCCTGAGTCGAAAAAACACTATGACATCCCATAAAAATAGATATATTTGTCATTCTCAGTGCTACTCTCTGCATACATTCCTTTGTTTTTATCCATTGATCACATTCACAATGACACATATTAAAATGCACAATTATTGTCAGTTTCTGGGTCTCAGTTTGAACCAAAACGTACACAATTAGACAAGTGTTGTTTGAATGAAGGATAAATAACAACAACAAAATGAATGAATTCTAAAAACATTAGACACATGATCGACCTAAAATCCAGAAGCTTGACAATAAGCGGAAGGACAAGCTAAAACGTTTTAAATTTGGTTTTGACTTTGACTGTCATGCCCCTTTTCTTCACTGTCCATGGTGCTGAAACATGAACAACTACAATAAATATATTTTAAATATCTCAAACTGTCACATTTGTTAGATTTGTGGAAAAAGCAGGATGCTTTCAGCAGAATAAGTTCACCAGATCATGAGTAAACGTCATACGTTTCACTTCTTCTACAGGTTTGTCTCTGATAAATCGTGTTATTCATCTTTATCATGTCCCACCTGCTTGCATTAGTAGAGGTTTGATCTGCTGTCAGTTTGAGGAGGTTGTTTGTTTCAGCTTCAGGCTAGTTGTTGTCATTAAAAAGTATCAGTAAACAAAAGCTGAATGATTCTCCACTTTGACCTCCAGAGAGACAGAGAGGCTGATGGAAAGATAGATACAGCATCAATAAACCCTCATCATAAAAAAAAAAAATCCTGATTGTGAACATGAAATCTAAACGCTACAGTGATGATTTCATACTACAATCTTTCAGTGAGTCGTTTTGCACTGCTGCAAGTACATTCAAAATAAATGGCACGATGAATAATGAAACACAATAAAATAATAATAGAATAACATTTTTAAACTGGGACGACAGAGAGAGAATGATGTGAAAGTAGAGTATGAATGATATTAGAAACTGAAGTGTATCAACATGTGAGATGATAGCAGGTGGATGGAGGAACGATGAGGATACAGAGACTTAACCGTCACATTCAGACTCATTCTGTCTCATCAGCAGCATCTTCATCACCTGGTTGCCATCTTTCTCTCAATTTCTATCTGTCATATCTGTCTCAGTGATTAATATACAAGGTTTTCCTTTGTTTTAGCTTTATTGTCCATTATTAGTACCTTTAGCTAATTTCGACCTCACTTAGTTTTGTTTTTCCACCAGGTTTTTCTTCAGTATGTTTAGATTGTGTTTATTCTCTTGCTCACAGAACTACTTTGTTTATCGCAGGCTTTTACTTTTCTGCTATTTGTTATTTTCTAACCTAAATTTCTTGATAGTTTTCTTATTTTCATTGCCTTTCTAGTCCTGTTAAGTGTTCATGTAATCTTAGTCATAGTTTATCTTTATTTGCTTATAATCATCATCTCTTTATTTCTATTAGGTGTGTGCAGGTAACTTGGTATTTGCCATATATTTTCTTTAAATTCTTAGTCATTTTTTATTGATTTCAATAACATTTCTTTTTTTTCTTAGTTTTCTCCTGGACTTGTCCTCAGTTTCCCATTTAGTACTCACACTGGAATCACACAGCAGGTTCTCATGCCAGTAATCAGACCCTACAGCACATCTAGCTCTTTGGTTCATAGTTTCATAGTCAGATCTTCCTGAATCCACGACAGTGTTATGCCCCACACCTGTGCTTGTTATTTATTTATTTGTTTTCTTTTCAGTGGTTGTTTATTTTAAGCATCTTTCATTCGAAACTCCTTCTAGTTTTTATCAGTCTGCTGCTGCCTGTCTGTACATTTGGGGTCCCACACCACAGACACGCCCACATTCATGACGACAATCATCATATGCTTCATAAACAAAAAGCAAAAAGAAAATGTTGTTGTTGATGTTTTCCTCTAATTGGCTGTCTGATATTGTAAAGAGGATACAGTGAAAACATGATCACATATTCTATTAGCACTTGCTCTAAAAAAAAGTAATGAAGCAGGCAGCTGCAGACTTCTTTTGATGAAGTTATTCAGAAAAACTTGAACATATTGCTTCTTTTCCAAACTCAGTGATTCATAATTTCAAGCCACCAGATGATCTGATCAGTAGTAAAGTGTATTCAATGATATTCAGACACACCTGTTGGGTCTGCTTCAGTTTCCAGACACATCATTTCTATTTTTTTTAGAAAATGTTGACTCAAAAAGCTGAAATATAAAATATTTCTCATTGTTATTGTGCAATGTGGTAATTCCACAGGATTTTGCAGATCCAGTAATGGTTTTAACAGATCGCAGAGATTGCAAAATCTCTATAAGCAACTCTTAGAACCTTCTGCAGTAATGTAGGAGCATAAAGAGGGAGTAAAAACCTAAAAGCATAATTAGGAAAAGCCATCAAAGAAATGGGCATCATTTCTTAGGAGCATTGAGAGAAAAACATAAAATAAGAAGTATAAATGGATGGTAGGGAGAAGTGGAAAGTGGCACAGTTTAAGTATCCGCACTGCCTTGAACTCAAGTGGAAAACTCATTAAAGTGACAGGCTTTGAACTAACCACAGCTCAGCAGAAAGAAGACAAAGTCTCTCAATGACACAAGAATGGGGATCTTTGCAAATATATATATATTTTTAAGAAGACGTGCAAAAAAAGTAGTTTTACAAGAATGAAAGAAGGTAGATACCAAAACATTGGATTGGAAAAGAAGTCAAGGTACTGAGAGTGTACTGTAAAATACTAAAATACAAAAGGGAGGAATAAAAACTCAGAGAAAATGTAAATGAGCAGAGGGACTGTGATAGAGAGTGAAAGACGAAGTGATCTGATGAGAAGCGAGCAAGACAGAGAAGAGCGAGAGGAAAAACTCAAAGACGTGTGAGAGATAAGAGATGTGCTAGATGGAGTGGGTGTTTGTGAAGGCGTCAAACAAAGCTAGCCAAGGGGCAGAAAAAAAGAGGAAGAGTTAAGGAGTAGCATCCACTCGGCAAGGAGGAAGAGGAAAGACAACAAGGACCAGAAGCGAGCTGAAAAAAAAAATCCTCCTTTGCCCCTGAATGCATCACCTATCAGACAGAGTGCTAACAATGAGGCTAGCAGGGGCTTTTGAGATGCTTTCTGACTCCTTGGAGAGCCTGTCAGCTGCATTCACCGTCATCTCCTCCTCCTTCTCATGCAATAAAAGAATTTGAAAATCCAGAAAAGAAACTGAAGATGCTACGAAAGACCACCAGGGGGCACCAACCAGCTCTTTGTAACTGCACAGTGCGCCTTTTTTGTTTTTTTTTTAACCATCCTCCTGCAACTCAGTTTATTTATACAAATATACATGTGAAAACTAATTCCACAAAAACCATTTCTCTTGTAAAATCAGTTGTTGTGGTCTTGGACTAAATAAAAATACAGTTCGGGTGGCAATAAGTAAAGTAAGGACAAGCCTCAAGGAAATCCATGCAAATCATCAGTGTCTTTACAAAGCAACCCGATCTAGTGTGTGTGTGTGTGTGTGTGTGTGTGTGTGTGTGTGTGTGTGTGTGTGTGTGTGTGTGTGTGTGTGTTTGTGTGTGTGTCTCAGCAGCTGACTGTGAGTTATGACACCCCAACAGCCAGAGAGGAAGAGGAGGCAGCCTGGTTAATATTTGTCGTGGCAGCTGGTGCATGGAGAAACAATTCAATCCCTCTCGTCTCTATTAAAACAGTCCAGTCAGTTGTTGCTGCTTGTGCTGGAGTTTAATAGCATTCCCTCCACATTATAGTCTTTTTAGTTAGTTTTTTTGCTTGACACGTCTTCATCCTTTCCCCTCATCCTCCTCCCCCCCATCTCTTAGATCCATGTTTATTTTATCACCAAATACAAAGGGATGTGTGCAATAAAAAGACACAAAGAATTCCAGCAGGAGTGAAAGCAGTGTGCATGTGAGTTTGTTGGGTAAGCAGCTCCTCTGTATTTTACAATCACACATACCCACTCAGTCACATGCACACACACATGCATACACCCATAATCCATGTAATATTGCTGGGAGAGACAGGAGGCAATGATTAATAACTGTTTGCATGTGAGATCAGAACTGAAACAGCTGATTTTTTTAGAACACGTGTCCAAATCAGCAACGGTTAAATTTTTGATTTAATTTTTATTTTATTTTCAAAAATGCAGACATTTCTCACTTTCAAGTAAAAAATAGAATCCTGGTTTGGAGTGAAATGAATAAAACATGCAGACTTATAGCCCATTGGCTAAAATATTAAACTGGTAGCCTATTTCAATTCATTTTATAGCACAAACTTTTAGGTTCATAATCTAAGGGCATAAAATAGGTTGTTGGTGCTCTTTAGTGATTGGTGTGAATAATAATTAAAAAAAACTCCAACGTTAAATATACACACAGATGTGTTTATCTAGTGCATTAAAAAGTTTATTGTGAAATCCCAGCAGACTGACTGAGGTGTTTCCCTTTAAGATCAAACATACACACACATACGCACGCACACACACACACACACACACACACACACACACACACACACACACGCACATACACACTTCTCAGTCACATGTGCACATGCACTCACCCTTCATCTCGCAACAGTCCTTGGTGGTTCTCTGGTCGGCTTTGATTGGCACCTGAAGCAGGGACTTCAAATTGGTCATGGAGGTCAGGTGTCCTCCTTGGGGGCCACTTCCTGCGGGGTTGCTGGCCCCAAATTGAGGGCTGGTGGCCCCGGCAGGGATATCCGGCGGCAGGAGTTGGGTGAGAGGCCTTGACATAACTTATAGAGAAGAGGAGGGGGTAAGATGAGGGTAGGTGGAGTGGAGCAACCAGCAGATCAAAATAATCCACTTAGTAGCTGACGAGCGCGCCGTCAAAAGGTGCGCGGACAGGTGAGGCGGGTGTGCTCACAAGATCTCCACCTGAAATCCTGCTTTCCGCTCTTCCCATACATACAATGTGCAAAATTTTTAAAAACTAAAAAAAAAAAAAACTAAAAGAAGGGGGTGGGGTGGATTTATCTCCAAACGGGTTGCATGTCGACCGGGTCTAATTCATCCTGTCAGACAGTCGGAACCTTCAGGAGTTGCTGTCACCGTCTTGCTCTTTAAACAAACTCAGCTGTGCACTTCTAAACGAACATGAAACGAGAAGAACTGATTCGAGTCTTGGGTTTGTGGACATGAGACGGTCTAGGTCCGGTGCAGCGCGCGGTTGTCTGGTGGATCGACAGCAAGAATTTCCCTCCTGAGGGGAAAAACAATGTAATAATAAAAAACAAAAATGACGACAATTGTCTCGTCTCGTGTACTGAGCGAGGATAGATGATCAAAAAGAGCAGAACAGAGTCGAGACGCGGCGGTGAGAAGTCTCCAAGACGGAAGAAAACAACAAATCTGTGGTTAACAATGAGACAAATCACATCAGATGAAAGAAATAAAGAGATCCCCTTCAAAAATAATAATAAAATCCGGTAGTGTGAGAGTCAGATAGATGATGGCTCTTATTTTCCTCCCTCTCTCGCGCTCCCTCCCGTTCTTACCTTCACGCACACATGCACGCGTACACACACACACTCGCTCATTTTCTCGATTTTCGTCTTTCTCTCTCTGGCTGTCAGCTGGAACCAACACGGGCCGCTCGCGTCACGTCACCTCTCACGGGGGAAAGGCGCTCGGGGGCGTGGATCGTTTGCATAGACCAACAACGTCCAGGGTTGTTCACAGCCACGCCCCTTTCTCCTTAACGTCGAGATTGTACTTTCACGGTACACGGGAAAGTTGGTAAATATGAGCTTTTCACGTTGTTAGGGGGAAATGTCCTTCTTATCATTTTGTGTTCGTTGGTTTGGCTTTCAGAGGTTTGATTTAACCCATTTTCAATCAAACTAATATATTTACATCCTTTCCATGTTGGGGGTTTGATCCAACTGGCAATAATTTGATTATTTTTCCTGCATCATAAAAATATATTTAGCCTATACTGCAGCTGGCATTCCAGAAATTATAAAATTACCTACATTTTTTAAGGATTCTTGCATTATTCCTGTTTGTTTGTTCTCATCTGTTGAGTAAATTTGTCCCTGTGAACATTCTACAAAAACAACATAATAAGAATGTCCCATATGTTTATTAAAAAGTTTGTGTTATGTGTTATGTTAGAAAGTTGAACATTTCAGGTTCAAGACACTGATGTGTTCGACAATGAGTCAAATGTGACAAACATTGAGGATCACCAGGATTCGAGGATTGCAAGAACCATTTTATTTAAAAAATGTTAAAACATGCACCACAAATTTTGAAATAGGCCTATGATAGCTAAAATTGATATAAAATATTTTTTTAAAAGTTTAAATAGTCAGAAAATCTCTAAAGACCTTCAGTTGTTACTGATGAATGCAACATAAAAAACTGCCTGTTCTGCTGATTTATGACACTATTTATGAAACCTTATGTGAGAGTTTGCTGTTTTACAGCAAGCAATTTATATCTTTAATTTCCGAGTTGTCTTTGAATGCAGCGTATTTAACATAAAATACTGACGCCTTCTTGCAATTTCAACCAATAGCGAGAGCCTGCTGAGACTGTTGCCCATCAAATCACGTCCCTGCGAGCGGATCTTCTTCCTGGAAGGGGAGCCAAAGCTCACCGCCCCTCGTGTCTTTTCTCACGCTGTCATGTAAACAGAACAACCAAAAACCCAGTGACTGACAGGATATTTAATTAGATGCTCGGTCATCAGTCGTCTGGATGTTTGTTTTTAGTTTATCTCCTCAATGTGATGGAGTGAACAAAAAGTCAAAACAGCAAATAAGGGCAGAAGGAGCTCACGTGACTGGACAAAGTAATTACAATGTCAAAGCACATCTTTAAGGTCTGTAAAAAAACATTACTAACGTAAAAACGTATGTCGTTACTAAAATAATTAAATTATACAACTATTGACATTCAAATTTTAAATAACTGAAGAAAAAATGTGTCAAATTGCATTTAGCACCATAAAAACAACCAAAAGAACAAATGTTCTCGCTGCTTGCCGCTCGCGCGCTCTACTCCAAAGAATCACATGTTCCTTGCACGCGCTGACAGTTGCCTTTCGGTGATAGAGACGCGCTGTGATTGGCGGAATCTGGGTCACTCGCTACCTCTCTTGGTCTCCCATTGGCTAAAAATAGGTCAAAGACTCCGCCCAAAGGTTTCCCCATGCTACAGCCACGTGACAGCTCAGCTGGGAGGGTTGCTAAAATGTTTTGCTGCTGAAAGATCAATTCCATCCATTTTCTGAACCTGCTTGTTCCTGGTCAGGTCCCAGTGCAGCTGATTGGCTGTCTCCAGTGGTCATAATGCGAGAGGCGGGGTCACACTCTGGACAGGTCAAAGGTCAATTAAAATAATTTATTTACTAGTAGTGAAGATAAAGCTGTTGAACTCACACTAAGAGGTAGTGATACATTCCAAAGACAAAGAGAACAAATATCTAAATATCTTCAAAGAATGTGTGAAACTTCAAGATTTTACACAATCATTTAGTTTCAAAATTAATGCATATAAACCTTCAAAACAGTTTGCTTTAATTTTTCACACTCATTCATACACTGATATTTATTTGATAACTGCAGCTTTTAAAATAATTCTCTGAATGTCACTGTTTTTTAACTTAATGAATTCCAATTCTTTGTAAACAGAGCCTTTATTTTCTAAAGCCCTTAAAAGACTTATTTGTAAATTGGTGTTTAGTTTGATCGGAAGTTTAAATCATAATGGGATTAAAAGCTAAACTGAAACTTTAACTTCAGAAACAACTTAAAAATAAAGGAGTAAATCCAACGTGGAAATCCATGCATGTAGAAATCTGACAGTCCATAAATCAGATGCAGCAGCTGCTCTGCGGGTGGGACAATTCCTAGAAAGACATAAGTCTGTCAAACAAACATACTATTACATGTACACGAAAAGGCCACAATCATCTGACGCACACACAGAAACAATGTGTACATGAAAAATGAGAAACAACAGCTTGACTACACTGATATTTGTTTAGAGCTATAGAAAGTATTCCCAATGCAAAAATACTTACATCAACTTTTATCTGCTCGCTGAGTATTTGAAGTTGTGTAAATGGCACCATCTAGTGGTGGATTGTGATAAAAAACTGTTCCATTTCTTGTAGACCCAACTAATTTACAAATGTACAAAATCAGCTCATGAAAAGAAACCTAGCAGATTCAGACCTGTTTTAATGGGGAAACACTGAACACTAGCATAAATTAAATTTTATGAATAAATATAAAAATATTCAAACCTTTGAATAAAAATGTTTAAAAAGTAGATTTCACATTTCAGATTTTTATTTGAAGGTTTTTTTAACAACTCACTTTGAGGCAAAGAAAAGGATAGTAATTTAGTAATAAATTTACATGTTTTAGTTTTACAGGAAAAAAAAAACACATCTGGACGGGACCGAAATATGAACTATGTGTACACATTTTTGTTACAAAAAGGAGTTGAACATGTGGCAGTGAGGGAGGAAATAAACAGGAAATGAGGGGAACATATTACATTGGTACATATACTCATCCTGCACTTTTACAAAGTCCCACTTCATCCCCTCCCACTGATACAATACCAACAATGACAAAAGAAATTATACTTGGAGTAAAAAACAGCAAATAATATATAATAAAATTCTAAATTGTACAGTACACTAATTCTTGTTCTTTTTAAATTCTGAACAGATAACAGCGGTCATATTTGCATTTCATCCACACCTCTTTAGAAATAAAAAATAACAAAAGTAGTGTACATTTTTGTAAAAATTAAGGTCACTATCACCTTTTATTCTTTTCCCAAATCCTTTAAAATCACTTCAGTAGAGAAACCGACATGGCATAATGTAACCAATAAACAGTTTACATTCCCCAAAACCTTTTTCATGAGCTACATGGTATCAGATCTGGATTTTTTTAAAAGATTTAATTTATCTTGAGGGCAAATATCAGCATATAAAGAGTTTGTCCACAGATAAACACAGATCAAAAGACAAGAATATACTGTTTAACTGTGAATAATGTGAAAACAAACTGAGGTAATCCACCTCTACAATATACATCCAATTGTTTTTGATGCACAAACACAACAAACTGGATATCTGAAAACAAACAAACAAAAAAGCTGATGAATATTATTTTTTAAACACGTGACTTGAGTTCCTTTGCCTTTGGGGTAAAAAAAAAAAAAGGAGAAATACTGTGGGTGGTTGTCATTTCAGATGTAGAACATTAGAAGAGTATTGAGGTTTGTCCTGATGGAGCTATGGGGTATTTTGGTAGTTACACTAGACTCTCCCTGCTCGTCCACCTTTTTTTTTTGTTAAAAACTTGCTAGCTCTTGCTTGCATCCTGGATTATTTAATAAAAATAAACATAAAAAACAATCTAGACTAAAAAACTGTTTGTGTTTACTGACTGTATTCAGTCAGAACTGTTGATCTTTCAGGCTGGATCAGAAGTGGGATTGATAGCTGGACTGGTGAATGTTTGCTAAATGACTGATCATGAGATGGTGATCTCATTTTTCTCAGTTCCCAGTTTTCACTCATACTGCCAGAAGTCGCCCCCCTGCATGAGAACTTGTGGCGGGCCAAGAGGCCGGGGTTCCAGAAACGGTGTTGGCATTTGTAACATTGGAATGCAGCTTGTTTAAGATGCCGACCCCTGTGTTTCAAGGCTTTGTGTAACGATGTGGTACGTCGACCACACACCTGGCATCGCAGACGGGCGTGACGGCCTGCGTTTCTTGGCGGGTGCCTGATGGCGTGGTGCACCAGGAGAGAGCCCTGTTTGGTGTAGGTTGTACTGGGGCAGATGGGGCAGGGGAAGCGCTTGACGGGGACATCCATAGAGGTCAGACCTGTGACTCTGACAACTCCTCCACTCCATGATTTCACTTTCATTTGACTCCCCTTTCTTCTCAGCTGGGCCAGGAGTTTCTTTCTGTTGACTTGTGCCTGAAGTTTGCCCCTCTTTTTCCTCAGAATCATCAGCTTCCTCTGAGTGTCTTTACTCAAGGGGACGCCCACCAGCTTCCCGTCCCTCATGATGCTGTGAATCACTATCCGCCGCTTTTTTTTTCTGTGCTTTCTTGTCTGTCCATGTTTCTTTTGGAAGTTTTTTGCACTGTAGTGAAAAGGGTGCTGCTGCTGTGGCTGCTGTTGCTGCTGCTGCTGCTCAGACACCGCTTGCTGCATGTGGGACGATGCAGCATAGTTTGAACCCGAGCCAGAATCATAAAAAAGTGGCGAGTATCCGGAGGGCTGGGATTGGTTGACACGTTGACCACTGCGATCGATGCCATGCTGAGACAGCTTGTGTCGTACTAAGCTGTTGGAGTAGGCGAAGGCTTTGCCACATACCTCACAACGATAAGACTTCTCTAGGCCCACTCCACCACCATGGACAGTCTGTTGATGAGCTGTAAGGTGGAAATAATGGCGGAATGACTTCCAGCACACTGTGCAGGTATAAAGCCTCTGAGAAGGGGTGCCAGATGTTGGAGATTTTTCCTCTTGGGAGCATGATGAGAAATAGTCAGAGGTTCCCGAGCTGGCGACTTGACTGATGGCAGCAGCAGCAGCAGCACCTTTTATTCTCCTGCCCTGGTTGTCAATTTCACCTTTTCTGTGAAGCTTTCCATGTCTAACAAGACTCTGTGCATAGGCAAACATTTTCCCACAAAGATTGCATTTGTAGTTTTTTTGGCCTGAGTGCACGGTCAGATGCTTAGTGAGGTGGAAAGGTTCTCGGAACATTTTGCCACAGACCTCGCAGGCGTGAGGTTTTTCTCCCGTGTGAACACGGTTGTGGCGCCGTAAAGTCTCTGCCCTTCTGAAGCGTTTGCCACAAATTTGACACCCATAAGGCCTCTCGGAGCCATCACCAGGAGGGGCCGGGCTCCTCCTCCTCCTGACAACGGTGTTTGGGTCTCTTTTCTCTCTGGGTTTGCGTGGCTTTCTGGGCTTTGCTTGAGGAAGGCTGGGGTGTGTTAAAGGCATGGTAGAACCATTAAGGGTAGAAGTTGATGATGGTCCGCCCAAGGTACCAAACCCCAATCCCCCCAACAGCCCTCCGATAATGTCCCTCCTTTCTCCTTCCCGGCTCTCTGTGTTTATATCGCAGGATGCTGCAGCAGCAGCAGCAATAGCTGACATTGCACTGCTCGTGACCTCATCCTCGGAATCATCTAGTAGAGAAGACAGAGGAAGGTGTGGCTGTGGCTGTTGTGGCTGCTGTGGTTGATGGTGGTGGTGTTGTTGTTGCTGACTTTGAGGATGGGGATGAAGAGTTGGAGCTAAAGGGGCTTTACGGAGAGTTTGGCTGGTCATTTCATTACTTAACGTACTTTCTGAAGAATAGAGAGTTGAAGTTTGTGAGCGTCTGTAGTCCTCTACCCCACTGTTGTAGGGTGCCTGGTTGTGGTAGCGATTTCGGGAATAATCTGTTGCATACTTGTTATCTGCCATGCCTGCTCTGTCATTTGAAATTCCTACTCCATTGCTGTCATTTCCTATTTTACTGCTGCTTGGGTTGGATGTTGTATTCCCTCCACTAACTGCCCGATTCTTTGAACTGCGAGGTGGTTTGCCACAAGCACCTGATGCAGCATGGTTGAGAAGAGAAGTGCTCTCACGGAAACAACGGCCACAGTTTGAGCAGCGAAAAGGTTTCTCATCATGAATCTTCTCATGTCTTGTGAGTGATTCTCGACGGTTAAATGACTTTTGGCAGATGCTACAGACAAAAGGACGATTTTCAGAGTGGGTGACGCTGTGCTGGATGAGATGACCTCTTTTTTTGAATCTCTTCCCACACTCACCACAACAGAATATTCTCTCTGGGCTGGGAGAGTTACAGTCTGACTTCCTGTTTTGGTTTTCTGGTGTTAAGCCATGGCTGCGCAGATGCCGTCGAAGGCTAGAGACGTGAGTGAAAGTTTTACCACATTCACCACAGTGGTAAAGGGGTTCTGGTTCAGGCTGCCCAGATGAGCTGCTGTTGTGACTTTCTTGGGATTTGGAGAGCTGTTGGCTACCATTGGCTACAAGCACAGAAGTAGAATTTGAGGATGTGGGGGCAGATGAGGATGAGGAGACAGTGGAAGAAGACTGCTGCTGTTGCGAGGAAGAAGAGAGGAGAGAAGAGTGCTGTGTCTCACTTCCAATACCACTTTGCCCAACACCCCCAGATCCTCCTCCCACTAGGCCTGAAGAGGAGCTCTGACTGAGCCCACTTGAGCTGCTGTTGTGGCAGTTACTAACGCTGCTGCTGTGATTGTGGTTGCTGTTGTCGGTTTTCCTCTGAGGAAGGTAGCCTGCCATCGCTTTCTTCCTCCTGCTTCCACCACTAGAAACAGGGTTAGACGAGTTGTCTCCTGACTTTGCTGTATCGTCTTTAGACAGCGACAGGTGTAGAGGCAGGGGGAGGGGAAGGCCTGCCTCTTGCTGCATTAGTGATGCTATCTGGTTCGAGGAAAGCACTGGAATGCCTTGGAAATCAAATCCACCCAGTGGTGCTGGCTGGGGGGCTGGGTGTAGGGGGTGTGGGTGGTGAGTGTGGCTGTGTGGATGAGATAAAGCATGAGGGGTTAGCTGCTGTTGTTGCTGTTGAGGCTGTGAAGTGGTGTGGCTGTGACTGTGGGAGGAGTGCAGGGCAGGGGGAGGGGCCAGGGCAGAGTTTGTGTCTGTGGCCCCCTGGCTGAGACCTAAGCCCAAGTGGTTGTGGGTGCCCTGCTGGACAAGAAACTGCTCCAGGCTGCTGTTGGTGGGGACGCCAGACAGGAAGTACTGATTAGCAGCAAGCATGCAGCTGAATTGTTGGTGGAGGCTGCGGGGGTCGGACTGGCCAACTAAGGGGACTGCAGTGCTGCCGGGTGTGTTGTTGGAAGCTGAAACAGAGGTGGAAGGAGAAGTTGAAGAGGAAGAGGGGCCAGGTGATGGTTGAGGGACAGAGAGACCTGGATGCAGCGGAGGCGGCGGTGGGGCAGATGTGACTCCGATCACCCCAGCACTCCCTCCACTACTACTTCCACTGAAGTCAAAACGTCCCATTCCAGAGTGGAGCTGCTCCTGAGCCAGAGCAGCCTCAGCTGGATGAAAGGGTCGCAGAAACTGGGGATATCCAGATGTGGAACTGCCACTTCCACTGTTGCTACTGCTGCTAATCTTACTGGACTTCCTAGAGCTGTGGGAGGATGAGGACGACTGACTTTGATGGGAGATGGGTGGCGGGGGGGCAGTCATTTTGGCAAATAATGAGGAGGAGTCAGCAAAAGCATTGCTCCGAGAGCTCTGGAGAGATCCCAGTCCAAGTCCAGATAGAAGGGATCCAGAAGTGTCAGCAGAGGGCTGGTGCTGCTGTTGTAGCTGTTGCTGATGTTGTAGTTGGACCTGCTGTTGATGGCTCAGCTGTCGTTCTAATCCAAGGCCCTTAAACTGGTGGGCTTGGTGTCCACTTAGCATCTCTAAAATGTCCATGGGGTACTTGCTAAACTGAAACATCTCCCAATGCAGGTGTGGTTAAGTGTCCAGGGGTAGAACTACCCTGTGCACTTTGTCACTAGAAACAGCAGAGAGCCCTTATTAACTCAAAAAGGTCTGATTTTCACAGATAGTCCTGGTTCTGTTTGCGAAGCCACTTTAATTTGCCAAAAGTCAAAGTTTGATTTTCCACTCACAAAACACTAATCCATTCACTTTATATTCAGGAATAAACCCTCCAAGTGCTTCAAGTGGGATGTTATAAAATGGGTCATAAATAAGAAATATACTAAACTATATTAGAAAAACTGAGTCTGTAGTGTTTCTTGAAACTGGTTCATAGCTGTAAGCTGGGTTTAAAAGCAGGCCAAGCAGAACCAAAATCGGAGTGAGGCTGTTATTTCAGTGACGTATGAACCGTTCCTGCAACAGATTTCTGTCCTGACATGGAGCTCTGTGGGGAGTCTGTAAAAAACAAAAACAAAACATCGTCAACAACAATCCATGACAGTCATTACGAGGCGGCAGAAAATATCCAGGTGGTTCATTATAAAGTTAAAATAATCATCCAGGTTTGATATTCATCATTAGATGATGTTCATTTTTAAAGTGAAACTGTTTATTATGTTGCTGATGACTGATTATCTATTAAGTACTGACATTTTGTACATATAATTAAAAACAGGTGTAACAGGGAAAATGATGCTTTTGTTATTGTTTCTGAACAAAAACTAAGAAGAATTTAAAAATGTAAACATTATATGTTCTCGAGTTTGTACTAATTTTATTTTATTTATAATAATACATGTATTAAAAGAGCTTAATTCACCTAGAAACTAAAAATATAAACTGAGTTTTCAAATTTTATATAATCAGTCATTTGTCAGTCAGTCAGTTTCCTATCTCCAAACAGGAGGTGGGGTTACACCTGGACAGGTCTCTAGTCCATCACTGGGCCAAATAGAGACAAGCAACCAGTCAAACACTCACCTAGGGCCAATTTAAAGTTCCCAATTGCCCTACCGTGCAAGTTTGTGGTCTGTAGGAGTAAATACAAATCCTCTAGTTATTATAATTTAATTTTTAAAAATCCGCTGAATATCAGACAACTAAGGTGTCTTTTGCAGTTGCCATTTTTCCTACTAACTTATTCTAAGACAGAATATTTCACACCTAATTCAGTGTAATCTTTACTTCTACAGTTCTTCAGATTTTTACATCATTCTCAATCTATCTTGATGATGCTCCGTTACAAATTGGAATATTGTTTAATTAAAAAAAAACTTTAAAACTAAATTTGAGAGGAACTTGTTTTTGCAATAAGTATGTACAAATTTGGGACATGTTTTAAATCAGTGTTTAGATAAATTACAGGGCAAAGAGGACAGAGAGAACTCAAATAAGCACAGTTATAAAAAAAAGTAGACGCATTAAAGAAAAATAAAGTTTAGCTGCAAAACACAGAACATTTGTCTATAAAAGTTAACTCAAAGCACTTCACTCATCTGGTTTGATTCAGCTTCACCAAAATCATTTCAAGAAGCTTTATTAAAGACAGAACGAACTCCCTTCAGAAAGATCTAAAAAAACTTTGGGAAAAAATCTGCTCAGCACAAAAAAAGAACGCACCTGAATGGGAAACAAACGAGAAAGACACAAAACCGCTCGACTTTCACTGGCTTCAGTACGTTTGTGGTTTTGATTCTGATCCGTCTAAATGACAAAAAATATTTAACAAAAGAATAAATATTACTGATTGTTATGAACACCACCACTCTGCTGGGAAACCAAGAGTCCTGCACACTGATATGCATGTAGCTTTAACATACCATCTTAACTACATCAGCAGCTTCACTACAATTATAGTTAGAAATGTGTACCACAATGATATAACAATACTAACTAGTATTTTTTTTACAGTATTTCATCATAATTATTTATTTCTATGGGTAAGATTAGAACAGAAGAAGTAGAGAATAAACAGCAATCGGTGTTTCTAACTTCTTTCTTATGTTTCAGTACAAATGTGGATCAAAATGCAACAGTTAATCAGTGCAATTAACCCATTGAAGAATAAACAGAACTTTCCCTCTGCCTTTTTTCATACTGATTACAAATAAGTTTTATATTTTCACCACCAAGTGTATTTGAAGCCAAGTTCCAGACAGAATACATAATATCTCCCAACAACTAACATACCAAATGTTTTTTACACAACTTCAGACTGAAATCAAACCTTATTGATGGCCATCAATCCAAAAGAAAATGATTCTTTTTGTGACAAAACCACTGAGCTCTGCAAACCACAATGCTGATCCAAACTAAATAAAATTACAGGCAAAAACTAAGTATTTTGGTCAGACTGAGCTACGACTTCTTCACCAAACTTTTCACACACATAATTTATCCCTGATGTTTTTATGTCAGTCCTCCCGCCTCTTTCTAATCAACATTCAAACAACCTGTGAGGTTTCCACTTTTCCTGGCTTTATGCAAAGCAGTTGACATTGGAAAGTCTCCCCTGAGACAGAAACCAGAGAGACCAAACATTCTTATCTGTGCCATCACATCTGTGCATGATTTAAGTGTGTCTGTCTGAATCGACAGAGATTCTGCATCTGAGAAAATTGTGGGGAAAAAAAAGTCTTAAACTTAATACTGGAATCAGCAAGTACAAGTTTTTCAGTCTTTACAAGAAACGAAAGACGAAAAGTGGAAATGGAAACTGTGCAGAAGTGACTCGGACAAAACACAAACCTAACAGAAGAACGTCTCATTAGCAAATCAAAGCTCTCAGTGGGTAAAAATGCTAAAACTAATAATTTTGTCCTGTATTGATAAGCTGTTTAAGTAAAACTTATATCTGAGGTGGAAGTCACACTTTTCAAAAATCTATAACCAGAAACAGTTTCACATCAACTGATGAAGACTCTCCAGGAAACACACATCTGTAGTAATAACACAGATTAAGTCAATGAAATGAAGGGAATCCAGATGCATGATGGATTTTTTTCATAATTAGATTTTAACACAGGTGCACATCTGGAATGTAAACATATATTTTCCAAAGAAATCCAATCATTATTACCTTGTCTGAGCTGCAGAAAAGCATGAAAACACTGTTCACAAGGTACATAAAGAACATAAAGGACGATCGTTTGTCTTCAGTCTAATTTAGTTCCAAACTTTTAGGACAAATAAGAAATTCAGGGTAAAATGATTGTTTATACGAGTGTGTGCACCTTACCGCCGGGTCCATAGGTCTGAAACTCCTGATGTGAGGCTGAAAGAAAGAACTCTGTCCAGTGGGATCTCTCAGCTCGACAATCTAAAAAGAAAACAAATCACAGTTCAGACCGGATAAATATCACCGGACAGTATCTGTCAATCATACGTTTAATTAAAATGCCCCTCAAAAATACGTCTAAACACTCAAATATCACATGTTGAATTAAGTGTAAATCATCCACAACATAAAATCACGTATAATAACTAAAATTTTTCCACCTTAAAGGATGTTTGAGTTTCCCAGCCAGAAGCTGCTCATGCTAACAACTTAGCTGAGCGGTTAGCTGCGCTTAGCTTGGCGGCTAACGAATTAGCAAACACAGTCCTACTGGAAGCAGCTTTTGTTTTGGTTTTTACCTTGTAGCATATGAGTAGGAAAAGACTCAGAACCCCCGCGGGAATAGTGTAAAAACATGGAGACAGGAATGCGCTCTGAAAGCAGGGTCCCTACTGCCTGTCAGCGGGGCCTTTTTCTCCATCCATAAAAAACCAGAGTAAAAGGCCTGGATCTCCATCGGCCCAGGAGGGCTGCTTTTCACTCGCTAACAAAACCCCTTTCCGCTGGCCTGCTCCCATATGTTCATTGTCTAACCCCTGAGTCCTAAAGCTCGACTGCTCTGCTGTTCTTCACTGAGACGCAGACCTTTGTTGTGTTTCCTTCGTGTTTTTCCAGCTTCTTCCCTCGGCTGTCCGTTTTCCGCCCCGTCTCAGGTTTAAGTGTCCCCCCCTCTGTAGACGACGGCTCCTCCGAAGCTGCTAGCGGTAAAATGGTAGTTTCCTGTCTGCATAATGGTTCCGGGTAGAGCCAGGAACAGGTTAGTCTGACCACGACCACCTCTGCCCCCCCGGCTGCAGAATCCAGATCCTATCCAGCATGATGCTCATGAATAAATAAACTGCGTACGCTGCGTGTGTCTGTGTGCGTGAACGTGCGCGTTCATGCATATAGGTTTGCACGCCATTAAAAAAATAATTGCGTGCATTCTGTCACTGTATGTCATTAAATCCCCTGGGTACCTGTGTGTGTGTTTGTAAGTGTGTGTTTTCACACCAGGAGTGTAAAATGTTAATTAGTCAATTAAAGATGTCATTTCAGAGCATGTTGCAAAACATCCAAACGTGTGTGTGTGTGTTGTGCATATTTGCGGGCTTGGTGGTACTTTTACAGTTTAATAAAGTTATTATAATTTCCTCTCTGGAACTAGGCTACACATATTCTTCAAAAAACTAATCTCAACAGATTTAGATATGAAATTTTAGAATTAAGGCTCGTTTAAATTTTGCATCATGTATCAGAAGTGATGACAGTTCCAACGGATAAATCCGTTTCATCTGCAACATCACATGATAAAAACACTGGAAGAGATTTTTTTTTCTTGAATCACATGATCAAAAATCAAAACTCCATCATGGGTCAATCAATGTGCTGCACAGGACTTTACAGTTTTAAATGGTTTGTCTGAGAACTAAAATGTATGTGTTGTTGACAGGCTGTACTTGAATCCAGTCCACAGGATTTCAGATCTTATTATTCACACCTGATATGTGAACTATCCCCCCTAGTGATCAATATCAGCAAAAGCATTTTTTTTCCCCAAATAGCTGGAAACTAAATTTCAGCAACAAGAAAAGCCCATTTGAGTTTTCTCATCCACATTAATTTACTAACAAAAAAAGAGCAACAGAATTTTAAAAAAGCACAATTTTTGTATACTTCTCAGAATGCAAAAGTGTTGGTGTTTCTGATCACACCAGTTGGTTAGTACTCAACCAGATATAATCACAGTTATAATAATTTGATATATATATTATACAAGGGAGCTGATTCAAGTTTTTAGTGTCTGTAAGAAACCAAAAAATTAGATTCCTTATTTATTGTGTAACCATCTAAAATAAGGGGTCAAACTATTTTAACGAATGTATCAGAATTTTTTCTTTAAGTTAATGTGTATTTTCTGGTATGTAAAAACACAATGAATCACAACAAACATACTTTAGTATTTTTTTATTATCGTTTTAACAGTATGATTTCTACAAACGCAAGAATAGATCACCAATAACAAAAGGGTTGCACATCTGTGAGACCTTTGTTGGGATATTCTTGGAAATAGACATATAAGGGAATGTTATAAATACTTTTATCATACAGTTTGAGGTATGCAGAGTAGCTTTGAGAATACAAATATGTCCATGCCTTCCCCCTGTGGTTAACACACTCTCACATAAATACAGGCACACAGTTTCATCAGGGGAGCAATTAACATGGATTACAACGACAGTAAAAGACCTCTAAAGGGTGTGAGAAGAAATGAGCAAGACATCAAAAATACAACTGAACTGTGTCCTTTACATTTCCACTCCCTTTTTTTGCCTCAGCTCTTTGAAAACACTGAAGTAGCCAACGTCAAGTCAGAACAGATCACCTCAGAAAACCTGCTGTCACAAAAAAAAAAACATGTAACCATCATTCTTCTGTAAGTGCTGCAGCTAGATTTTTTTATTTCATTTTTATCTTTTTTAAATTTTAGTCAAAAATGAGCACAAAGGAAGAAGCAGCTTTAAAAACAAAATCTGACACACAAAAATAAAACATAGACACAAGCTCATGAAACATGCAGTAAAATAACACGCTCAGCTGTTTCACTTTTCTTCCAATAATCAACATCTTGACACAATAAAAGCCTGAAACAGTTCACTTTTTTTTAAAGTCCTTGCTTTGGTGAATACAGCTAGATGAGAGAAGCCGTGAATGATCAACGTCCATCTGAAAAATACTGAAAAAAAGAGATGGACACATCTTTAAAATGTTATTACAGGCTGATATGAACAAACAACAATTGCTTTTTGCATCTAAATATCATCTGTATGCTGAAAGCATAATTCTTTATCAAAAAAGAAGCATATGACAAAGACGAGAGGGACCTAAACACATGGGTACACATTAATACAGATGAATGTAGACCTTTACACGCCGGGACATCATAAGTCAGCACTATGACATCATTGACACTGGCTTCTGACATCATCATGTGGCCCGTCCCTTATGATTGCATCAGCTTTTTGTTGTATGTGAATTAAAAGGTTTTGTTATTCGTTTACTTTTAAATACACAAGAAAGTGCTAAACTGAAAATGCAATATGTAATAAAATGTACAGATTTAAAAAAATAAATACATGTTCAAAACAAATAAAGAGCACAATAAAAGTGGTCACCGTTTCATTTATGGGTCCCTTTTATTCTAAACTATTAAAATGTTTAATAAAACACTACAGGTGACTGGCAGGAAGCATCCCTCGTTAATCAATCATGACCGTCTGGTTAGGGTTAGGCCTTACTAAAACCCCAAATCCAACTAGCTAGCAGGTCCAGCTCACCGCCATAAAAATATATAAATATGACATCATTATGGTCAACTCTTCTCCTACAACAGTTTACAATATAATAGTGTTTTTACATGGAACAGAAAAGTTCTTTTGCTTTGCAGAAAGTCTTTGCATGTTTAGATTTTCTCAGTGGAAATATGCACAGGCATGCCTACTGACAGAGAGAAGAAATGAAAAATGAGAAGCACAGACACGAAGATAAATCAGTTTAGCCCTTGGTGTGTAATATCCATTGTTCCCACCCCCACCCCCCACCTTGAACCCATCTGCTCCCCCTCCTTCCATACAAGGTGAGCAGCTGAACTTGCAGGTAGACTGTGGTGTTGTCGACATACAAGACGGTTTGTTCAATGCCATTGCGCTGCAAAAAGAAGCCCTCGACTCTATAAACTCCCAGTGAAACGTTGCCGTGGGATGTTTGTTCACAGATTAGATTCTTAATCAAAGATCAAATTTAAAACTTTTAAGAATTATATCTCAAAGACGATGTACACTCACTAGAATCCACTGTACAAGGCTTAAAGTTAGCAAAATATATATGTATATATATTTATACTATAAACTGAATGTTAGTCTAAAGGCTCAGTCACACCATAAACAAAAGGGACTGAATTTAGATTTCTAACTAAAACATTTGTTATGAAAAATCTTGGGGAAGCTGATGACAGACGAGTGTTGGTGTCAATCAAAAGCTGGTTTTTCTTTTTTTTTCTGTTCAACTGGCTTTTTGTTGTTGCACATCATTTCACTACTGCAGATCCTGATAAAACATATGGACAGAGCAGCTCTGAGCAGCTTCATCTTTGTTAGAAAAAAACAGAAGTTGAAGCCAAGATACACACAAATGTGATTTTACTGTCAATTTCTGATGTGACTGAGCCGTTATGAGAGCTGTATGAATTAATACAGTTGTTCCTTTTTTCCTATTAACTTCTTATTCTCAAAATGAATGAAGCCATAAAGCCATCAAATGACATGTAACTGAACTTGGCTCGAGTGTTTCAGCAGTTTTACTTTGATAATTCAGTCACAACTACAGAAAGCGAAGATCGTCTGAACACACGTCCAGCTGTTTAAAGATAAACTGCCTGGGCTAAAGATAAATACGTTTTCAACTAGATAGACACAAAATCCTACGGGGCTCAGTAATGGTAATATTATCAAGATAATTTCATACAAAAGTAACTTGTTTGGTTTTAAATATCTTTATAAATACAACGACAAGCAAACCCGTCTATCTCTGCCTCGACGCTCTTCATCATCCACAGTGGATTCAAAGACAGATGAATCTCTGTCAGAGCACTCGAGGACTCAGAGGACAGCGCAATAAAACTCAAGGACAATTCACCAACTCAGAGAAAGCAGAAATCCTTCAATAAAAGTCACAGCCAATACCCAGCAGCTTATGAACTGCATTTTTTTTTGCTCTTTTTATGAGGGAATTTTTCTTCCCTTTACAAATAATGGCTGAATATTCTCTTTTTTAATACATAAAGTGACAAGGAGAGAATCAATTGGCTTTACTCACTATGAAATGAATGTCATTCACAATGTTTTTTCTGTAAGTTTTTAAAGGGAGAACAGCCAGCTGGGACTAAAACTCTTCTTTGCCTTTTCTTCATCATCTCTGCACTTCATTCTCTTACTAAAATCTTTGCTTTTCTCATCTTTCAGCTTCATTACAACTTGAACCTTCACCAAATTTGCTGCTCTCTTTATCTTCCTCTCACACTGTCACCTCATTCTTACTCCCAGTCCGCAGTCCCTGCCCTCCTCCTCCTCCTGGAATGAAATGCAGCTGTTCGATGGTGTTTTGCCTTTTGCTGGCGAAAGCCATCCGTCGGGCATTGGGATGTCCTCCCATCGCCCCCACTCCACCTCCGCTGTGGCCCCCATGGGAGTCCCAACCACCATGTATCCCCATACTGGGCATGGCTGCAGAGCTGCGCTCGTGGTCGTGGCCTGATGTAGGGTGGGAGTTCATCTTGATCATATGGTGGCGGTCCATGGACGGTGTGGCACAGATGTTCTGCTGCGACTGGGCTTTCTGGTGGTGGCTGAGTCGGCCCATAGTGGGAAACACTCTGTCTGCTCCGCCCACAGGCATGCCCATTGTCATCAACCGGTCCTCCAAATGGTCCGGTGAGACCAGGAGCCGCTCGTGAGACCTGGAAGCACAGACTTCATCATTTCATGTTCTCCTTTAATACACCCTGTAGTAGAGCAAAACATTTCACTGACACAATCCAGAAGCATCATTGTATTATAGCTTAAGGTTTATTTGACATTTTTCTTCAGAAGAGAGTTCAAAATGAAAAAAATGTAACGTTTAAAGTTTTGAAATGTTTTATATCATGCGTTCCACTTGTTAATTTTGTTGAATCATAATAATAATAATCATTCCATTCTCTTCAGTGTATCATTTGCTTGTCTCATCTCATCTCTCAACTTACCTGCGGAGCGTCTGGGACGTGGAGCTCCTGCTGGTACTCATCATGGCTTTGTAGTACTGATGCTGCTGGTTCTTAGACAATTGGGACAGGGTGTTCCCCTCCCCAAGCGCCAGCAGCTGGTCCTGTGAGCGGACACGCCGCGGTGGCCTGTCAAAGGTGGAGGTGGTATACTGCGTCTGGGAAGGCAGGGGGTACGGGTTTGGAGTGGAAACAGGCATGTGAAGGTGGGGTCGGGAGCCATGGAGGGGCAGGGTACCCCTGGATCCCATTATGTAGTCACCGCCCCAGGGCAGATGGTGCTGTGAGGAGTGGAAGGAGGGCGGCGCATTGTTGGAGCGACGTTTGGAGGTGTAATATCCAGAGTACTCATCCAGTTCTTTTTCTGATTCAGAAAAATGAGAAAATATGTCATTTGTAAACAAAACCCAACAAAGTAAATGTTTTATTTTTCAGTGTTTTATTTCATTAACATATTTTTTTTGCTTTTATTGATAGAAGAATAGTTGATATTAGATCAGCATGCTTCATGAAAACAATATTTTGCAGTCAGGAACTGCAGCTTCATTTTTTTATATTGATTATTGATGCTTTTTGCATCTAAAAGATGCTTAAATAGTGAGATGTTTCCAGTTAAAACAAGTCAAGGAGAAACAGAATCATTGCAGAAAAGTTCAAGAAAATCACACTAAACAAAAAAGAAGAAGAACCAAATTAGCAGTCAGCAAGCATCAAGTTAAAATTAGAGCACAAACATGTAAATGAGGATGAACGAACTGAAAGAAATGCATCATGGGTGTCAGAGGGAAGAAAAATTAAGAAAAAAAACAGTCTAGAGTTGTCAAAAACATACTATATAGAATGTGGAATGCAAATAATTAAATATGAACATAAAACAATAAAATTAAAAAGTCAAGAAGGAATTATGCAGCAACTGAATTATGGAGAAACTATATCCTGCATAAGATGCAAAACCATCAGAAAAATGATACAGAAACCGAGCTTGAATGACCTGACATAAGAAAACAGAAACAAAGTTAAAAAGAGAACAAAGTGATGACGTAGAAGGTAGAAAAAGTGAGATTCATTAATAGTAAAACAGTGTTTCTGGGCTTTCTGCTCCATAGCCTCAAACTGCTTTAATCTTCAAAGCATTTCCATGGAAGCAGCTCCCCAAGAGCCAATTTAAACATGACCTTTAACCAGCCATCACGCTATCTCTTCCTCTCCTTGTGTCCTTTTTCTCTTCCTCGCAGGTTACTTCCTCTCTTTCTGTTTGTTCTTTTCTCTGTGAACCCCCCCCCCTACCCATATTCTCTTCATTTCCAATTTTCATTTGCTTTTAAGGTTCTCTTTCAGCATCCTTTTGCATTTGTTTTCTTTTTCTTCTTTCGCGGTGTGTCTCATGTCCTCACCCTGTCCTCCCTCATACTAAAAAGGCCAAATTGTCTTGAAGTTTCTGTCTGCCTGCTGGCTGCAGACAAAGGAGCTTTTATCAGAGGCCTTTCTGCAGGGAATCACATCAAAAAACAGCAGGTTTCATACAATGGCTCTTGAGAGGCCAAATTATTTCTCTATGGATCCTACCAACAACATTTTAGACCCTTTCTGAAAAAGTGTCCAACCAAAGCCAGACTGAAAATGAAAATACACATATAAATAATTAATGCAGCCTTTTAATGCAGCGTGATAGTGATTTCAACTGTTTGGAATAATAGACCAGCACAGTCTGCAGTCATTACATGCAGAAATTGAAATAACGTGCACGCTGCCATTACATCAAGTTCAAGGGGTTTAAAATGAGATAAAATGTATAATATGTTAACCTCAATCCCATGAAATCAGATAAATCATGAGAACTGACTCCGCCTACAGTGGTTGTAATACTCAGGATAACTTACCAATAAATATGACAGTTTTAGCGCAAAATAAATAATATCCTTCCATCTGTTTTCCACTGCTAACAGCTGGTATGTGTAGCTCCTGTTCAGCTCTTTTCAGCTAATGGCTGGAGTCTTTAAACTTGTGGTGATAATATTTTGTCATTTTCATGATAGCTGACTGACCAACTTCAGATAAAAAGGACTCAAAGTGGTTTTAAAAATGAGTGTAATCTGTTTTTTTTTTTTTAAGTTCTAAAAAAGATGATAGCTGTCGAAAGCAGAACGGAAAATAAAACAGGGCGACCTGAAAAAACCTTCACAAGAGAAGAAGTTTCAGTTCATTCATTAAACTCTATGGGACTGTAAAGCTATTTTTAATAAGAGGTGTACAAAAATACTACGAGAAGGAATTTTTCTTTGCATACTCAAACATTATTCTGTCCTTATGTCAAACTTGAAAAGTTGGACTGCATGAAAATTTGCTTTGCTTCACCTTAAAACTGGTTATCTCCACTCAGATCGACTGCTGCTTGTGCAAAGCTTTCAAGTGTGAGCTCTTCTCCTATGCTCAGAGTTATTACATGCACTTGCAAAATCTCTGCTCTCAGAAAATCACAGTCGAGAGAGCTGGATATTACAGTGATATTACTGCCTCTGTGTGGGTGTGATTGTTTTACTTCACAGCATCTCTTCTGGTCAATCACTGTCTAACAGGCTTCAGCTTGCCAACATGGATTACCTAAACATACTGAAAGTCAGAACATACGTGATGAAAGTCATCATAAATGTGCTAATTGGAAGCAAATGTTAGGGCACTCACACAGGGAGGCAGTAAAGCCACTTAAATCCAAAAATAATATAGTATCCAAGTATAAAAACAATGAATTTGGATAGCAATTGAGCAAAATACACCTACAATAAAAATAGAGTAATATTTTTTATGCATCTGATGTAAAATTGACTATTTTACAAGACATTTTTACACATCTGCATCAATAGAAGCTAGAGTAAGAAACAGCATGATGTGGTCACTGTGTTCAACACATTATTGGATCCATATTAGAGCCATACTTCCTGAATACAGTCAAAAGGGACGTCTCCCACATATTAAGCATCTATCACTCGTCTGCAGAGCAGCTCCCCTCCCCCTGTAGCCTTCAGCCATCACAGGGCAGATAGAGAGAAGCTGCCAGCCACCGCCTTGAAAATCTTTTCTTCCTCATCGAAAGCAGCAGGCCTCTGCAGACAGCCAATAAATGCCCCTCCCCCAATCTTTTCCACAAGTCCCTTCTTCCTCTGTTTCCTTTTCCCCACTCACTCAATTTCTGTATCTCTACATTTCCTTTATCTTTATTTTAAACCATATCATTATTCACCCTTTCAGCTCCTTTATGTCCTCCCTTTGCTTCCTTTCTAATGACCTACTAACCTTTTACTTCACACCCTTTTCATGCCTAACTTCTCAGCCTTCTTCCTTTTCTCTTTCATTTCTTCTAATTTCTTATGCTTTTCTTGATCTCTTCCTTAGTTACATTAATTATCCATTTCATAAATCTCTTCTGTTCTCACTTTTTGCACATGAACTCAGAAGAACCAAGTCCAAATCTTTGTAAACAGTTTTCCTTTAACACATGTACAAAACAACAGAAGAAAGTGAGACTGAGACGTGTTCTCCAGGTAGAATAAATCCTGATGGAGTTCACAAAGAATACAGCAGATATTATAACAGTTTGTACAAAAGAATGTCAGAAATACACAAGTCTGGGTCTCAGCTTGTTTAAAACAGACTGAATTGAAGTGGGAATTTGTTCAGCGATCTTTAAGGAAATGAGGAAAGCTGCATCTTCCAGACAAAAGAAGAGAGGAAACCATCAGAATTCAGATCAGTAGAGTAGATGTGAAGGTTTCAAACACCGATTATAGATGCATGTGAAACAATGTGTTTGGATTTAAAAAGTTAAAACTGAATCTTTTACCCTAAACATTTGGTTCATCACAAATACTTAGAGAATGTAGTTAAAATTATACAACAGAGAGATAAACATGCTCCATCTCTTTTTTTTTTTTTTTACTTTTAAACTTTAGTGCTAACTGTTGAAAAAAAATACTTGTAATAATAAATTTGACTTTTTATTCTTTTAAAAACTGCCACATTTCTGAACGTTAGCAATTAGATAAAAATCCTCCCAATGCTTGACTTCAACATTTCCAATGAAGACACTGTGTGTTGAGTTGTCTCACCTGGTAGCTCTTAGCATCCTGCATAATAAATTCCATTTTCCCACCCCCTTCTCAAACACATGACTCACCCAGCTTCTTCAGGGAGCTGTAGCGGTTGATTTCAGGTTTCATGACTGTCTCATAGGATGGCGGCAGCTGGGCCAGGTTGTGGAAGGAGTGGGAGAAAGACGGGTGGCTGCTGTTGTGTCTCATGCTTCCTCCGATAAAGCTCCCGCCCCCAAAGCCGATCCCTCCGGCACCTTTACTGCTACCTGAAATCAGGGTGGGCCCAGATGACAACTGGGAGGTGTTGTTCATACGGGGTCCACGCTCTGATGAAAGCCAGAAAGAGATGGACAGAAGGGAGAAGGGCAAAAAGATATAAGTAGGAAATAAAAAAAAAAAAAAAAAAGTTTGGGTGTGAATTCAAAACAAAATGTGTGTTGTGGTAGAGGGGATCTGACTGAAACATTAGAAAAAAAGTCAGAAAAAGAAAGTATGTAGGGTGTAACAAAAAGGTCTAGGTTGTAAAAAACAATAACGTTTAAGGTTTTTTATTAAATGGAGAGGAAAGAAAAGACTAAACAAGGAGAGAGTATTCAAGCTGGTTAACTATCAGTGAACACAGGAAGTGTCTCTCAGCTCCATGGCAACCATCTATAAATACAACTTAGTGCTGTTCATCTAAGACTCCAACATATCAGCCACAGGTACATACAGAGAAATACACTGATAGCTTCAGGAGGAATCACTGTATACACACACACACACACACACACACACACACACACACACACACACACACACACACAAACACACACACACAAACACACTTATGCAAAGTGCAAAAGCAGCACATCAATCAATACATGAATAAATGAATTGTCTTATATAAGATTTGCAGGAAGGGGGAGGGACAACATGTATACTGATATTTGTTACATCATAAGGTGTACGAGTACATCCATATAAGCTGCAAACAGCAAACAAACAGCACATTAAATGGCTCAGCATGTTGATGCACTCAGCATGAACCTTACAGTTTCATTTAAACAAAGACAAACAGGCACATTCAAAGTTCCACCTTAAAACACACACATGCTCATTATTACTAGATTATCATAATCCTCTGAAGAGAAATAAGAACCGTTAAGCAAGGTGTGACTGAAATTCTACGTGTTAGAAGGAAACGTAAAATCATAAAGCGACAATTAAAATGTGTAAAATGGCCATTTGCTGTAGTTTTCTGTCTCACATACAGACACGATCAGTGTTGAGTCCATTCAGGGCGGTAACGGTTATGGGCTGCGATCTTGTTAAGATAACTGCAGGACATATACTGGTCATTGACCATTGACAGTAATGGGCAGTAATGGCCAATGATGTCTCTGTTAAGTGCCACCCGGGGAACACACACCACATCGACTTCTACACAGTACTCGTTAAACACACACACACACACGCACACACACAAACAGTGTGAAAAAGCAATGCTAGCATGAGACCATACAGTTTTAAAGCTCGAACTGAGCACAACAAAAGGTTAAAAAAAAAAAAAAAAAAGAAATGCAGGAACCAAACAAAAGTCCTAGAAAAACTAGGCCGATCATTTCCAGGAGTACAAAGTAAATTTAGACATTTTAGTACTTTTTATTTAGGGGAGGAATATGAAAATGTTTTTTTTAATACACGTTTTTAGACTAATCCTTGAATTTGTCAGTGGTAAGAGCAATATGTTCAGATATTTTTGTTGATGTTATGAGAACTACTACATAATGGTAATCTGGTTTTGTTCGGGCTGTTTATAATCTGTAGAACACTTTACCTTTATACTTACTGCACAGATTATAAAGTTATTCCAGTCAACCCTAGTTTAAAATGTGCAGTATATGTAGAACTGAGACTGACTTTTTTTTTCACTGCTGATGGAATCCACTCAAGATTAGCCTAACTAAGAGAAGGTATTTGTAACTGTGTGTGTAGAGTCATTATTGTAGGTTACGCACTTCTGCAACTAGCTAAGACAAGGAACAGAATTAAATTTGGTTTTAGCAATTTGGAGGGGCTTGATTTCATTATCTATACATGTTGATTTTGTCATTAAAATGGAGAGACAGTGAGTTGGTGTCTTTTATTTTGAAATCCATGGAGATAAACTTACAAACAACTAATTTCTTTATTGAAAAATAAAAGCATGACTGTTTACTGAACTTCTGTCATGCAGAGATCCTGTTTGTCTGACCAATCTGCGTTCAGTGTAACAGTATCAGGTTATTTTGATTGGTCAAAAATAAAAAAAAGTTTGGTTCAAAAGCCTCAAGTATAAGTGATGAGCTAAAATGGAAAAACAAATGAAAAAAAAAACAACCTTAAAATGGAAACAGTTAGATTTGGATTGAGTTCAGTCCCTGTAATGGAAAATGGCCCAAACACAGCAAGAGTAAAGACAACACAAAATTCAATAAACAAGCCAATAATGGTTTAAAAGCTTGCTTTTGGAACCAAAGACAGAGAGATTTTTAAACCATTTAATTTCACTATTTATTTGTTCCAGTTAAAAGACATTCTAAAATACATAGAAACTTTTGTTATAAAGCAAAGAGAAACCACTGTGTTAATAAATTAATCAATTCAGTTTATCACTTTTATATCTGATATGATGCTTTTGTCAATTTAGATAAACAGAATTAGAATTAAATAATTAATAACTACAACATGTCTAACTCTTGGTTTGACAGTATCTGCACTCTAACCTGATTCCATTCATTCCATTTGTCTTTGTGCAAATATTCCCTGTGAAAAGTGGGTGTAAGCTCAGAATAACTGGCACTAAAAAAGAAAAAAAAAGTTCAATGACAATGATATTGATCTCTCATCTTCATCACATTTCCATGGCAACCTCAACCAGCAATCTTCCATAGCCTTCATCTACAGTAAAGAGTTTATTTATATCAGGTATCATAGTATTTACTGAGATAAACCACTAGCATTGCTTTTTTGTTTTCTTGGTGCGAAGCCTAGGAAAACAGACTCTGGAGAGAGAAGTGATCTTTGCAAGACAAGACCTCCTCTCAGGTTCAGCTTGAAGCACACTTGCACGTCACTGTGACACACAGAGAAAAGGAGGAACAAGCACATTTGGAAGCAGGCTTGTGGTGACGGGGGGGGGGCAGACAGGCTTGCAATAAGCCAGAGCAGGCCAGACAACTTTAAGCTCACACTCTTATGAAAGATGTGTCAATTTCAACACAACTCTGTGATAAAATATATATAATTTGATATAAATAGGATTTTATTAAAAACATTAGCTAGTGTTGACACTGGCACAGCTGTTTTAAGAGCGCAGAATAACAGGCCATTATACGGACACACAGACAGAAGGACAGTGTGGTGGGAAGGACATGAGTCCGGCCAGCAGCCCGCTGCCACCTGCGCTGGCTTGTGCTGCTTAACCACGAGGCTTACCGATGGTAGCAGAGTGTTTGGGGCTGGAAGCAGACCCCTGCTGGTTAAAAGGGTGGTGCAAGTTCCCAGCTGCAAAGAGAGCAGAGCCAACAAACTGATGGACAACCACTCGAGAGGCACAGGAAGCGTGTGTCGCGTAAGCATTTGTGTCAATATAGAGTCTAAGTGAGGACAGCTTTTGAGACAGCACAGTGAGAGAAAAGGACAGGAAAGAGGAAGTGACAATCCCTCCAGGAATTCTTTTTCTGTTGGTTCTGTTTACTTCAATGTCAAGTTCCTTTCAAATTCAACTACTAATCAGCACATATGCATTTAAAAATGGTACAAATCTAACCAAATAAGTTCAATGTTTGCATATTCATTCGTAACTTATCTGCAACTGTGTGGAGATTCAGCCGGGATAACCTACTTTAATATGTAATTACAACAGTTTGAATTTAAATACAAACAAGTCAAAGATAAAATATATTTTCTAACAATTTGATCAGCAGAACAATCAAAATCCTGGAAAGATCGTAAGAAAAGACAGAGGCAGAGCGACAGGAAAGATTTAAAGAAGGAAATGTGTTCTGTGTGTTTATTAATTGCCAGATGTCATTCACCTCCAGCGTTTCTCATCAGAAAAAAAAACACTGTAAAACAAATACAGAGCATTTTGATCAATTTAAAGTAAACAAAAATGTCTAAATTATACTCAACTGTTTTAACACCAGAGGGTCTGACAGCTGACATGTTTTCCAAAGCAAATTTATATCAAAATAAAAGTTCTTTCCCCCTTCTTTTTTTTTTTTTTTTTTTTTTTTTTTTT
>SSNP01000048.1:1945101-1961359 GCA_006937955.1 Pachypanchax playfairii
TTTTTTTTTTTTTTTTTTTTTTTTTTGTAGTCATAATGTTTTGGCTCATTCGTGTCCTCCAGATAATTGCTCTCTTTAAATTTGACCTGAAAACCTCAGAATCAGAAATGATGTCACCTGTCCTTGTGCTTGTTGTGAGTTTAATAAATTGAGGTGACTAATATTCATAAAATAAAAGGATTTTCTCTCTTTATTATCTATTAATGCTTTTTTGAGAAGAGTAATTATTCTGGTTTATTTAAAATTAAAAAATTAATTGTCAACAATGTCGTGAAAAATTCTTATCACACTTTAAGTCAGACAAGATTAATTGATTAGAAGCAGATTGTAAGTAAAGCAGGATCCAGATTAGAATAAAAAATATTAACAATATTTTTAGAAATAACTTTGTTGTTTCAATCTAAAAGGTTCGATGAGATCTTTCATTTTTTCTTTGTAAAACAGCATCTAAAAACATTTCAGCCATAACAAATGTTTTCCACCTTAAGTGTGAAGTGTGTTACTGTTACTGAGGTTGAAGTGAGATTTGGGAAAAAAAACAAAACAACAGCAGTGATAATTATTCTCCCTGTCACTTGGGACACAACGAGCCGTCCTGATTCAAAAGGTTCATGTAACCTGATTCTGACACATTTGTTTTACGTTTTCACCTCAACACGTGTGAATACGTTCAGTTTTGCTCAAATCACTTGTCACTTACTGCGGTTGTCTTTCATCTGCAGGATGGGAGTATAGAGGTTTTTGGATATGCGTCCATCGGAGGTGGTGGCGGTGAGCATCGCCGCGTTGTTCCTCTCGCCTTGCTGCATGGGGCTCGACTGGTGACGCAATATATCCACCAGTGATCTGGAAAAAAAGAGGCATGATGGCAAGAATAAATCGGAGGTGGAAAAAAATAATTTTAAAATATCAAAACTATTTTCTTTAAAAAAAACATGTATTTATTTAATTCATACTAAAACAGCAGCATCTGTTAGATGTTCAAGGCGGAAGCAATTAATGTGGCTGAACAGTTCAAAAATCTGCTGATTGCAGATTAAATTCAATCATTAAAAACAAGCATCTGTGACAAAATAGTCAAAACAATTATGTTTCATGTAAAGTTGGGATTCCTGCCCACACCTGGAACCCTCTATAATGACTCTCTTAAAATAAAATATTAAAAAAGTTACTACAACATCGAATTTCTCTTTAGGGGTTAAAAAGTAAGATTGATTGATCCATTTTTTTTTAAGTTTATTTTTTTTCTTTATTTTTTCAAAGTGCTGAAAACCCTGTGGACCGCCTGCCGTCCTCACCTCGGCATGTTTACTTCTCTGTTGCGGGGTCGACGTGCCACCTTGCTGAAAGCGACCCGAACACCAACAGCCACCACCAGCGTGAAGGAAATCACTCCTCCAATCACGTAAGCCGTGCTGATTTTAGAGACACGATAGATAAAATGAATCAGAACAAAATTAAAGTTGCACAATCAGCAAAAAATGATGTTTCCATGTTCTTTCATTGAAGATTTATGTCATTGGGCTGCATTAACATCAGAATTTGTTTTGCATCATGTTGTCTACGGTACTAATTACACAAGGCTGCTCAGTTTTATTCTAGAGAGCCACTTAAATTTAAAATTGTGTTCAGTTTAAATGTTAAACAACTGTTCAAATATTTTGCAAATCCGATGCAAATACAATTCTTGTCAATATTTTCTTGCAAAGTGACCATGAATCTTTAAAATGTTTCATGCAGAGTATTTCACTTAAACCTGAAAAGTATCACATTCTCCACAAAAGGGGTTTAATGAGAGTTAGTGGCTGTTAATCAATGCAGACTGTGACCTGCTGCTGTGATGCTGCAGTGTCTCAAAGTCCATCCCGGGCTTGTTGCCTGTGGGCACAGTGACAGTGACCTGCGTCTCAGCCCAGCCGGGGGAATTGTAGTTGGTGCAGGTGTCCTGGTCCAGTCGTTGTCCTTGATGCTCGCAGCAAAACCGGTAGTGGCAGGTACCGCAGCAGTAAATATAACTGCCCTTCGAGCAGTTGAACGTATTGTCAAAGTGCCCCATGACATCAAAGTAACCCCTACGGAACACAGAAAATAAGCTTAAAAGAAAGAAAAAGAACAAACTGTCATCAGTGACAGAAGTCTTGATGTTTCTGCCAGTAAGAATTCCACTGTGCTTAGAAATATGGAGTGTGTCAAGGAAACAGCTAAAAGAAGAAGTGGTTTTAGGTCACAGTGGAATTTTCTCTCTACAGGATGCAGAATTTGACCTCAGTCACCAAATACAACCAGAACAGTGGACAATATAATCTAAACAGGCCGAAACAACAAATTAATTTTAAAAAAAGTTTCCACAAACATCAATGAGACTTTTGGATCTTCTCCTGGTTTTGATGTTGTACTGCGTGTGCAGCTTCTGACTGCCTGTTATGTGGCTCAGCAACTGATTTAGAGCTGATTATAGATTGCTTAGCAACAGCAAGACGCTTCTCCGTGCACAAAATAAGCTTCAGTGAGATCAAGATGAGGCGCTGCAAGAGAATCACGACGTGATTTGTGTTTTTAGCACCCAGAGATCAACATGTTACAAGAAATACCGGAACACTCAATCAAATTCAAGCTAGAAACTGTTAAATAAGGAAAATATTTGAACATATTTTTTAATTTTTACTATTTAAACTGATTTTAATAGACATTGGAAGCAAAATACACAATTTTGTAATAAATGTTTTCATCAGCCTCTGTATTTAGACTGAGCTGTGTAACCCATTTCATTTTGTTATCCAGTTACTTCTTCTTCTACGGGACTAAACGTGTAGGTTATTGCTGACGGTGGTCAGACAAAACAAACGTAGCAGTCAGATTTTTTCCGACCTGATCCTGTCATGTAAACTGTCCCGCTCAGCTTTTTTTATTCTGCTGCCTGTTTAAGTTGCACATGCTGTTTCCGTGGTTGCGTTCATATTTGTGCATCTCTGTTGATGAATATGTTTGACTCTCATTTTGTCTCCAACATGTTGAATATCAGCATGTGGAGGATCATATAGCTTCATGTCTCCTGGCAGATTGGTTATAACTTTAATAAACAAAGATTTCTTTTATTTTTCTCTTAAAAATAACCAGTAATTAAATTAGTTAACTTCATTATACCTGCAAACGTCCACATCCACCAGCTGTCTGGGAGGCGGAGCCACTTGGGCACCTCTGAACGGAGGCTTCAGTATGCTTTCTGTCATGTTCCTTGGCAACATGGTCTGTGGGAGGGGCTTTTGGGGGAGTTCAGCCATCACTGGTGGATCATCCCCATCCTCCATCTCAGCTTCTTTTGGCGCCACTTTGGATCCGCTAGCAACTGACGGCTTGTAGCCGGTCAGCAGGAATAAAGTGGCGCTTGTTTTTCCAGCTGCCACAGAGTTTCTGCTGCTGCCAAGCTTCCTGACGTCGCTGCCGACAGCTTGTCGCTCTGTAGTGATGGTTACAGTGGAAACAGGTAGGCAGTAGAAAAGCAGGATGATGCAAAGAGAAAACATCTTTTTTGTATTTATAGGTCCCATTGGTCTGTGACAAAGTTTTTGAGCCGACATTTCAAAAAAAGACACAAAAAAGATCACTACTCGGTGTCCTCCTCCAGAACTTCTCGAATTATAAAAATCTTCACTAAGAAAATGTTCACTTCAGTCGGATGAACTAGTCCCGTCAGGTTCACGAGTTTCTGCTGGACGTCAGCAGCTGTTTCATGAACATGTTTGGCATTTTACACCATCTGAATGTAAACATTTCTTCATGTACAAATCCATCCCAAAAGCAGCTTGTGTAAACATTGAGGTCTTTCAGAAGATGTAGGCCCTATGCAAACTGCCTGTATGACAGTTAAAATCAATATTCCAACCAATTATAAATATGGAAAAATATGAATTTGTTATATGTCACGAGACACTTAATTATTAGATTAATTTTGGTCTGTTGGTGGACATGGGGACATCGTTCCCCATTAGAGAAAACTCTGAAAATTAAAAAATGGCAGTATTTTTAGATTTTCTGTAAACAAAAGAAATTGGAGGAAACTGTAAACTGTTAACAAAATATTCAACAGGAAAGACTTATATTTCCACAGGAACACTGTTCCAGGAGCTGCGTGTGTGTGTTTGGCACAAAAATCGTGAATTAAAGAGAAAAAAACTGCAATAAAAATTGTGGTCTGTAAACATTTAGTACTTTGTGTAAACTTTTTTAACAGATGCTAAATCTAGTCTTCTTGGAGTTTGGCACTTCTGTTGTCCTGTGTGGATAAAATCATACATGAAAACTAAATATTTTTAAAGTCAAATTAAATATCACGCACTGTGTCTTTTGTGTCTGTAAACAACAGCGCTGGCAGCTTTAAAGATCTCAGCTTTGTTTGGCGGATGAGCTGAAAGGAAGTCTGTTGAAATTTGGCGCCAGCTTTGAGTTTTTTTCACGTCTTTTCTTTCACAATTTGCTGAATAAAGAAACTTAGAGGAAGAGAATGAGTAAAGGTAATATGCTTTTCATTTTGGTCTAATAATACAAGCTTTAAATTGAGAGTGAGGATTACTTATAATAAACATACTGCTAATCAACAGATTTAGCAGCATTAGATTTGTTCAAATCTCTTTCAGCAGCTACTAGTGGGCAGAGATCAGTTCGTTAAACGAGTGTCAAGGCAATCACAGAACAGTGAATAATACCGCAAATCCTAAAGGAAGGAGAATTTCAAAAAGGGGATTTATGTGCGTTCAATACTTTTGCGCGAGTGTCTTTGCTCTGAGTTTAGCTTGGCCCAACAGAAGAAAACAAAGGATGGCTTGGGCCCAGTTCTAGCAGGGCAGCGAGGTTCTGCCCACAAAAAAGACATGAAAATGTCTGGATTCATCCGTCAGCACAGAAAGGAACACGGGACGAAGACGGGAAGTTGACACGGTCGCTATCGCTGCCACGCTTGACACTGCAGGCAGTCTGATCGCCGATTCACAACAGAGTGATCTAGAAAAAGGCTGGTAGCAAAAAATCTAAACATGCACAGCTGTTCTTTCATCCAAATAGGAAATTAGGAGTTTTTTCACTAGCGGTTCACTCCCTGAATGTGAATGTGCACCGATGCGGTAGAAAAGTCACGGCTGCAAACAGATCTAAAACATTGTGAGATTAGTGAATGTAAAAGGTTTCTGTATGGCTGGTGTTCAGTATGGCTTTAGGTTATGTTCATTTTTTTACAAAATTGTTCTCCTCTCACAGAAAAAGCTCGACTACAGTGAAAGGTTAGTTGCATGTTTATAGTAGAGTAAAAGGAAGAGGCTGAAGAGGTTACTGGGGGTAGATAAAGGGGGATTTCACGTAGTTCGGCGTGGCGTAAATCCTTCACCACATATGGAAGAAACGAGAAAACAATGATTGAGAGACTTCGTTAATATAAGCAACTGGAAGAAGGAGATAGGCAAAGTGTCAACAGTGTTTCACAGCGCAGATTGAGAGGACGGTATATGTTTAAGCCTTTAAGATAGCAGCAGCGGCAGAAGCAGCGGTGGTGGCAGTCGTGGTGCTTGGATTTATCGAGTTAGATGTGGCTTGTGTTACCTGTCAGTCAAATGACGTCGCGTTAAAGCGTTTTAATCTTCAGACGGCGTCAGAGAGCTATCACTGCTTACCACATGCTTCCTGTGTCACTCAGAACTACAAGAAAACCATTAACTGTTACTTTCATAAAGCACTTTGAACCAATAATGCACTGATTATGGTCTCGCTGGAGAAAAATCACTCAGTTTTAACATCAAGAGCAGCAAAAACGCAACAAATACGCACAAATTTTCTAGATGGTTAAAATGAAATGGGTTTTAAATTCTTTAATTCATTTGTAAGTTAAATAAGAATTAAAGGAGAATCTAAATCAGAAACTCGTTTTAAACAAATGAAATTAAGGATCAGTAATATCAATGTGGTTTTTTTCCCTTTTTTTGCGTTATTTCTTGACACAGTCAGTTTGGCATCAGGTTTTGGTCTTGCTTGGAACAAAAAAGTAGAAAAAAAGGGAAGAGGTTGAAAACCCTGATGTCAGCCATGAAAAATAAAAAAATAAAAAATAGGGCAGGAGCTTTTGCTCTGACAGCGAGGAAGCTGGGAAATGTTTCCTGGTAACTTCCACTTGGTACGGTCCTGATCCAGCTGGTTACTCTGCTTCCCTCACAGGTTCATGTGCACACCAGTTTCCACACTGCAAAAGAATAAAATATACATAAATTTAGTATGAAAATGTTATTGCTATCGTTTAACAGATAAGGGTTCGCCGATTGCTCAACAGGTGAACGAAACTAAATGACTTTGATCAGTGGATCAGACCAACTGTTAAGTACCAGCCCCAGCTGGCAAAGAACATTTAAACTATGAGTTGTGTTATAATTACTCCTTCTACACCATCTTCCAGTTTTATCATTTGTTTTAAATGACAAAAAAAATTAAGTTTCAATTTTCAGTTCAATCATAAATGAGGAAAAAAAGCTGAAATAAAACATTCCTAAAGATCAACAGTTTCAAGGTTGAGTACATTTGAAATCAGTGTAAAAATATCCAGCATGTTAAATAAAAATCTGTTTTGTTTATGACAATTATGTGTGTGCTGATGCAATACAGTAAACATTAAAATGATCAATATTTAGTGATAAAAAAAAGCTTATAATGGAGACAATAATTTAGAGGCAGTTTTATATCACATGGAAATGGATTTTCCTTCAGAGGGACTTCAGCAGCATCTCAAAAAATGTAAAAAAAAAAAACAAGTGTTAGAGTCCATTTAAAATGTGTCAAAAACATTTCAGGACAAGAACTGAGAAATGTCTGACTTCAACTAAAATAAAGAAAAAGTAAACAGTTTATTCATGGTTCCGCTGACGACAGTTTCACTTTGCTGAGTCAGACGTTCTGTGTCTTATGTTGACAGCATTAATATGCATTTACATTTCTCTCCTCCTACTTCAAACTTATCACACTAAAAAGAAAACAAAACAATTATTTCAGAAATAAAACTTCTAGAAGTCCATTTTTAAAAATACTGTGATGCAAGAAAAGCACCTTAAAGGAATTTCATGCAACAAAAACGTGTTTTTAAGCATCTTTAACAAACTCAAAAACAGTAAACTTCTAACGAGCTTCCTGTAAGACAGACACATGAAACAGGAGCCGACGGGAGAGACAGGAGCAGCCGCGGTCTGACTGTGGTAAAGACAGAGTAGAGGACATGACAGATGCCATATGGACTCATGTGACAGAAGAAATGGATCACAGATGTGTGTGTTCTGTTTACAGAATGAGGCCTACAGCCCTGGGAGTAGGAGGGTCTCAGCATCGCTCTCAACCACTCTGTATGAAATAAAACTGTTTTAATAAGAAACTTGATAACTTTAAAATAAAGTCCTTTTCTCTCTTTGAGAAATGCATAATAAATGAATTTGATGATTTCTGCTGAGGTCCGTCCTACAGTGAACAGTTATTTGTCTGTATGGTTTCCCTCCTGATGTTGTCGGCATGCTGCTGACTCTGCTCTGCAGAACAGCATCTCGCTGAATTTTACTCTCTAGATTTGAATTTTTGTCATTCCTGGGATCTGTTGGACCTCTCAAGGTTGAAGGGTCACAGCACCCATGGACAAAATTTGGATTTCAGAGGTGGGGGGACAGAAAAAATATATAATTGCACAATAATCACGAGTTTAGATAAATAAACATAAATTCATTTACATGGTATTTTTACCTTTTGATAATAATAATACATTTTATTTATCAGCACTTACACTAAAGGAATACATGTTTCAAGATTATTGTGAGCTTTTTTACACGATGAGGCTATAAAGGTGGACATGCTGCTTTATGGACCCAGTGAAGGTGTTGAAGGACGGCTGGAACACATTTCTTTGAGTAACTTACAGTTTGACTTCTAAAAAAAGTCTCTTATGTCGCCTTTTTTTTTTCTTTGACATCATAAACCCAAACGACAGTTGCACAGCACTCCTGACCGCAGGTTAGCTTGCCACCACACCGGTCTGTCTGTCTGCAGTCTGCAAACAGGCAAGGGGGAGTGACAGCAGAAACAGCCAATCACACAAGAGGAACTGGTAGGCGGGCTAAACTAGGGGAGCGGCTGTTTTCTGCTTGGTCCTAGTGCTCAACCCATCTCTGTTTAATGTAGCGAAACATTGTTTTTGGACAGTTGCAGAGTACAGGGGACCAAAACGGCCTTTTGAAAAAGTGCAGGGGACATGTCCCCTGTGTCCCCCCCTAAAACTACGTCCATGACAGCACCAATTGTTCTGATGACCACTGGTACCACTGAGGCCTTGATTTCCTACAATGTATCTATTTCTCCTTTCAGCCCTTGGTATTTCTCATGCTTCTTCTTTTTGATGTTACCATCATTAGGGACTAACAACAACAACAAAAACCTGATAGAAGTCTGAACTGCTGCTCGAAAAGAAAAATCATCAAAAAGACAGCATGAAATGTGGTTTGAGATTCAACCAAACAAAGTGTACGTTCAGGAGGAGAATCTGAGAACAGGATGTTCCAGGGTCAGAGTGGAAGCTGACAGGAACAATATCCTGAATCACAGTAATCTAAATAACCCGGTTCTCTCTGCTGGAAAGTTCTGGGCGCTCTGCTGCCCTGACAGCTTGGCTTCACATCAGTGTCTCGACCCTCCGGGGGCTTTTCCAACCCGCTTCCTCAGATGTCATAATTAAGAAAACCCCTGCTGACAAATAGCTGAACTTCAACTTGCTTTCTAGGCAGTAAGTGTATTAATCCAATATGTACTGTAATATATCTCATAGATAAACACAGATGAACATTTTGCTGCTTTTTCCATGTCACTGTGATTGTTGTTGGAATGTGAGTGAATGTTATTTTCTTTCAGACAGTAATGACTTGGTCTTGACTGTAACACAGAGGTGGTGGAGGAGAGGGGTGACAAAATAAAAGTACCACACCCACTTGTCTTCCACAAAATATGGCTTTCCAACATGTCCTCCTGAATGATAAATGTCCTACATTGTTGTTTTCTAGTCTTATTGACCACTCGAAACACTTTTACACAAGTTATATTCACACACTCAAACACACCGACATGAAAATCAGGGAGTTACATGAGGTAACACTTCAATATGTGGAGCGAAGCCGGGATTCAACTGCCAACTTTCAGACTGGAAGGCGACCACTTTCCCATCTGAGCACAGCCGCCTCGTTATGGGCTCGACACACGGGAGGCGACAAACGACAGCGACACAAGCCGGTGGCGCGCTCTGTTCCAGGTCAAATAGCGAGTCTTCCATGGTTCTGATTGGCTGTCAGATTGGAGGAAATTTTCAGGTATCAAGACAGTTCAGGAGTAAAAAAAAAAAAGCTAGATATTAAGTGTCACAAGATTTTGCTGGAGTTAAACAAAATCTTTTTGTCTTTGCAATACAAGAAATAAAAAAGACATAAATGGGTTCAATTAAATTCAATTTTTCCTCCATGTTTTCCTGGAAATGAGCGAGTATGATCCTGCCACCTCATTGGTCAGTCAAAGAAACCTCTGCTGATTGCTGTCGCTCAGACGACGACCAATGAGAAGTTTAATGAGAAGATTACTCAGTATACACAGTAATACTCACTAGGACTGTGTCCAGTTTTGTTCTTGTGACTTCACTGAATGTTTCTGTCTAAAATATACTGATAATGGACAGAGATTAGTTTTGTTAAGATCACAAAAAGCCAAGGTAAAGTATGTTTTTAGCAAAGTTTAACTAAATGTTTCTATAAATCTGCCTGTAATGAAGTAGGTAAATGTATTCTGTGGATCATATTGACATAAAATAGGGAGCTCATAGGAGTATGAGGAAGTCAGAGTTAATATATCTAATTGTTTACAAGATTTCTTCAGAGGCTAAATTTCTAATTTAAAACACGTTTACAAACTTTAGGATATTATAGCTCACAACTGTTTTTATCTACAGTAAATGTTTCCTAACTGCAGTAATCAACTTTAAAATGCAGTTATTTTTGGCAACTTGTTACGAAATATAATTATATGAGTAATGTTTCCCTCCGTGATTCCAACCTTCAGTTTGCTGACTCTCTGCAACACTGCGGTTCATGTTTGAAGATCCTGACAACATGTCTATCAGAAAGCACATATGGAACAGCTGACCCACGGTTACTGCAGATGATTCAGTTTTCTGGGAACACTTTCGTCTCCACAGTAAAGTATGTTTGTATGTGTATTACAGTTATTGTCATTTTTGTCTGCAGTTTATTTTCAAGCTGGTTGAAAATCTTTCACTTATTGGTTCAACTTGAATTTATTTATGTAAATCAACAATATATAATGGTATTAGCATTCTGTATAAGTATTAAAGGTGTCTGTCTCATTCAAGGATGATTTTTGTTCCCCAGCATGTAAAAAGAAAAAAAACAAACAAAAAATGTGTTGCACCTTTAAGTCCTGCGCTCTGTTTCCGTGATATGATAGCAAGCATCGGCTCCTAAACGTGCACGATGTTACGATGAACACTTCATGGGTAAGTTACATTTATACAATTTATATGTTTATTTATGTATTTTAATTGTTTTGCTTTCATGTGTCTTTGCAGCGTTGTAAACAACTCGTAAACGCTGCCGGCTGTAGTTCTGCAGGATACGTGCGCGCACGCTTGGTTGATTGACAGGTGTAATATGTGGGATGTAGAACTATATTGGTTAACGCTGGGTGGCGCTCAGTTAAAATTGCATGCGCCCCTATGGGATGGAGGGCTTTGAGAAAGAAAATGAAATTTTTCCTACATTATATTACAGAACCAGGTCAGACGATCACTTTTATGGAAAAAAAAAAAAATCATACATAACTCCTGAAAAGGGGAAAACTCTGGATTGCAGCTTTAATGTTGCAATTAATTAACCGATGACATGAACAGAAGAGTTTATGGGATTGAAGACTTGTAATGTTTTTATTCATTATGCATCATGTCGTGTTTGACATGCACAGGATTTCTGTCTCATTGCTGGATGAATGTTGAACTTTCACTTGCAACAACACATGAGCTTTAACACCACAGAAGGTCCCTGACAGGCAGCGAGTTAGTCCAGCAGACCCCCTCCCCACCCTCACAAACACTCTTTCCTCCCTCACTCCATTCACTCTCTCTCTCTCTCTCTCTCTCCCTCTCTCGGGCAGTGTGGGTTGAAGCATCTCATTTGAATAACTTTGGAAACAGAAAAACCAAAAAGGACATAAGAGACAGAAATTACTTAGATGTCCCAATTTCTTTCTACAAAATGTGTCAGTTTTGCTGGTTCACCTCCATTTCAACTCATCATCATCAAGCGTATTTCCTCCCTCATTCATCATCTTCCTCTTTTTTTTCTTCCATCTTCACTTCATCCAACTTAATGAGTCCTCTTTCCTGTCAACATTTCTCACTCTGACCCCGCTTCTTTACCCTCATTCCTCCTCTCATCTTCACTGATCCCATCCTCCCAACCTCCACCCTCTCTGAAGCATGCTGGGAAATGTGCCAGTGCATAAGGGCATGTAGCAGCAGCAGCAACACTATGGTTCTGTATTCAATATGGACTGAGGCAAAGTCTTCAGCATGCTGAACTCTGTCCATAAAGGTCATTGCACTGCCCTTGTGAAGCCCACTCATGAATTTGTGAATAAAAAATGTTTAAAAAGAAAATCCATTAGCACACAGCAGTTTTCAGATAACTGGAGTATTATAGGAGGCTCAGGTCTCCATCAACTCTCCTCACAATGTTAACGTAGACCTAGACAGTTAGATGTAAAATCTGGTGTTTAGTTACATTCATAAATGTCTCAATAAATTCATCCCATTTGACAGTTAGTGGTCTCTCGGTTTTTAATAACGTGTTTTGTTTTATAATTATTTTTATATATTTTAAGCCATTTTTAAAACACTTTCTGCAGCAAAACACAACGAGCGAGCAAAGATGCAAAACAGAGTCTAATGCTGATTGGCTCAGTGAAGGAGCCAATCTCAAAGGATGAGAAGCAACTTTAAAAGTACAATATGTAACAGTGAAATACTCACAACAGTATAATGTCATACTGATGTTGAAAATAAAGTCAGATTGTAACAGATCTGGATCTCAGACGTCTGGGTGGTCGCTAGTTTCTGTCATTTTAAAAAGGCTGGTCCAGACCGGAATCATTATTTACACGTTCAGACTTCCTGGTTTCATAACGAATCACATGTGAGTCTGCAAGGCTGCCAAGTCTTCAACACAAGCAGCTGGAATTCTACAACGAGCAGCAGTAAAAAGTAAGAATCCACCACATCCGTCCAACTGAGCTGCACGATGGGGCGTTCAAATGCACTTAGGAAAACTCAATGCTGAACAAATAGACCTTCAGACATTCCCACAACTTGAACAAAGAGAAACTAGAATCAGAATCAGAACTGGCAACCCAACAGAAAAATCAGGGAGGGGTGGGGGTGAGAGCGGATGTTTTTTTCTACATGAACTACAAGGTCTAATTCTTACATACTGTACCTTTAAGGGAACAGAAAAACATGTTAATCCTGCAGATTAAAGCTACAGAAAATATACAGAAGAAAGTGAAACATCTTCACAGTGATGTACAGCACGCCTTCAGTCTAGCAGGATTCAGTCAATACTGTGAGGTGAATCACTGTCAAGAGTTAGGTGATACGTGAATGTTATAATTAATTACAACACATACTCTGAGTATTACACCACATGTTCTCATCATAACTGTGAAGCAGATCTTGACAACCACTAAAAATGAGACATCTCAGATTTTTTTTTTGACTTTCAAAGCTGCAAACCTGTGAAGCTACTGTTTCTACCAAAAGACCATCGAGCATGTAATGAGTCAATCTGATCAAAGTGATAATTATTCTCTCTTTTTTTTTGGGTAGAAAAAAGATGTGCAATTTCTTTGAGACAGCTTCAGCAAGTGAAAATGAAACAGCATGTTTTGCAGTCATGAATGTGCATCACTGGGATGTTTGCCACACAGTCCAATCTGTTGAAGATGGTGGATGAACTAGGGGGAAAAAAAAGGGCCTCACAGATCTGAACCTCCCTCACTGCCAACTGGTTGGTCCAGCGAGGAGCATTTTCATTTCTTAGTGTGCTATCTGTGCACGACTCCAGGCTGGAGTGCTATGACTAACTTCTTGGTAAATAATTACAGTTAGAACAGTAGCACTTGGTGGCCACTCAGCTTTGCTCAAGCTGCAGCATCAACAAGACGAGTCAAAGGCTCTTAGTAACAACAAGCTCTGCAGCCAAGTTTGTTTAAGAAAAAAACAAAACTGTGGAAAGATTTTTTGTTTTGTCGGCCTCATCGGGTTTGAGCGGAGAACCAAGCAATTAAAATAGAAATGTATTTTATTGACAGTATTCAAAGAGATATAGTTGCTTTTAAATGAGATTTGATGTTATAAATGCCCTGCTGAACCTCGTGGCAAGATGGTAATGTTTTTATTTTTAAAAATATCTAGTTTGATTTTTCATGAATTAAATAAATAAATTATAAATCACAAGGTTTAGATTAAAAATATGAATGTGTAACTTTATTAATCTTCTATTTTTACAGCAGTTTTTACAGATAAACCTGCATCAAGCACATAATTACCTTAAACTTCTACTTTCTCCAGAAACAAGTGGTTCATTCTGTGACTGTAAAGTCTGATTTTATTGAGACTGTTAAAAAACACTATTTATCTGTTTTTATTAAATCACAACAGTTTATTCATCATAATTGCATTTCCAACTTTCTATTTTTCCATTTGAACTGGTTTTCGTCCCATTTAGACTGAACTACATCAGACCAGACTTCATGTTGCTACACAAAAGCAACTTCAACAAAGTTTCGCCATCACTTTTAGAATAATAATATTAAAAAAAACTTCCTATAAATTGATGTGCTACTAGTTCTGATAAACCAATTCGTGTTCTGGTTACATAATATTATACTACATAGTTTTATTTTTCCTAATTTGTTAGAGTTAGAAAAGAGAACAAACAACTGGGAAATTGCATTTTACATTTTATAATAAATCATGAATTTAATTAAATTCCTTAAAACATCTTATTCTCTTTTTTTTTGTTTATTTTTATTTGTTCAAACTTATATTCTATCAGTTTAAAATGTTTAAATTCTCGGATTTAATGCTTTTTTAAGAACACTATTACTGCAACAAGCAGTTTCTCAAAGTCAGTAGTTAAAAAACAACTTTAAAATAAATGCATTATAAAAGAAGAATCAAAGTAAAATGTCTATAGTACTAAGCTGGAAATATTTGGAGGGAACTTTAAATGTCAACAATGAGAAGATTCCCTTATTCCTTCAAGTTCCAATCAACTGATTAAAACCTGCAGCCAAATTTAAACACCAAATTACTGAGCATGTCATTTTATTTCACAACATTCCTGTTGATGTTGGAAAGTTTTTTCTTTGATATAACAAACCTTTAATCAAGTTTTTAATAATGTTTACAACATAAATAATCATAAAAGACTAAGAGCCACAAAACAGTGATGTGTATTACTTAAATAAACCCAAAATACTAAAGTAATATATGAATTATTAAAGTTACAAAATTCTTATTTGTTGCATAAAATATTTCGTCACATATTGCATCTTATAAATAACTTTCCAACATTGACTGGTACAGTTTCATGATAAGTTTATTTACTCAGTTTCATATTTTAGAAATGAATGGCGTCAGTCGGTCGTTCACTCAGATTTATGTTTGAGGTCTGCATGACGAGACCTCCAGACTTGAGCCAGATCAACACAGGGTTCATGTTTACAGTCAGTCCAGATGAGTTTTCTGTCATCTAAAACAAAATCACTCAAAAATTCTAAAAAAAGGGAAATAAAAAGGAGACGACAAGCAACATAACAATAAACAGGCACTAATCGTTTATCGCAGGCCTCAGAACTACAAGCCAGTGAAACAATTTGTGTTTAGACACCCAACTGCTGCACAAGTGACGTGGTTTTGCATCACTATGCAGAATGTCATACAAGACAAACAACACTGTCGACATTCTGTTTAAGTTCCGTCGAACATGATTTTTCTTCTTGTGGCCCTGCTGTTAGATGGTCATCATGTGGAACAACTCTAAGCTGTTACTGTTATTTTCAAAAGGAGATTAGAATTTCAAACGAAGTCTCAGAGTCACTGGGATGAACGAGTCTCCGTGTGTAGTTTCACTTTCCCTGCTGTTTTCATTTTTTTAATACAAGATTTCTTAAGTAAAAAGTCTTTTGTATGATGCCTCATGACAGGTCAATCAACCTGATCACACAGTAATCAGCTTAAGTAGCAAATTTTAACATCCAATATGAACAAAATCATATCAAATGACTCTTAGCATGTTTCCCTGGTGCATTTCTTTGAAGTATAGAAAGGATACAGCCGCCTCTCACCGTTAACCAACACGACACACTAGATTTAAAAGCACATTTTAATGACTTACCTAATACTTCTTCCATCAGTGTAATACACTGTGAACACAACAGGTGTTGGGAATTTTTGTGTTTTACTGTGAGATTTGACTGTTGGTGTTATGATTCTCCTGGTCCTCTCATCAGGCAAACTGATACACGTTTACTAAATATGTTCCTCAGAAATCCAGGAGCCAGTTTAACTAAACATCTTAATTCTTCTCGAAGAATGACCCGTACTAACGCCTGGGAATGTGCTACTAATGATTTTTGGACTGTTTCCTACTGCTTCCTTAATGCTTAATAAGAATATCGTGTTTGTGGCCGTACAGAGGTTTGTTTCAATGATCTGCTTCAAGATTTTCCACGAACGCGCCACACAAACCTTCTGTGTAGGAACACCAGTGTAATGGTTTCCAAACAACCTGCGCACAGCGTGTCATGATCGAGGATTATTTAATTCTAAAATTATAGAGAACTGCCTGTTTTCACAAGGATATAATAGACTGTAACAAAAAAGCTGTTAACAGAAAATTACTCGTACTTCTCATTTTTCATGATGCGTGAGGCAACACAGTGAAACAGCTAATCAAAGGTGTTACAGTCCATTCCAGCTCAAGGTCCAGCTCACGGAACTGAATCTGGTTCTGGCTGTACACAGAATTCTAGAGATACTGGACCTCCACCATGTACAATCACCAACAAAATGTGTTGACAGGCTCTTCACAACAACAGCTTGGAATTGCTGAGTTGCATGTGGGGGGGGGGGGGGGGG
>SSNP01000048.1:1961369-2014170 GCA_006937955.1 Pachypanchax playfairii
GGGGGGGGGGGGGGGGGGGGGGGGGGGGGGTCTCGCGTTTGCACATCTTACAACAAAAGTATTCATAACATCATCATCGGTAGATCGGAGGAAGGTTCCAACACATCCGTATGAAGAGAGCAAGAACTCTGAAAATCACCTCATATTATCAAGGATTCATCAAGTTATTGATGTGTTACAGTTGTAACAACTACCTGTAGGAACAAGTACCCGCCTCCATGAACGTTCACAAACTCTAGATGTCGAAGGAAACAGGAGATTGGTTCCAGCGATGTGTTCGTACGGGTCATTGTAACCGAGACTTCAGTTGAAAATTCACTGAATGTCGATCAGAATATCTTGTATGTGGATAAATAACGACATTTACCTTATTAGAAAAAACAAAAAAACAAATCCGGAGTTTTCATAGAGGCTGTTTAGTTCTTACACACACGTTTGATATAATAAATGGTACTGCTTGGGCTGCATTTTACTTTTAATGATTATTGAGCAACTTAAAAGATGGAATGTTGTAAAAGTTCTTGCTTTCCAAACACAGTGAGGAGTGAACATCACTACACCGTTAGAACATGAGACTCAGTAAATGGTGTGACCCAGGGATGACTTGTGAACATAAAAATTCCTTGTCAATAATCAACAGAAACAGTCACAACCAGCGGCAGCGTTGGTAAACACTAGATCAGTGGTAGCATCCTGAACACTGGCAGCTGGAGGCAGGATTTCCTGGAAAGCGTTACAATGTAGGCATCCAGTAAAAAGTGTCACTGTTTGATGTCCTTGTTACTATCTGAGCTTGTTTTTCTCAGAGTCAAAAGGTCTTAAAAGAGATAGAATGAAGACCAGCAGTCAAATATCAAAGATAGTGAATTATCTTTCAGTTTAAAGGCATCGTCTGACTCTGTTTTTTTTATTTTCTTACAGTTTATTGCAACATATCCTCCTTAAAAAATATATATTCTTTAAAATAAAAAAGGTCAAGGTAAGAAGAAAACCTTAAATTCTAAAAGAAATGATCCAAGACAACATTTAAAGTTATTATGCTCAAACAAATTGACATTAATAAATCAGGAAATGTCTGAAAAGACAATTCTAAAAATGTTGTGTGCACAGATCGTTTAAGAAAGTATGAATTTAAAAAAAAAGAAATTACTTCTCACAAATAAAGTGCTGCACATTCACATCGGCTCACTTACAGTAAGTTGCATTCTTGAATATGGAGCGACGGTTTTAGATGAACTGTTTTTAAATCCACCTACAGATGTTGAATCAGGTGGAACAGTCACTGAACAATACAACGTTTGTTCCCGAAGGTCATTGTGTGCTAAGAAACACCATCAGCCATGTTCCTCGTCTCCACATATGACGTAAACACTTGAAACGATTCGAACGTAAAACCCCTCCAACCTCCGGGGGAAGCCAAGGCCGTTTATCCAAGTACAAACCTGTTTTCTAGCTCTCTCTCTGGGGTACACCGAGAGCCTGAACACCAATCAGATTAATCACCACTGACTCACAAAACAGCCATGATGAATGGTGAAAGCTGTAGACGATCCACCTCTTCCAGCACACTGGGAATGAGCTGCTTGGCTAAACAATCTATAAGTGAGCTAAAGTCATCCATCATGAAAGAAAGTGCAGTCGTTTAAAATACTAGACTGTGCTGCTTTTCAAGAAATTAAATAATGCAACTGGGAAATATAACCCACATGTGGCATCTTCCCTGTCACGTTACAGTGGGTGTTATCCTTACGTGACATGCAACACTTCTGCCATCGAGCCGCTTAACAAAACGCTCCAACCCGCTTCAACTTCCATCAGTGTTTCCCTGCATTTCCAAGAATGCTTTTCAACAGCCCGCAGAGAGTGGGTGGGAACTTGCTGATTTCACACAAAGGTAGGCGTTTAGAGGCTTACAAACAGCTTGAAAGTGTGATCATTCAGCTGTAGTGTTGTACAAATCTATAATCACAGCTACACCCCTCACTCAAACAGAAAGTGCCCTCTGGCTAAAGAGCAGTGAGGTCCATCAGAGCTTCGTGTTTTAGCTTCACGCCGGACGCTGGCGTGATTGAGCTGCTCTCTGGACAAGCATTTGCTCTTTAATTGTAAAAAAAATCAACACACAGATGTTCCATTTAAAACTGAGAGCTGATTAATTAAATCAGTTATTGATCAGGCAACAAGAAGCCAAACTGTTGTAAATTAATTATCAGGCCAAACAGCCAGCTTGTGCCTTTGTAAACTAAGATGTTTTGAATTTAGACAGTTAACAACTGATGGTGTAAACTCAGGACGCCGACTCAGTGAAACACCATCTTTAATTCTAACAGGGAGAATAATAAATAGAAATTTGCGGGCAGCGTCCAACCTGCAACTGGCTTTAACCTTCTGCTAGGTGAGTTACATAAGGGCACAATTCATGAACAATTATAATAGATTTTGCTTTATTTTGTTGTTTTTACAGGATTTCTTTACAACACTAGGTCTAGATTTACACTTTGATTATATACCAAATAATTCGTTAGCACTTAATTTACTGCAGATACATAAAGGAGCAGGTTTACGCCTAAAAAAAGTTAGTTAACGTGTCAGTCTAAAACTTAATTTTCTGACTTTTTAGTCCAACATTTCCTGCCATGGTTAGGAAATCTGTATTTTTTATATTAAATGGTCTGATGGGTAAATCAGATGATAAAAGAGACACAGCAGCTGTTAGAACCAGATCCCTGCAGCCCACTGTCTCAGTTCTTTTTATATATACTGTTTTGAAGTGTTTTCTTTATTGTTGATGACTAACTAGGTCTTTATCAAAATTAACCATTAATGTTGTATTTTTGACAGAAGGAAAAAAAAACATATTGGACAAAAAAAAGGAATTGGTGTTGTAGATCAGCAGTCGGTTGCTCTGATTGTAAAGATCAATATCAGTCATTGAAAAACCCATATCGGTTGACCTCTAACTTGGGTTCAGGGGAATCGTTTTATTCCCCTCTATTATTGTAAATTCAAAACCAAACATGTGAGCTGTTGTGTGCACATGTTACATCATTTAGAACACGACAGCATGAAATGTTGTCACCAAAAGCAGATTTCAAGAGGTCGAATTAGAATAAAGTTTTGCAGAGTGACTTTCATGTGGGGGAGTTCTCACTCCGGGATTTTTTAAAAATCTAGTGAATTATGGAGGATGGGAAGCACTTCTTTAATGCACCACTCTGTTTAGTAACTGGGTGAGACAGGTGTAGGTGTGCAGCTCTAACAACCCTGCTTAAAACACATCCGTAACCACACATAACCCTGAAACAACATGAGGAGTGAAATCATCCACAAACATGCACCTACACACACACCTACACAGACGAATGCCCAAACTCACATTCACACACATGGTGCAGTCAGGTAAGGCTAGTCAACACCTGTGAGCCCATAAAAGAGCAGAGCAGGAGATGGAGGGGGGGGGGGGGTAATTTGCAGTGTCTCTGCATTTGCACAGTGCATTAGTATTCATGAAACAATCATGCTCACTTCAGTGGGAATCAAAGGAGTGCGTGTGATCTTTTGCTTTTAACACCACTGAAGCACTCCAAATCACACTCTTGCAGGACATAAAGACAATCCCCATGTTTAAGCAGCTAGATTACTTCACGTACGGCTGCTGCTGCATTCCGATCATCACACAAGACACAAAATGGGAGGGTTTTGTTGCATTATGCTGTATTGTATGCATGTATGGTAGCAGATGGGAGGACAGCCACATGATAAAAGCTGCTCGCAGGTCTACTACAATGCAACACAACAACATCGACAAAAAAGGCTGAGAAATGCCTTTTTTCCCTCCTTCCTTTTACACAGGAGCGCAACAGAGAGGATGCTGATCCTAAAGATGCGGCACTAGTCACCATTTTCCCCCAAAAGAGGCGGAGAGGAAAACAATAGCTGGAATGGACTGATCTATGCAGAAGAGGTTTTTTTTTTCTATCAAAGAATAAACAGAAGCTGATCATGCAGTAGGCGCAAATCCGAGCAAGCAGATAAAATGTACCCTCACTGACGGCTGGAAGTTCATCCTCACCGTCAATAATAAGAAAAAAAATAATTAAACGTAAATCCTGCGTTCAGTGCGCAGAGAATGCTGCAGTGGAAGTTTCAACCCCAGACACTTTTTTCTTTAAATGTGACTGATATTCTGCAGAGTTAAAACACAAAAAATGTCTACTCCGCTCCCAATGTATCACCTCGCGTACACGCATTACTTAGATAAATAAGGGAGATAAAATGCATACCTTGTGTCGTCCTCCCTAGGGTCTTATCGTGAGTCCAGCATTGTGAAACAAAATGTGTCACCTACATTTTTCATTGTTATTTCCAGGTCTGGAGAGAACTGATCAGCCGCAGAGACGCCTCTCGCTCAATTCGTAACCAGCACAAATAAAGAAACCAAACACAAATGTAGCGTATAAAATCAGCGCGAGGACGCGTTTGTACAATAATCCTTCGAATGCTGCCACGTTATTTCAGTGAGCTGGTTGCGGTGAACGTCTGACCTGCTCGGAGGCTCCACGCGCGTCGTGGCTGATGCGTCCCTCTCCGTTTCTGTGTCACTCTCATACAGCTCTGCTGGGATCCGTGGACAACTCATTGATTGGATAATGTGGCGTTTGCCCTCGTGCGCATTCATTCCCAAAGTGCTGGAAATGACTAACCAATCCCGAAGCGGGTAGTGTTAATGGTTACATCTGATTGGCTGACTCACATTTGAAACTGCTAGTGAATTCCCGGTCCACGCGCACCTGTGACCGCTTACAGTCATTCTAAATATTAATAAGCTGACCGGAAATGAATGGTAAGTCTAATTAACTGCAGAATGGGCGGGGCTTATTTGTCTGATTTAGTGTTCTAGGATTCACCCTAATATTTATAAGGAATAATAAACTAATTAAAATGCTGCACAACAATTGATGCAACAGCTGTGTGCAGATGTGTTTTACTCACTATTAATAAGCTGTTAAATATTCCTACATCTCGGTGCCCAATTCCAGGTTTCTAGGGCCACAACCCTGCAGTTTTGAAACATGTCCCACTTCAACACGAGATTTTAATGAATGAGTCATTAACAGATTGTTTTTTGCTCAAGATTTATATAAAATAGCTGTGTTGCAGCAACCACATCTTAAACAGGAAGGATGGGGGCCCTCCAGGACCGGTCCCCTTGCAACATGCTTTAATGTTGGTCTAAAAAAATATGGTGTGTTATGTTTGAGTTCAAATGAACAGAGAGAGTCGAGATAGCAGCAGGGTTTAATGTTGAGGGTGTAGATGAGGGGAAGAAAACCACAGCCGAACAAAGTCAACAGTCACTTTTATGTAGATTAATGGACCTTATTGGTAAAGGAATGGGGCCAGATGGTAGTTGTACAAAATAATCTGTCAAATTATCACTTCAAAAATGAAGATCCGACTCACACTCTGACATTTTTGTGCAATCTGAGGAGACTCGAGTATTCGGACGATGCATTTTAAATTCTGCTTTGTTTAGGAAAGAAAAAAAAAATGGACGCGGCCCTTTAAATCTAAAACCCAGCCAGTGCAGAAGCATTTACTGTAACTGCTTTCTAATTAACAGCCAAGAGGGAGAGTTAAAAAAAAATGCTCCTTATCTGTCTTGGTCTCGGAAAATTAATAACAAGTTTAATTGTTGCTTTTGGGAGTTCATTAAAAACAATCAAATAATAATGAATGCATCACAGTGGGCTAAAGTTGCTGTTGAGGAGCTGTTTGAAATTAAAGTTTTACTGTTCTCAAAATGCTTATAATTTAAAAAAAAATGTTTTTAACATGGGCACATGATATTGAAACATCATGAGCCTTTTACAGGAATCGTTCTTCCTGGAAGGAAACGCTATTTACATTCCAAAAATCTTTAATTAATTGACAGACACATAGAAAAATCTATTTACATTTTGACTGTAGGTATTTTAACCATTTGAAAGCTGCGGTATTCAAATTAATAACATGATTGTACTCTGTATGTAATTGTAAGAATATATATTTTCATGAATTACAATAATTTGTGGCTCACTGTGACCCTGGACTTTCTATTGTCATATATAATCAGATGTTATTGTAACTGACTTCACAGGGTTAATAGCAGATTAATAAAAGAGTGTGAACTCGCTTCTTTGAATAAAAAGGAGCTTGAAATGAGTTTAGGTGGGGTTGCCCTCCCCCTTTCCTCCCAGCCAACAGTTATTCAATAGCAGCTTGATGAATAGGAGGAAACATGGAGGATGGAGAGTTCAGAAGCACCAAGTGATAGCGTGGTGTCATCAGTTACCCTGACAACTGCAGCCTCTACAACAAACATGTTAATTATGAGTTTTTGTGAGGAAATTAGCAAAGTCTTGTTCACCCGTTCTTGGCCCGGCCTCTGGAGCTTGCCTCTTTTTTTTTTTTTTTGAACCTCTTTTGCTCACTGCTGACTTCGACAACAAGAGTGTAGATATATGCAAATCTCTACAACACTCTGCCTCAAGCCACCGGCTTAAATTCTGCAGCAATGAACAGCAGTTCTGATGTGAAGGCACGAGACAGCATGAAAAATTTGCTGTAATTAAACAATCACACAGAAATAAGCTCAAATAATTTTAGCAGATATTGTAAAAGTGTTATTAAATCTTTTAAAACAAGGTGTTTAAATGTTATCAGCAGCAGGCAGGTCAGTTTTATAACAATTCACCAGCACGTTGATGGAAAATTACTGATTAAATAAGAGATCGTGCAGGTCAGCGGGCAGCAAACGCAGCAGAGTGTTTTGTGTTGGCGCCCGTCAGTGTGTGTCAACCTTTTAACACTCAGACTTCAGTGTTAAGTGGTTTCTAGGTTTTCAGGGCTTGGAGTGAATGAGTTATCTTTACAAACAAGATTTTCTCATTACACCTCATAAACACGTCCTTCTGTCCTACTTTAGATGGACTGATCAGTGTTGAGTCAAGTTACAACACCGATTCCAGTTAAATACAGCTGATTGGTTTTTGATAGATACATTTGGCAGATGTTATCATCACAGCTCTCATTGAGACGAGATCTGTCCCTCAGAGCTTCTCCTTGGTCGACGAAGTAATATTTGATTACACATTCAGACTTTTGTGGGATGGAAATCATAAACATGTGTGTTTCTGTAACATTTAAATATATATTAGTCAATTATGTCCACAAGGAACAAGCCTTTAAATCAAATTTCATTATGATGCCCAGTAGATTTTTTGTTAATTTGACTTTTTAAAATGTTCTTCTCATTATATTTATAGTATTTTATATATCAAATTTTCCATTTGGAAGCCAAATAGACTGTATTTCCATCAGTTTATGTGAAGTAAACCATTTAAATCCTCATGGGAACAGATTTCTGTTCTGGTTCTGGTTAATCCCATAAAATCCCGAGGACACGACCTCACTCTCCACACCTGATTTGGACGCGCACCAAATATTACTGTCCCTTCTCTGAAACCTTGTTCTCGTCGCTGTTGAATTTTTTAGATATAATTATTTTTACTTATTTATTGTTTCTGATAAACTTTAAACTCTAAAGTTAATATATTATATATTACCACCACTAATGCAGCTGTTTAATATTCATATTGCACCATCAACTCCAGAAAACCAAAATGAGCGACCTCGTTTTTACACTGTTTAAATCTCAGGATCTTTCTTAGATAAAATCATGCTCTTCCAATCTGCTGCCTTGTCCTCAGATAGACTCCTGCAGGCTGCTGTCGAGCGGCTCTTCTGTTCTCATGCAGATGAATATTTAATATCTCAGGCTGTAGGTTTGAGAGGAGCGAGCGCCGCTGACCTGAGCTCAGCAGAGAGACTGTGGAGGAACCACAGATGGAGAAGCTACATGTTGGTCTCTGCAGAAATAGCCAGAGGAGTTGGCACATATCAACCCAATGATTTGCCAGCTGTTCCCACACCAAAGATCTCTCTGATAATCTCATTTATATCTTTACAGCATCATGTCAAAAAGGAAAAACTGCACATGGGTGCAGCAGAAGATATTATTGAAGGCCCTGCATGCTGCAGATGTATCCTATTAGTAGTGGCATACTTTTAAAGTATGAGTAGATAAATGGAACCTGTAATCATTGCTCTGCTGGGGATCGTTCATGTGTAACAAACTGAAATAGATATGCATGTGCAGTTTGCATCAGCCTGTGCTCATTAGGGGGTTTGATTCAACAATCATTTGCTGTTGTGTGTCATCATTAATTATTTAGAGCATTTATAAATAATCGATGTCAGATATTCATCAGAAAATCTGCTGCGTGTAATGAAACAAAGCTCTCATCAAACCATGATGTGAATTAAACCACGTTTAGAAACCGGATCTTAAAACACTGATCGTGTGTCTGATGAATTTTAGATTTAGTTTGTTGTCAATCAAACATCTGAAAAGCACCAGGAATTAAATGTGGTATTGAAACAGAAATATCTTATAAATATTACATGATTCAGAGGATCTGTAATACCAAACACCTACAGGTCGTCATTTATCAAACTACTAATGACTATAAAACCTATTTTAAATTCTTTTTCTTAGTTTCAAAATCACATAAAACCATTTGGCACCAACTGTATAAATAATGGCTTGATTCTGCTCTGAGGTGTTTTTACAATTTCTAGAGTGTTTTTGATAAAAAAGAAAAAAAAAAAACAAGAAATTGGAACAGAATATTTTAGCAGAAGCAGGATGTGATCTATAGTATTTTTAATAGTTGTATTACAGGCTGAATTTGGATATGTAGTTCTTCTACCTGCATATTATTATTTTTTATTTAACTTATTTTCTAATGTTTACTGAATAAGAAGGAGTTATCCAATTAATTGAAATAATAATAATAAAAAAGATGTCAAACTTCAAGAGATTTGGGGTTTTATTATTTGAATGAACAAAGGACAAAGTCTCATTTCCCACCAGATGATTTTCTATCCTGGAGCAGATAATCTGAAACGAATAGTCTAGAAATGAGGATATTTTTGAGTTGCTCATCACATTTGTGGGGTTTTTCTGAGATCTGGATAAAATTGAAACAAGAAAAAGCAGAAAAAGAGAAAGAGAAAAAGTCAAAAGGCAGATTTTTTTTTTTTTTTTTCATTATTCAAGAGCAAAATTAGAGCATGTGGAGGTGGACGATATCGCAGAGCAGATATGATTCAGAGGGGGCAGCATGATGGGAGGCACATCTTGAAGAAATGAACCTTTAATGATCCCCCTGGGGATTCGGTCCAGCTGACAGAAGAAGATGAGGAGCAATTCTGCTGCTCTGATTAGACAAGAGATTTCAAACTCTCAGGTTTTCATGCAGCCAACAACGTGGCACAAAGAAACACCTGATGTGTTTTCTTTGGCTTTTAAACCTTCCTCACCTCCCCCACCCTCTCCTCTGGACAGGAAATCAGCAGCATTACCCAGAGTGCTTCTGCAGCACGACTACTGATGCTGAGAGTGGGAGAAAGAAATCCGACCTCTGTAGGATAAATCAGGAGATTCAAGGATGTGATCAGATACACCAATCACCACCTTTGTCTCAAAAACACACAATATTCTTATGTTTTCATTAATCAGTCAAGGAGAATGTAGTTATTTCCTTTTACAGTGATCAATTACTCCTACACATGTATGTTTATTTCAAACTTTATCCCTTGATTAACTTGTCTGTGCTGATCTTTGTTCACGGTTATGAATCAGAAATGTTAGATGAATGAAAATGTCAGAGTTTTTATCAATAGAGACAGAAGCTGACCCAAAAGTCTATTAAAGGAACAATAAATCATTTTCTTTGGGTTTTGATGTAATTTGAACTGTTACATTACAATACTGATTGAGGTCAAGCTGAGGTCTTGAGAACAAACTAAAAGATGGACTACATAACTTCTCCACAGCCGTGTCTTAGACGGTCTTTGCTGGAACCGGTGTTCTGCAGAAATATGCTCCCTGTTGAGATGTGCTGCCAATTCCTTTTGCATGTGTGAAGTTCCACAGTATTGACTTCAATAAACAGATTTATCTTTTAGTTTTGTTTCTATATTTTTCCATAAATACATTTTACCTATCAAATAAATTCTCCCAGGACAGGAACATTAAATATAATGTTATTTTTACTTTCTTTGCATTGTCAGAGCAACAGGCAAATGTTTGGACACACCCAGAGGAGAAGGACCCAACAATGGCCAATAAGGACCCAGAAGGCTTTTATATAGAAAATATCAGGGAAGGATCATAAAAATATGTTTAAATAATTAACAGGACACACTCACCATAAACAAGAATATTGTATAAACTTCTAATAACATCTGGTTATGAAAAAACTTGTACTATGGTGTAATTTTTCAGCAGGGCTGCATAAATCACCAGAACACTATTTCCGACTGAGACCCGGATTATGGAGGTTATTTAGTCTATTGTAAAGACATCAGAGGGTCCAGAGTGTCTAATATGAAGCTGAACATGTTTTTCAGTGAGTATCCACTTAGACAAGTTTCACAACAGTAGCTTAAAGTTTTAAAAGTTATTTTGTACTGCTTAATTAATTACTTTTTTTTTACAAAGACTGATCAGACTCTGTGTTGGAGCCTCATTTTCTTAAATATGAGGAGAAAATCTTTCCTGAATCTTTATCTCACAGTTCAGCAGACGTGTCTGGATTGAAACCAGCTTCTTAGTTTTTATTCTCATGCGAGGGGATGAAGATGAAACAACTGTTTGGTCACAAAGAGCAGAGACAGAATCTGTTTGAAGAGAAAAGGGATGGAGGTTTTCATGAGCTTTTAAAAGGTAAGAAGAAAAAGATGTTTGTTCCCAGTGGAGTGTCAGGAGACTGTTGATTGTGGGGCAGCTTGTTGCTTTCTTCTGCCATCCTGGACTGATGTGATGTTCTGTGATTGACTCATAGTTTAGTTTACCCTGCAGGCCGTTTTCACGTCACACTCCAGTCCGAGTCTGGAGACTGGGATGACACAATACGTAGTGCAGACTGTCTCTGGATTCATGTCGCTTCTGAACGCAGCTCCCCATGTTCGTCTCCCAGCTTGAGAATCTTTGTGAAGTCTTACCGAGAGGATTCAGAGCGATCTCTAAGCCTGTGGTTTTCACAGGAAGCAGCTGTTTCTGAGCCTTCGGCACTTTAGAATTTGATAGTGTGACTGCAGAACTTTCTCAGGGTATTTTCCAGCGTCTGTTTCACCAACGCACATCTTTGTAGTAACACGTATGAAAGGATAAGACAGTAGAATTTAGGTCAAAGCAAAAATGGCATCCACTTGAACAGTGACGTGCTGTAAGTTATGCAGAACCTTTGTTGAGGACAGTATTTTCTGAACATGTGCGTTATTTGGGCTCCGTTAATCAGCTGGGAAATCTAATCAGACATAAATCATCAAGACTAAGACAGAAATACAGAATCCACACAGGAGTGAAGAAAAATCTCCATTCTTCTTGTTTTCTCCTCATTTCTATCATGTTCAGCCTTTACATCACTTCCTCCAGGGCAGGAGGGAGGGGTGCATGTTTGACGCTGCAGTCGTCGCTGCGCTGCTCTCAGTGGTGGACCTGCCAGACCTCAGTACAGTCAACAGGGATGAGTCAAAATGCCCTCTGGCCAACAGAGACTGCGTCATTCATATAGCACATTCATGAGCAAACACACAGATGCATGTGCACACATACACAAAGAAACACACACTAACATGTTGAACTCACATGCAGACGTTCCAACATTGTCCTAAATGTTAACTCAGGGACCAAGGAGGCGATTCGAGGATCCTCTCATTAACTCTTACAAAAGCCTCCATCCCCCTCAGTGACCCGGAACAAGACAAACAGAACTGGGAAAAGAACCGAGGAACCAGACTTTGGACTAACTGAATCTGGTCTTTATCACTAGTTTTGTGGAAACTGCCGGACGTTGGCTGATTTTTCAATCATTTCCTTTTTGTTTGTTTATTTGTTAAAGCACTTATTTTGCATGCATGAGTCATTCAGGCATGAAAAGGCTCCAGAAACTCAAGAGATGAACTTGTGTTGAACACATTATGAAAAAAAAAACAATTTTAAATATAAAATTGTGGTAGTTTAGTACCATTATTCATCATAACAAACACATCCTTTCTGATTCCTTTGATCTCATTAGAATATGTCAGGTATAATACAGTTTAACCAACAGAAAATTGTATTTTTGCAAAAGCATCATAAAAATGATGTCCCAGTAATTTAACATTTAACTATTAAATGATGCTGCATAAGATAAAGTCGACTGAAGTCCTGATATAAAGCCGTTTGCAGATTTAAACCCAGTCCTGCTCCTTCCACAAAAGCATGAGACAACAAATTGCCTTCCCAAAAAAATAAAAAACAGAGTTAAATCAAACAAACATCACGTCTGCAGGCGGTGACCTGGGTCAAGTCATGCTATGATGTTCCATACATGCGGCCAGTCATCCAAGAAGAAGAAAGTCAAAGCAAATTACTGCAGCCTCACTCTGGCAAACAGCAAAACACTGCCATATGGCTGCTCATATCCTTATGTCTTGCTGCAGCTTACACAGGGCAAAACTGTGTCAGGAGTAAACAAATATTGCTCTAAAACATGCACATGAAAGCAGGCAGGGTGTAAATAAGTGGGGCGGCGGTAGCCCAGAGGTGAAGGACAGGATGTGGTGATGTGGGTGGGTGAATGTGGAGACAGTAATGTGCATCTCAGCAGCAGCATCGGAGAGAAGATGGTCTGCCTGTGAGGGAGCCGCTCAGTGGTTAACAGAGGCAGCTGCTGGTGTTAATGTAAGTAACCATGTGAAAAAGATCTACGTGTAGCTGATGAACATGAAAGGAGTCGATCATTTAACTGCCTGTCAGCTCTGGATGTTATATTTCATGTAAAGCTTGTGCAAAGTAGATTTAATGATGTGCATACAAACATTTAAAAGGTGGACCGAGAACATTTTGTCATGCATAGAAAGTTTTTGACCCAGTGGGGTTGTGGATATAACTAGTAGATAATTCCAATGTTACTAACAAATCATCATGAAAATAACAGAAACACAATTTATTTCCTTTCTCTTAAATCAGAGTTATATTATTAAAGAATTATTAAGAATTTATTAGCTTCTTTGAACTCATTTCTTCTCAGAAATAATAGAAATTCAGACTTTTTAATTCTAACAATACATTATAATTTAAAATTTGTCGTGTGCACCTCAATTTTTTCGACTCCTTTGAGTTTCCAGTCTTTGTAAATGTCTTTATTTTATTTCCTTGGTCTTGGCCTTCCTTTTTTTGGCCTTGGTCTTATGGTTTTTCTGACTGGCCACATTTCAACTCAGCTGACACAAGTTGTTTTTGTGGTTTAAAGAAAATGTGATATGCCGGTCCGCTGTGGGAAAACTCAGCCACAGTTTGACCTACTGTGTGTGTGTGTGTTCTGTTTACTTTCACTTTCTCTACAGAAATCCGTCAGCAGTTTCGTCCTTGATGTCGGATGATTTAACCAATCAAATCTGAGACTGAACTTTGTTAAGTCAAGAAAACTCTGGAAGTGAATCAGAGGTTTTATTAAAAGCCAGTTTGCTAAATGTTTTTATTTAAAAAAAAAGTGTGAGTTCACTGTGTTTATAGCTCCCAGGATATTTTAATGATATTTTTAGGTTAAACGACACAGCTTGATTAAAAATAGTTGACATCCAACTTAATGAAACAACAGGTTAAATTCATCTTTTGGAAAATTCCTGCAATGATTAACATATTTCAGCTGATACGAAGATCCAGATGTTCCTCCTGCAGGATGATGATGAGCATGAGGACAGTCTGAGAACATTGTAATGAACAGTAGCAAACTGAGGTTGTTACTGAGGATCATGAGCACATCCTGTCCCCCTTTGAGAAGAGGCGGCTCACCGAAATCTCCAACAAGCCTGCAAGTCTGACACGAAACCAGGTTCATGAAATCAACTCTTAAAACATGCTGATTTTGAAGTATTTATGAAATGTTGGCAGAATAAAAACAGGTTCAACCAGAAAACTTTGACTTGATTTTTCTCTGTCACAGAAAGTGTCTAACAGATTGCAGATTACACAACAGATGGCAGCTGTTGTGAAAACGGTCTGATTTAAAGGAGACGGAAGATCAAACCGTGTCATGAGAAAAATGAAAATGTCGTGACATCGACACGTTATCAGAAACCTGAAAAAACACCAAGAAAAAGAAACAAAAATGTTCAACAGTCTATTCTGCAACACAAGCAACATGAAACATTAATCAGTGGAAAAAAAAGTTGATTGACACGATAATGAAGAGCGTTATGATCATAACATGTAAAAACTCCAACAGCAACAAACCTCTTATCAGAATACTAATTTACTTGATTTAGTTTTTCATCCTAATTATTTTTTATAAGAATATATTAAAATAATACGATATTGTCTGCTCTCGTCTGCTGCAGACAAAAAGGAAATTTTGGAATCTCATTAGACATTTTTACTAGGGATGCTATGTTTTCTTGTTTGATCACAATCTGCAGACGTAATAAAGGCGTGACTGTGGAAAAAGAGGGAACAGCCTCCGGGTGAGGCTGCCTGCAATCCGGACGGGCCCCCAATACTCAGTGATTGGAGATTTTAAGATCCAAAAACGTGATGAAATCCATCCTGTTGAACACCAGAAGAAACGTTTGCAGTAAGAATCTAATAAAATAACATTTGAAAGGCCTCATCACTCGGTATCCTTGATGCCAGAAAGTCTTTCAATGGAAACATTAAAGGGAGAAAAAGCTCCACCGTTTCTGGAAGGAGTAAATATCTGCAAATGAGACAGAGATAAAACATTTAATATTTCGGTTTCATGTGTGTATAATAGGAAATTAATGTGTGACATCAGTAGGTTGTCTCACCTGTAACTAAGACAAAGTTACTTTTGACATATATAATAGTTCAATTTGTGTATAATTTGCATTTACAAAAAATGTAAAACTCTTCTGCAGGTCGACTTCAAGCGGGATTTACAAATTAATCTGCAAACTCCGAAGTACCTGCATCCATCAAACTAGTTAAACAAAAATGAAACAGAAGCAAACAATAAATATATAAACAAAACATGTATTTTCACATTGAGAAGTATTTTCATGACGATGGAAAGACATTGAAATAATAAAACCCTCCTCCCAGCTGTATGTAAATGTTATTGTGAATAAGAACCGGCTGAACTTTCTGCCTCCGGGTGCAGAACCAAACCAAAGCTCCTAATATGCAGGAAGAAAAAGATTTAAACATCAATGTTGCATCAAATACACACACTGCTAATGGTTTTCCTTTAGAAACGGCAGTTTGTGCTGTGAATAAAAAACTTTTAACTCCAAACGCCTCCCATTGAAAGCTTCATAAAATCTTTATAGTTCCAAACAGAAGCAAATTACAGTCACCTGCATCAGCTCTGCTGTGTGCTGTAATGTTCATGGTTGCAGTGAAGTGACAGGTGGCACCGTAATGGGCTCCTATGGAGTGGTTCTGTTTTGCCTGTCGGGTTCTAAAAATCAGCAGAGCTGCAGGACTGCAGCTGCGTCTGCTTTGGAGTCTCTTCATGGTGAGTTCTTAGTTTAATGATCAACGAGTCGATACAGAAACAAAAACCTGCAACAATCCAAAACAATTCTGGTTTTTGGTCTTGTATGAGTGTCTCTCATTCATTTCTACTGCTGGTAGTCATAATGTTCTGGCTGATTAGTGTAAATATCCATTCTTAAAATAGAAATAAATATCATGTCACAAACCACAAGACAACCACAGACTTCTGAAAAGTAGCTCTTTTATTAATATTTTACAATCCTTTAATCACGGTTATGTCATTATTTACTTTTTTTAGCGCCACTTTGCAAGTGTCATTATTCCATGCTGTCTGACGACAACAATAAACAGGGAAAAACAAAAACAAATAAAAACGGAGAGCTTTAAAGAATGAGAGTCTATGCAACACGTTCGACAAGCGGCAGAGATTCACGTCTCGTCCGCGTGTCAAAAAGTAGTAAACAAAAAGGTTAAAAGCAGGACTGTCAGTCGAGAGAATACGTGTCAGGTTGTGTGTCTGTTTGGCTATAAAAACACCTCCAACTCCCGGTCGTTAAAAAGAGCACAGATCTTTGTTCTCCTTTGGGATTTAAAATGATTTTTCTGAAACAAAAAACAAACAAACAAAAAAAAAAAAAGGAATATACAATCAACCACAACAAATAGAAAATATAAAGATGGTCTCTTTTCCAGCAGCTTCTCCAAACATTGGAGGATATTTCTTAATTTATCTTAAAAAACAAAAAACAAAACAAAACGCTTTGTGTGAAATGAAGAGGGCTGCTGTTGAGTAAAGAAACGGGGGAACGTTTCTCGAATGAGACCAAAATGAAATCGGCGCTACGAGTCGCTGCTGAAAGATTTCTCGCTTATTGTTGTGCTGCGGCGACGGGAGCTGCTGGCGGATACATTTCCTCGTAAAATGGTCAATCGAATGCTTCCTGAGAAATAAAGGAAATATCTACCTGGCATGAAGAGAAAAGGAAGCAGTGTGAGACAGAAGGGGAGGAGGAGGGAATCGTTGCAGGTGTGATGATGAAAGGGCTGTTCAGGGACTCGTGTGTTTGTTGTGGCCTGACTTGAATCCTTCAGTGTGTAAACTTGCGAGCTAGAGGACAGAGGAGGAGTGGGCAGCAGTGCTGGTGTTTGTGCTCTTTGGCACAGAGAAGAAGAGGAAGAAGAAGAGGGAGGAAGGAAGGACGGCTGGTAGGAGACAAAGTGTCCATCCAGCTGCTGACAGCATCCGACACCCACAACACTGACACACACATCACTCCTGGAGCTTAAAGGATGAACTCAAACTATCTGACTTGAGTTGGACAGTTCTTGTTTTAGCTGTTTGGGTTGTGAGATACTGAAATCCTGAAGGATCTGTTGGCCACTGAGGTTGTTAACAGCTCAACAAATAAACAAAACACACGAAGCACCACCGACGTTCAAACGGACGGCCAATAGAAACAGAATGACACGGTGAACAGAAGTGATTGCACCTCAAAACATCTCTGCAAATCCAAAGAAACGTGCAGCTCTCATCATGTCATGACCTGAGCCGCACCGCGACCTCCATCAGCACCTGAGAACCGTAGATACACTCTACGCCGCTGATAAGACAGACTCTGTAAGACCTTCAGAAGAGGATAGAACATGATGCAACTCTAACAGTTTCAGTCGATTCTGTTAAATCTAACTTTAGTTTGTTAATAACAGAAAAGATTAAAAGATTTGAACCAACTGTTTCATTATTAAAGACGTATCTGTGTATTATAGAATCCTACAAGCTAAAAGTTTGGGAATTTCATCAGATTCAGTGATTATTAGAATGAATCTGTAAAACTAATTTATAGATAAAAGCAGCTGTGTGCTGGTGATTCACATCATGACAGGAACAAAAACAACAACAAGTGCATGAACTCATTTCTACCAGCTGATTTAAATGTTTTCTATGGATTTGCAGCATGTTTTGTCTTTTTGTTTGAGCCTTCTTTAGTCACCACTCATTCAAATGAACCCCCTCAGCACTAAATACCCTCTTTCTTTAACACTACTCTGCGGAGGTGAGCTGCGTTTTAAAAGCAGCTTCTTTTTTCTGAGTGTTTCGAGTCAATAACAACGGAGGTGAGCAGAACAAGCATCGTGGTTTCATTCACCTCCACAGAACGCTGCAGGGAAGAAGCACAAACACCTCAAAACAGCCCAAATCCTGAACACGACAAGACAAAAAAAAAATTGTTTGATCCTATTTGAGTAAAGCTGTTTAAAAAAGTGTGACATAACGCTGCCCAGCAGGTAAAAGTCAGCGACTCTAACCTCCTCGCTGGCTGGTTGTCACACTCCTCCACCGCAGCTCGATGGGAGCAGGCAGGGCGGGATATTTTTAGACCTGCCAGAATAACAAAATGAATTTTGCCTCTTCAGAGAAACACAACAGCAGGACCTGTGAAAGACAGTTAAGTGCGAGCGGTGCCACCTACAACAAACATTTACTCATACTGGGCTGGAGGTAGTGTTAAAAAGAAGAGGAAGGCAGAATGTTGAGGTGAGAACAAACTCTCAGCGCAGCAGCAGCAGAGCAGGATGACACATCTAAACCCAAATTTGACAATTTATTTTGCAAGAAAGAACCCATTAAATCCCATGTAAAGGTTTCATTTAAGGGAGCGGGTCTGCGATCAAACACGTAATTACGTGAGAGGAACCTGCAGGTGTGGCGGGGAGGAGGGGCTGGAGTTTCATTTCACATTCCACTGGTGTTTTCACATTTTCTGATGCTGATTAACTGCAACGTGTTTCTTTAAACCACCGGCGTGTAAAAATGGAGAAAAAAAAACATCAGGGGTTATCGAGCTGGCTGGCTGATCCTGAATCAGTTGGTTTTAACTTGTGATTCTTGTTCTGTTGCGTAACATGAATATGTTTCAAAATGCAGGAGCTTGTAGATTTCATGTGTCGGACTGTGTTCCACAGTTCCTGCATTCGGAGATGTTTTTCCCTTCGTACATGGCTGCATGTCTGAAAATGTGCACACTGCTTTTTACTTGGACATTTAAAGAAAGAAATGTGTCTGTTTTACGTGATTCACCAAATCTCTTTGGTCCTCGTGGGGCTGAAATGAATCTAAAGTAAAAAACAAGATGGAAACACATGGTCAGATTATTCTGAGGGAGTTTGTGTCTGGTTGGCAGTAAAGGAAGCAAAAGGTGTGATGAAGGGAAGAGAGATGAGAGGAGTTGTCACTGCTGAGTTGAGGATGGTAAGGCGGGGTTTGAGTCAGGTGGAGAGGAAGAGGGCTCCAAATGTGCACTTGCAAACCCATCTGCCCCCTCCCTCCCCCACACTGACCCTCCAGTCTTCTTCCAGAGCGCTGAGGTTGAGTCCAGGAATGTCAGCAGGCGGATCGTCCTTCAGTCTGTCCATCCGTCTGTCCCTCTCTTACTTTATCAGCTGTTCCTCTCTGTGCAGGTCACTGGAGATCTCGGTCCTCTAGGTACCGATACTCGAACGTGAAGCCCTCCTTCTTCCTCTGGCCCCACTTCTCATAGTCAAAGTAAATATATGTTCCCTAAAAGGAGAAAATAAAGTTTATTAAACCAAAGTTGGAAATAAAAAGCTGGAGTTCTGTTTCCACAGTCAGATCACCAAACTTTAACAGAACAGTCATTAAAATCCATCTGACCTGCTCAAACTCATCAGTGATGGTTTTGGGTTCCTCGTGTCTCTGAAACCACATCATGTACTTTGTGTGGAACCTCCATGACTGCTTCTTTAGGGCTTTGGCTGCCAAATACTGGGCCTTAGTGCCCTGCAGAAGGGAGGACACAGGAAGTATTATAACAGTCAAGTATTTTTATTATTTGACGTTTTTCTTTCATTTGTGTTGTTAAATCTAGACAACTGAACACACCATTACCTCCAGGTAGTAAAATATGAAGAAGAGGGTCTCTGTGGAAAGTCTCTGGTAAAACTCTACAGTGTCGGAGTGGGGTGGTGGCACCTGGTGGTGGAAAGGCGGGGTGGGGCAGGGGTTCCTCATAAGGTACTGCCTGAATCCCAAAGAGACAAAAGTACAGACATTAAGTGAAGTGACAAGTGAAGGTCACCAAACTCCCTCCGTGTCCGACCGACAGGCTGAAGGAGGGAATTAAACACACAGACCAGAACCAGGATCTGAGTGTTTGGTTTGAAATGTCAGTTGTTTGTGTGGGCAGCAGATACAGAAGCAGTTTTCTGCTCTGGGATTGTAGCTGCTGTAAATCTGTGAACAAACATGTTTCACTACTTTCACAGTTTGGATAAAATACCAACTACATAACAAAAACAGGAGATGAAGCTACCGGGTCACATGACTCTTCAACTTGATGTGGATTTTAAAAACCACTTCTAAATATGATGAACTCGGTTCCTCAAAATATTTGAGACAAAAAAGCTTTAAGAAAAGATGAAACATGTTCTTTTCTGAAGTGAAACCAATACGCGTATGTTTTTTTCCCCACAAAATAAAAGCATCAATCTTAATATTTTGTATTAATATTATATCTTAATATTTTGTTCATTTTAATATAAATGCTGTTTTTCTGGTTTTTAACGTTTCGAAATAAAAATAAAATCAGTATTCTAGTAACTCAGTGTCAAAAAATTAGCTTGAATTTATATTTTCTTTATTTCAGAAAAAGTAAATTCACATTTGTACTTTTGAAAAATACATTTAAAACATTTATTATAACATCAGGCTGCAAATGAATCTTTTAAATATTAGAACTGAAACGTTTTAAACAGTTTTTAACCTACACTTGTTGTGGTTTTGATGATAGTATAAATAAAGTTACTGCACCTGATTCTCTCGGAGTCAGACGGGTGGGGCATGTGCGTCCACACCGCCTCCTGCATGGCCTGTTGGTAGAGCTGGTCTTTGGAAAGGGGAACCGGCCCCAGTGGACAGACTCCCAGTGATGGGAGGATGCTGACCTCTGACAGCGAGGGCTGAGGTGCTGATGGTGGGATGTCTGAGGAGGAACGGGGGACAAGGAGAGTTAGGGAATGGATGAAATCGGGGATGTAGCAGGAGATGAGAGAACAAGAGTGAAATTGAATCAGGGATGATGATATCAGCTGCAGTCTTTGTTCCACGGAGGTGAGATTACATTTAGTTCCATTAAACTCCAGCCTTTTTATTTCTGCTCTGTGGAAACCATCTGTCCTGTCCTCAACTTGTCTAACTGTGTCCTGGTCTGAGAGGGTCCTACCTGGAGTAAGGTGCAGGGAGGCCATTTCTCCCTCGATCCCTGAGCTGAGTGCTGCTTGCTCGGCCATAGACTTGAGGCTGCTCGGAGGCTCCTGGGGCTGATGAATACAGACAGAGAGACTCATGGGAAAACAGGCGTGTAAATAAAGTCGCAACAGCTTGGATGGAGGAACACGGTTTCCTCCATCACTCATTTAAAGTTACTGTCTGAGCTGGTTGTGCTGTTTACTCCCCTTTTCTCCGAAAAATAAAAAAAGGGAGCCAGACCTTTACAGAAGAATTTCTAAACTGATTCATGACTAAAAATAGTTAAGCATGTGTTTTTTTGGGTGAAATGACATGAGGAATGCAGTGAAAGTGGTGAGTTGAGTGTATCACCTTGATACTATCGGATGACTGTGGATAAGACAGCGGTCCGTTCAGCAGGCTCACTGTTTTAGACTCGCTGTAGGAGGCCGGTGACGGCGAGCTCGATGACAAACTCAAAGAGCTCAATAAACTGGGACCAGTGTCCTTACTGGGAGGGTGAGAGGAGTTTACATCAGACTCAAAACCGTGACTTTTTATTGTAACAATAAGATTTTAGTGGCAAAATGAGTCAAATATGTTCCTAAATTAATACTCACAGCTGATTGGATGTAGAAGTCAGAGATGAGGGTTGGCTGCTTTGTGATTGGGTGGCACTGCTGAGGGCGGAGTCTGTTGTGCTGTCTGCTACTACAGCACTATAACCTGTCAAAAAAAAAACAAAAAAAAACATAAACTCAAATGTAAATCTGCAACTTATTCTCACGATTTAAAGTATTTAAAGTTTTCATGATTTTAAATGTTGAAAAGTCCAGTATTTATTGATTTGTGCAGATTCTTTTTTTTTTTAAAGTTAGTTTGTTTATGGTTTTCCTGTTTGCATCAAACCTGTTGCTGTTTTTGGGATGTAATGACGAGTGGAACTCAGATACTCACTGGTGCTACCGTTCTGCTTCTGTTGGCTCGGTGGTCGAACAGACAGGGACGAGTTTCCTCCCCCTACTGCGCTTCCCACCGATCCCGAGCTGCCTCCGTTGCTTCCGATAACTCCGACTCCACTTCCCGGAGCTAACCCTCCCACGGGGCTCTGTGGTATCAAGGAAGACCCCTGCGCCCCCGACTGACCTGAACTCAAACCCAGAATCCCAGAACCGATGCTGCCCACTCCAGGAGCTGCGCTGAGCATGCCTCCCGATGAGGACGTCGGCCCGCCGACGGTAATGCTTCCACTGCCGATGGCGCCCACCATGCTGTTGGTTGTCGTGGTGCTGATCCCTCCAAGAGAGACCGGTAAGCATGAGCTGCCTGTGCCCGAGGCGGCCGCCTGGGCGTAGGGGGTCTGTGTGGAGCTGGACAGGAGGCTCGCCATCGTGCTCAGGGATGCCGGCATCCCTGACAGGCCGAGACCTCCTGACATTGGGCTGCTTGTGATGGAACTGGACATGCTGCCTTTCCCCAGAGAAAGTCCCAGACTGAGGCCAAGGCTGTTAGAGGTCGGCGTGGGCCCCAAGGGAGCCTGGGGCTGGGAGTTCAAAGACAGAAGCCCCGGTGTGCTGGCATTAGGTGGTGAAGACGCAGAGGAGGCGCCGTGGCTGTTGGTGCAGGAGCTGGAGTTGGAGATCGGCACCGAAGAGCTCGCTGAGATTTTGGCCTGCTGATGCACCAGCGGGTGAGGAGGCTGCTGGGTGGCGTTGCTGTAGCTGCCAGCTGAAGTATTGGAGATGCTGCTTTGATGACTGTTGCCCCCAGATCCACTGCTTCCTCCACCAGTGATCGTCGCCACGGAGACTAGAGAGGATGAGGTCAGTCCCGAGACGGAGGAAGAAGATGAGGAGGAGGAAGACGAAGACATCGAAGAGGAGGGATTCCCATTCTTTACAGGTGACTGGAAGTAAAAAACATCAACCTGTTTACCATTTGATACATTTAAAATTCATGTTTTAACTGATTTTAATCTCTTCTTTCAAAAGTCTCATAAATAATATCAGTTTTACAAAATCTAAACATTTTTACCCAAATGAAAGAAATATAATGGACAGAAATTAAAAACTAATCTGGACAATCATACTTGTGAGCTACACAGCTATCAATATTTAAACCAAATATTCATTTATTAAAATGTTAAAGAAATGTGTTAAAGGAAAAAAAAGATTAAAAAAAAAAAAATCAAGAATTCAGCAAATTATTTTATTTAAAATAGAATATCTGACAGATTTGTTGCATATAAAATCCTCGGTCTTCAGACTGACCTGACTAACTTCACTGTCTGTTGAACGTCCCCTCTTCTTGTCGTCTTCTGAGTTCTCCTGAAAAACAAAAAACACAACAGAACAGCACTGAGTCGCAGCACAAGCATTAACTTCATGTTTGCTATTCGTACAACATGCAGAATAAATGCTGCAAAACATAATAAAACTCAGTCATCTTTAAGATTCATTTAAATGAAGGTTTTATATGAGGTGAGACTTATTTTTACTCCACACACAATCTTTCTCTGAAGGAAAAGTTCAGCTGCAGGTTTCTGGATTTATTCTGTAAACTGTTCGGAGTCTTTGTGCATTTCTTTTCACAGTTGAAACTTCTTTAAGAGTGTATGTGTTGCTGTTCTCTCAGATATCAGAAGTATAATAGCTTTTCTCTCCACACACTGGATGTGGGCAGATAATATAAAGGCAATTGAACAATGAGAGCAGATGGCAGGATATTATGATAATTACAAAGGCAATTATCTTATAATTTCCTACGATTACCTTTGTTACTGTGACAAGCCTCTCAGGTTGATGAGGATATTATCTGAGCAATTAATTTAGTGTAAAAGCATTTTTTTTTTTTTTTTTATAAGTGCAGATTTACAAAGATTTTTTATTTGAATGTGTCATAATAATGGAGCATCCAGAAACCAGGAGGAAAAGGCACGAAAACAAAAAGGTCTAAATTACTTCTAATTTTTGTGAAAGAAACAACCCTTCATGTCATTCACTGGTTTGTTGTAGAAACATTACAGTTTCTTTACCGTAGTGCAAGTGGCAGGTGAAGGGGGGATGGGTGATGATGAGGTGGTGGAGGTGGGCGTGCTGCTGGAGTTCTGGAAGATCTCGTCCTCCAAGTGCGAGTGCCCCGGCGGCGAGGTGGCGACCAGCGACTGAGCTGGAAGCAGCAGATACACAGAAAAGTTTCATGATTTACAGCCTGATGATGAAAGTTCAGATCTGGAGATGCAAACGTCTTAAACTGGGCAGCAGTAAAACAACTTTTCTACTCCTCTGATTTAATAAAAAAAAAAATCATAACGCACCAAGACTTTTTAACATATCGAGCTTTCAGAGGTGCATTTTGTTAAACTAAAAAGTTGTGAATTTTGATTTTCTGGAGTTTTTTTTTGCTCTTAAATTGTAAGATTTTCTTAGTAAGGGTTAAAAAAACAAAAACAAACAAACTTGTGACCTGTTTCCCTGTTGCTCCAATTACGAGCTTATAATTCAATGATTTATAATACAATCAACAATTAAAAAAAAGGTTAAATCACAGACAACTTCTCTACGTACGAATGTCATCCAGGTCCAGGTCGTCATAAAGGAACTCATTCTCTTCAAAGTCTGGATCCTGTGATGAGTCTATGTAGTACTCCACATCGTCCTTTAGAAAAAACAAAAAAACAAAACAAAGAACAGCTTAGTCACTGTTCCATTTGGTTCAATTTGCTGTTAATGAAATTTTAATAGTGTTTCAGAGATGGTTTAGACTCCCTGAATTTAAAACATGGAGGACAGATGAGACTCTTGGACCAACCTTGATCTTCTTGATGGCTTCAACCGGCAGTGAGTCGTTGTCCAGCATCCTCAGTATCGTCTCCAGCATTCGGATGTGGTACCGATGCTTCTCGATGTACTTTTTCAGCTCTTCGATTCGGTCCTGCTTCTGTAGACGTGTAGTAGACAGAAGAAGCAGGACAGAGGAGGGTGTTACTCTGAGATAAACCTCCATTACTTTTTTCATATAAACTCTGCAGGCTTTAAACCTGTTAGAATATTTTTATTTTAACACCATGTTCCACAGGAAACACAAACCCTCAGGACATATTCACTCTAACAGCACTAAATAAAACAGGATTAAGAAAAACTATTTAAACGTTTTAAAGAAAAAAAGCCTGTTTAAATTTTAGAAAGTAAATTATTTAGAAGAAAGAAAACGTGTGAGTGATAAGGACTTGACAGCATCAGTAGCTGCAACACGTGCACTTTACAGCCTCATACATGATTAAATACACGGATGCAGGACCACTTCTGATTTCAATTTTTAACTCTAAGTTTTTCATTAAATTCACAGATAATCTGAAGGTTCTGGGAACAGCATTCACAAACCTAATGTTTAATGTCAGAACATCTTTCAGGGGATAAACAGACAAAACTAAACATACCTAACTGGACTGAGAGCAATAAAACACAAAAACGTTTGCAACAATCAAGCTTAACGCTGGTTGGTATTTTCCAGTCAGGCACAGCTGGACTGTGCAAGTGCATTTGATTAAATTCATTTTAGCATATTGACACTACATCAGTACAGGTTTCTGTGCAGCTGAGTGCTGTGATGCAACACAATAATTCTGAACTCTTTCAGCAAGACTGTGTTAAAAAGGTCAACGTAGACTGAAGAGGGAATCTATTACTGTTCAGCCCTTTAAACTCCTGTTAAAACTAAATATAAATACTGTATTTCAAAGAACTACTGTAATGGTAAGGGTTTGGCTAATCCACTAAACCTTCTTTAGTGTTCTGGAAAGTATTTAAGACAGGATTTCAAAATAAACCACAGTATATGAACTCATGCTGTTTCACCATTGCAGCTCAGTTAGATGAGCCTTTATTGTGGCTCTAGATTCAGAACCACTTCCTGTCGACTCAGAAATGTTTCCCATTAAGAAACAATGAAATTCAGCAGATGATTTTTTCCAGTGACGAGACAAAACACATCAAAAAAAGAAACAAGTTTAAGTCTCTTTCATCGAAGCAGAGAAATGAAAATTGGTTTATATTTCACATGCACACAAACAGTTCACTGCTTAGTCATAAAACCTGAATGTAGAAACAGAAAATAGATTTTATTCTAGACTAAAATAACTCTGAAGGTGTTTTTGTTGTTTAGATTTCAGCTGACGGAAAGAAACACGTTTGTCTTGAACTTCCTGTCAACTATTAACAAGGACAAATGTAATAATATATAACTGGTGTCAAAGATTTGTGAATTTTTAATCTTTTCATTCTGGTCACTAAGAGACCAGAAACTTGATACTCGAGCGTAGCAGGATCTGAAGGAGCTGATCTCATGCGTTTGGAGAGCTAAGCTAACAAAACAAGCTAAATCCACTCTGCGGGGTCTCAGTTCTAAAACAACCTTTATACAAACATGTGTGAGCGACTTCCACAGAAAGCTAAACTTATGCTGCAGATCCTTTTACTAAATAAGTCTGACAGTGTGACTGTGATATGAATCCTTAATGCAGAACCTGAAAGTTCTCTGAAATGACTGTACGGTGTCGTCAAGAGGTTTTCAATAAATGACATCCCAGGAGGGACATTACAGGGAAAGTTGTCAGTGAGATTATCCTGGTCAGGCTAAATACAGAGGAAGAACTGTAAGCAGTCTGTGTGACCCATCTGCCATAGAGGAGAGGGTGAGATAAAAGCAGAGCCGAGCAGGTAGACCAACAGATCTGCAAACAGGTAAGAGATGTGTGATGGAAAAAAGATGTAATGATTTCAAGGAGAGAACAGACTGACCTCCTTGTCTCCTTTCTTTTTTCTCGTCTGGACGGAAAGAGACTCTACTTCACTCTCAAACTGGTCCACCTGCATGTTCAACGTGTCTATCGTGTTCTAAGGAGAAACAAGTAAACAGCAAGTAAAGAACTCATCTCATTAGAAAATACAATCGGAAGAAATTATCCTTTTTCATCTCAAAGCTAAGAGATTATGATTATCCAAGTGATTATCATTAGATATTCTAGATTAGTCAAAGTTGAATTATGTCAAAATAAAATAAAAAACAGAAATATTTGTACATTATGATAAAACGACTTGCTCTCAGGTAAACTAGCCAACAGTTCAGCTAATAAAGTAAATAATTTAAATGGTACACATATAGTTTGACTTTTGTTATTCTTTTTGTTCTGCCTAAAAACTGTTTCTAATAATTTGGGTTTCAGTTCCAATAATTTTAACAGAACTCAATCATCAGAAAACTCTCCTTCAGTTCTTTTCTACTGATCAAAGAGACAAAAAACTTCACTAGTAGAAGTTCATATCTGGCTCTGCTCAGCACCGCGTACAAAGTGAAAGTGATAAAACCCATTTAACTTCGTGGATAATTAAAACAAAGCAGTTTACAGAGAAGATCAGGGCAGAAATTGACCAAAAATGACACTGAAGTGGAATAACACCATGGGACCCATCCAGATCTTTATTTCAGAAGCTCACCGTTAGCCACATGCCGACCTCTTCCTTCTCCCTCTGAGCCGGGTCCACTTTCTGAGCCAGACCGAGACCTTCTTTTGAATAGGCTTTTGTCTTGGTTTCTCTTTCCACTATCTTAAACCTCTCCATTTGCTGCAGAAAGAAAAGTACATTTATTACACATCAAGAAACAAAGACATATTTGTATAGTACTAAAGTCCTGATCCACGCTTGTTTTAATTTTTCTTCCTCTAAGCAAAACTTATTTAAAGAGTGGTCCTAAAAATAAATCTCTAAAGACTTTTTTATTTAAATAGATGCATTTTCCTTATTTTCGGTACAGTAGTTGAGTTAGTCATTTTGTTGTCACCTGTGATTCATTCAGGCTTAAAATGTCTCCTGAACTGTGAAACCAGTGTTGATTCTACACATAACAGGAAGATCATTAAATACTCAACTTTTATACTGGAACTTCAGTAAAAGCAACATCAGCACATCAGTTTTGTTAAAAACACACAATATAATTTCTCTTACAGTAAAATGTCTGGTTAGTCTTCTTCCATTAGTTTAAAGAAGCTTCACGTTGTCTGTAATCATACCAGAGATACAAGTTGTTACTCACTGTTTCTATGAGTTTGCGGTTGTCTATTAGCTGCCTTTTGTCTTTGATCTCGTTGGATGCCACCCACGTCTTGATCTGGTCTCGAAGACGCTGAGGAAGAGGAGGAGGAAGACGGGGAGGAAGATTAACACACCAGTGAATTTTGAAACACGTTCAGAAACTGGTTTTAACAGTCATGGATGGTGAACTTGACGTGTGCATGAAGCACTCCGGCTTGGCTTGGAGTTTGGTCCTCATGACAACAGAGATGACAGCGCGTGCACACACACAAACAGATATCTAGCTGAGGAAAATGAAATTTAATACTCCTAATTCAACACACACAAACACTTCACTAACATCAGCAAACCGTCTGAGCCTCATCATCAACTTTACAGTCTGAATCAAGTTCAGAGGTTTTCGTTTCACATGGAATTAAACCTCTTCTACATAAGAAACCTGTCACTGTCTCTGTCAACTGTTTTAAAGGGAATATATTATTATATATTATATTATTTTACTGGAACTGTGAGCAATTCTAGTTGTCCCAAGCCATTACTAACTCCTAAACTTCCAAAGCGGACAACATTTAATACAACAAGCTGAAAAGAAGCAAAAGAATGTTGCAAATTAGACCAGGAGCATCAAAAACTCCAGTCCTGGAGGGCTGTTATCCTGCAGGCTTTAGATGGTCCTCAGCTTCAGCACACCTGGTCTGGATGAGCAGGTCGTTAACAGGCCTCTGCAGAACTTGTGGACATGATGAGGAGGTAATTAAATCATTTCAATCAGGTGTGTTGGAGCTGAAAACCATCTAATACTTGTAGGATAGTGACCCTGAAGGGCCTCTGAGTTAGACTCTCTCATGATTTACTGAACATGAATCCTGCAGCCTGGATTTCTAAAAGCGTTGGTGTGATTATCACACTGTCGTTTGTTTTTACACAGAATTATTTGGCACTTTTTGGTTCTGTGATGACACGTTCATGACAAGAGGCAGACAGCTGTAAAATCAGGTTCCGTATGCTAACGTGTGCAGGTCACATGACCTGGAAACAAAAAAACATGTAGCCACACTGACTGCTACCTGTCAACATGTTTTACAGTCTGAGTGCTTTTAAAGTTTTCTAACATTATTGAATTAAAGTGTTAGAAGAAAATTAGCTAGAAAACAGACTCGGTAAGAGGTCCTGAATGTTCCCATAAAAACTCATCTGCACTTTATCTTTCCCTGAGAGGCAACCCAACGTTTAAGGGCCCAGCTGGAGTGCTGGAAACTAGGTCAAGTTTTAACTCAAAAAAATCTGAGACATGGAGGACGTCTTACTCCAAAACATCTACTAAATGACAGACGTTTTCCTAAGAATCATCATAAAGTTGGATTTATCGGTGTATTTACTGAAACATGTTTAACAACACTTTAATCTTACCTGTAGCTTTTTAATCTCTTTCTTGAGGTCTGCTTCATATTTCTCCTTTTGGTTTGCATTGGCTGCATTGTGAAGCTGAGGAAGAAAAAAAGAAGGTGAAAGTTCAGTAACAGTGTTCGTTCTCACGTCTTCGTGACCAAGTCAAAATTCAACACGTGACAGAAGTCTGATGCAGTCTGAGGAACGTTTTCCAAGCCACTAACAGAAAAACATGTTCAAAAACATGTTTATTTAACTTGATTTAAGAGAAAATGAGGCAAGTTTCGGCTCTGAAAGTAGCATGATTATAAAAATAACACAATTAAACAGAGCATCAAGCTTCTGGAAAGTCAAATACAAAAAAAAGAATAATAAATACAGGAAATTAGAAAGACCAACTAAATACTAAACTCCCTTCAAACTGTATTTTATTAATGGAACTGCTTTTTGAAAACAGCTGTATTCACTGGGTTTATTTATCTGTTCTGTAACTACTGTCGCTGCAGCTTTTAAACAAAATGCAGCACAACAACATTTTTCTCTCATTATCATTTAAAAAGCACCAAATGTTTATCCAAGATATGAAACAATCAGTACACAAATTAGCAGAGAAATAGTTTAACAATTAATCTCCTTACAGTCATTTTATTTTGAAGAAATATGTATTTTTTAAAGTTCTACAGGCAAGTTTGTTGTGTTTTTTCCCGTTTGCTTTTTTCTAGAACATTTGATTTGAATAAGACAGAATAATTTAAAAAAATCTAGAAATAAATAGTTTGAGATCTTTTGTTGTTTTCAAATTGCAAGAAAAAACAAGTTTTGGGAAAATGAACAAGAACAAACATTTTCTATAATTTTTAATCAGATTTTGAACAACAGTTTTAAACAAATAGATTTTGATGCCGTCCATTTCATAATCTAATAACTCATCACCTTTTGCCAGATGTCTTCAAACTGCTCGACTCCTTCTGCTACTTTTTTTAGACATCGATCTATTTCACCTGGAAGAAAAAGATGAACATAAACACGACAGTCTAGTTTTGAGAGAACGAGGGGATGATTTCATGCTGTAAAAACAGAACATTTTAATTTTAAACAACATTTAGAATCAAAACAAAACCAAAATCTCTGTATGTTTAGGTTTGGAGTTTGTTGCTCATAAAAGAGACGCATCATGTTAGTCATTTTTTTCATCGCGTGATCGTTTCTTAAATCCTACGTGCTTCTTGTTTAAGAAGTTTAGCTTGAAGCTCAGCAGCGATGCTAATTTAGGAAACAGGCCACTCTTACAAAACAAACAACTAACGCACCATGTAAATGCAGGAAACATACAAATTGTAGCTGACATGCCATGAATATTATATATCATATTATAAAAGTGCATTATGATTGTGAGTGAGAAGTGACACACACACAAGCAAATACGTCAAATGTCAGAAGAATCTCGACAGATTAGAGACAGAAGTCCAGATTAACGCTTTGAAAATCTCAGATTTATACCAACATTTATCATGTGATGCAGGTTAATTCTACAATATAGATCATAAACAAGTTTAATCTATTTAATCCTTTTGATATTGTTAAATATTTCTTTATTCTTGTACCAGGAAACAGAAAAGCTTTTTGAAAGTGACTTTAATTTCCATAAAATTACAAGCAGCAGTTTTTACTCACAAGTGAAAATATAAAGTTTAACAGACTTACACTTCAAATACCTTTAAAACTTAGAATGTTAATATTAAATCTAATAAATCATAGAAAATAAATTCTCATCTATATAAAGTTTTCTTTTTTTGTTGACTGTTTTTATTTTCTTTGCAGACAATAAAATGTGAACACATTAAATACTTGTGTTTATCGCACTCACAGTGGTATGTAGCTAATGGCAGCTGTGACAAAGACACACACTTTTACTTTGAAGCTATTAAAAAGTCATAAACATGATTTTTATAAAAGGCAAAGCATAAAAGATGGATGGAAAATGGACGCTGCAGGGAGGAGACGATGGGGGGTGAGCTTAAAGGAAACACTGAAATTAAAATAATAACAATTTCTCTTTCAGAACAAAAGAAAATGTCCCATTAAAATAAAAACAGTAATTTGATCCCATTAGGATAGAATGTGATCAGAAATGGTGCAGAACAGATGTGCTTTAACGCAGCTGTCTGAACAAACTCCTGTTGAACTCTAGGCTTAAACTGCCTTGATGTTCAGATACTTCAGCAGGCGGGTTATTTTTAGATGAAAGTCGACTTCCTCTCTAATAATACATAACAATTTGACAAGGCCTGTGTAGTCCTGTTGCTTGATCTTGTCTCGGTTTTTGTACAAACATGTGTCTTGGTTTGTTTTGAATATGTAGGGGACAATGAAATGACAGTTTTTAAACCTATGGTGGCAAAAATGAGATGAGAGTAAATCTGTGCAGGAGAAAGCCGAGCCTTCGGGGTTTCTGTCTTAACACAATGGTCTGGGTTGGATTTCACAGCTTGTTGTGATGAGTATCAGGCTTCAGACGCTCTGTGCTGGAAATGTCTCCAGCATCAGCCTCACCTACGCAGTCTTGTTAGGTTTGTATCATCAAAGTACTGAGAAGAAAGTAAAATATATGTATATGTAAGACATGGTCCCACAAATTAAAAAAGTGGTAGTCACAGAGCTGAGTTGGTGAGTGTGTGTGAAGTAGGGATGGTGCAAACCCTCGACTCGTTCTACGATGCTGGTTTTACAAGAGCGAGCACAAACTTTTCAGAACTTGGTTGGCTGAACAGTGAAGGACCAAAATAGACCTAAAGGTGGAATATGGAACACAAACACCACAACAACATCAAGTGCCCTTGGGGCGCCAGTTTTGCGACCCCTGCGTGTGCTCTGATGTCATGAAAATTCCTCACTCAAACCCACTCTTGCCCCTGATCCTCTCCGGTCGCTCCTCCTCCGAGAAGGAAAATGAAATCCACGGCGCTCCGAAGCAGCTGCTCGACCCGCCGACTCCACCACCCTCCACAGTACCAGCCTCGCTATGATAGACTATTCACCGTATTAGACAACCCGCAATGGTGCCAGCTACTCTGCCCGCTATTGGCTGGTAGACCCAAACATAATGCCTATGCTGTGCCTGTCAGAATAAACATTTTATTATATTTTATGTCAAATCTAAATTTTAAAGGAAATACTGTACTTTCATTCTACACCCCGTTATGTCATTAGACAAATTACTTTGTATAAAAAAGGTTCCATATTTCACTTTCCACCGTGGAACCACAGTATGAAACCGTTCTCAAGCGCACACAGTCAACTTTACTAGACTGAAACATTACACGTCCAGATCAAAATGGATTTTCCACAATCTGAACCATTTCAAATGGATTGACTGTTTTAAAATCACAGTCTAATACTTGACAGTTCCCACAGATACAAACGACCCACAGGAAGTAAATCAAGTAAAAATCAGTTTGGTGAACGTGTTAAACAGTCTGTAGATTTCCACTTTCAAATAACCTTTATTAATGCTATAAATCATTTTATTTTATCCTTCTTTTAATTGTGTGATTTTTTTTATTTCACTTCCATGTGATGATACTTTCTTGTTTCTTTAAAAAAATATATTTAGTAATATACAAGTTATGGGATATACATGTATTTACTAAAAGATGCTGCCAAGTTCACAAAGAGAATAATTTTATTCATCCAGCAAAACAATATATTTAAAATTATTTTAGTGTTACAGAAGCTACATTAGGTCTAAAAAGGATTGTGACTGGAATATTACCGGAATATTAAACAGAATAATCATTAAAAACCCATAAGTGCATTTTTATTACACTGACTATAACTTCTGTAATGACAGTGAACACAACATCTGGACATTCCAGATCCTTCCTAACACATCTGTTCAGTTCCTCTCACTCTCATTCAACATCACTGATGATCTGCAATATTTAGATTGTATTCATGAAGATAATTGGAGCTGCTGTGGTTAAGAGAGTTACTGTAACTCGTGTATGTATTTATCTGTAAATAAACTTTGTGCTACACCGTGTGCAGCTGTTGTGACTGACATGAATTAAAAGAACTTCAATGACCCTGATCAGTTAAAAATGTATTCATTAGGACTCTAATCCGATACTTTAGATTTGATCACAAGATCCACATGAAACGCAAATTAAACATGACACCATAGATTGAACCAAAGCCTAAAACAGCAGCTAGCAAACTTCTACGTTACAGCAGAAAGTAAAAACTGTAAAACATGAAAATGAAAAGTCAGAATCCCGAGTTCCCTTCAGTTATTATGCTGTTCATTTGTGTGTTTTTCTATCTGGCAGACAGTGTGACCGCAACTGTAGCCAAAAACCTCTAACCTGGCAGCAGGGCATCTTACACAACCTACTTGTGAGCGCATGTGACTTTGTTTTCACCACAGGTCTGCATTTCCTTTAACCAAATACTTTTTGATACAAAACTGAGCAGCAGTTAGTGTGGTTTTACAGTACTAATATCCACAGGCGATGCTGAATGTTTGCCTTGTGTCACACACTCAAACACGCCATCGAGACCATCATATCACTCCAAACAAACTCTGAGACGCCTCTTCACAAACAAAATGCTCATTACAGATTGTGATACATTTCATTCATCTGACATTCTAAAGCTTATCTGCATCAACTTGGAGATTCTGAGGGAAATCAGTGAAAGTCTCACCTTGAAGTTTCCTTTTATCGGCCATGACTGATGACTAAGATGATGTCTTCATGCCTTCTCCCACTGCAGGAAACACAGATTAACAGAATAAATAAATTTGTTTTTAAATCCTTTAAATGACAATCATGTGCTTTGTGAGTTGGATTCAGGTCACATAGAGACTCAGAATATGAAAAATAGAAGCGACTGACAGCAAAGTTTGATTTGTTTTACCAGAGAATCAGTTTGTATCTGTAAAACAGGATTCAGTGTTTGTTTCTGCTGCGTCTGCGTGGCGTGTTTCATATTCTGGGATCCAGATCAAAAGTGTTGAAAGTGTGATAACAGTGGACTTCGAGGCACTGACAACACCCGCACCTCAGGATGTGTGATCTAATGTCTGCTGAGTCAATCCACGCCAGTGACCCGGGTCACGTTCTGAATATTCTTTAAAGGATTAATATGGGAACTTCTACCATGTTCACAGGAGCCTTTGAAATATTAAAACTCTACTCCAAATTATTACTTTGAGTTCTAAATTTTTGAAGTCTGACCCTTTTAGTTAAATTTCATAATTGATGTGAATCTGTCAAAACATCACAAATTGCTCTATTTCTCTCTCACTCTTTTTCACTGGATTTGCTTGAAATTCATTCTGAACATCCTTAAAACCTCCAGTTTTGAAACCAGTTCTTTTTATTTTTACAGATGAAAATAATATTAAAATTATTGTTTAAAAACTGTATGTCTACACCCGATTCCAGTTTCTTACCAGCATCTTTTAAATTCTGTGCATTAGTTCTATCATACCTTTATAAAAGAAGTTTTTTCTCCCAGAAAACAGAAAAAAAACTTTTAGAACTTTACTCATTCTCTTCCTTTTCTAGTCTGAGTCTGTAACAAACTAAGAACTGTGTTTAACTGCAAAATTTTCAGATTTATCACAATGTCTGATAACAGTTAATTAATTTCCAAAGGGCTTTTTTTTTTTTACTTATCAGCTGCTCTGATCCAAACCAATTAAGTTAGATAAACAGGTATTACTAAAAATGAATAAAATATAGAAACACAGTAAAAACACCTTAACATGCTGTGTGTTGATGACCTGATGGGTCAGAGCTGTTTATCACACTGATTATAAACCTTTGTGTTACATTCTGAAAGGAATCCTAATCCTAAAAACGGACTCAGGAGGGAGAAGAGACCTATTAGAGCTACATAAAAGGGAACAACAGTATGAGTTTTGGCGGAAGTCTTTTTGGCATTTGAAAGATATGTGAAAAAACAGTCTCACACCATCAATGAAATGAAAAATAAACAAGGAGATTGCCACAAACATCTTAAATATTCATCTGCCAAAATTAAATTAAACACTCGTTTGGTAATCCAGCAGGGTCACACTTAATATTTAATCACTGGTTTTAAATTGATCCTCAAAAACAAGAATTATTAAATTTGTTAAGTCTGTCACATCGTCCCCTCTCCCCTTATATCTGTCCTCCTCCTGCTTTAGACATGAAAAGAGGAGCTGAGGATAAATAAACTGCGAATCGTAAATATATTTTTGAAAGTGTTTCCAAATTGTAAAACCTTATATAATATTTGGTGCCTGACGTGTCACCCCATCCTTATATAAAATGTGAACCGGTGTTATTTTCAGTGATTACAACAAAAATAACCCGTTACACTTCGTATATAATTTCTATTCTTCTCAACATGATTATAAAATCTCTCAAAATAGCTGTGTGAAGATGTTGTTAAGCAGCTGGGACAGATGTTGCTTGTTGTGATAAACTGACCCAATTTGTTCCTGAAAATGCAAATTACGGATTCAAGCATTATATTTCTCCATATGAAGATTATTTTGTTTTTTTAAAGCCTAATCCGTAAAAAAACTGGGGAACATTATAATATTGCTAATAGATATCTCTATGTGGCTCAGCACATAGATGTTTACTAAATTTATTATATATTTTTGGGGTATGTAATAAAATGTACATTTAGATATTTCTTACTTCACTGATAACTTTCATTTCAAAGTCAAAACTTGCAGTTGTCTGATGTTTAACTTTCCAGTAAACCTCAGTTTAAAAAGCATCATGGCCTTATTAATATGAACTTAACAAAAAATAATATCATATATCGTCTTAAGCGTTACTTTTCTAAACAGAAGTAAACATTGGGAGACAGACGTGAAGACACAAGCTCAACAGATGAGTTTGGACATCATCTGATTTTCTTTAACATTTCACCACATTTTAAAACTGGAAGCTCTAGAACCAGGTTTAACCAAGAAGTCCAGTCCTTAATCCACAACTGAGGGACAAGTATTTGCTCGCCCGCGATGTTTATAAACAATGCGGACATCATCAGTGACACCAGCAGCCTGACCTCACACATCGGAGCAAATTCACCTGAAAACAAACTCAAGTTCACGTTTCAACCTTGTTCCTGCACGATAAGTTTGTGTTTCCGATTTCAGAGCAGCAACACGGAATGCAAGTTGTTGTTAGTATCGTGAGCTGCAGCTTCCCACCGGCTGCGCTGTTTGATGTGGGAGACTCAATTTTGGAAAGAGGAGAGAGCAGAAACAGAGAGGAGGAAAGGCATTTATAAATTCATCACCTCTGGAGATAATTTACCTGGATTTTTCCAAGTTAGATTTGAGTTTCTCGGTCGTTACACTACGATAAATCCTCAGCGGTTTCCTAGAAAGGTTTATTTCTTAAAAACAAATTGCCAATTCTTCTCGCTAAACAATCACCCCGCACATCCAAGATGGCTACCAGGAACACCTCCTCCTCCGATGCCCTGTCGGACAGGAGTCCCGCCCATTTTGCCTGTGATTGGTCAGATTTAGTCATTTCCTTGTTTCTATTGGAAGAACTTTGCTGTCCGTCACGAGAGTTTAGCCGTTCCACTTCCAGTGCAACCTCGCGTAATGATTGGATGGTTGGAGAGGTTAAAGAGCAAAGTTTGTTTTGTCTCCGCCCCACGAACCGCGGGTTATTCTGGGAAATTATGTTTATTTCTGTCTACGAGCTAAATACGTCATAAATGTGTGTAATAGCTAAATCACACAACGACGACTTCACCATTCGAAAATGTTATTTTGTATTTTAGCTATTTTAGCATTTATTTATTTGTATAATATTCTTCTTTTTCTCAGTTAATTTGAAAGATCTGCAAAGTTTAGATATTTTATATTCTTACTTTAAACATTTTATTTGGTTCTAATTTTCATATATAATAACAATAAAGGCATATCAAATCAATTATGTATTATTAAAATATTTCTATCCTATTTTTTCTAAAGAGTTTTATATGATTCGAGCATCTTGTTTAATCAAATTCCAAACATCAAATGGATGGAACTGGGAGCAGGTTATATATTGAGGTCTATCTTTCATTACTGAGCTAAAACATAGTTATTATCGTTCAGGCTCTTTTCGTCCTTTGCTTGTTGATATAATTGAAAAAAATGAAGCATAATTTGGTAATTTAAAAAGAAATGATGATTTTAAAGTGCAAATACTTAGATGAATCAGTCACAACGGTTGTTACAAATTAAGTGGTTTTACCTGGTGCTAAAATATACTAAACTGCAGATTTTGTCCTGATTCATAATTTTAAAACCACCATGACGGTTTCAATGTTCTGCAGTTTTATTTTCTTCCACTGGAGGGCGCTGCAGTCTGTAAGTTGCAATGAATACGTGACAAAATACCTAAAAATAATGCTATCACATTCAACATAACAGGTTTAAGGTGTTTTAATCTGTTACACAGCATAACAAATTTAATCTTCTGTTTTCATGACAAAAAGTTAAAAAGAAAGCAGGAAACAAGGAAATTAACATGCAATTAACCTGATTAAATATTAAATGACAAATACACAAACAAAGCTATTTGAATAAACAAAAGGAGTACATGTCCATGATTTATATTCCAACATGTAAACAACTCTAAAATGTTGAGTCAAATATAAAGAAAAAACATGAAAACAAAATATTATGTTAGACTGGTTCAACACCTCAAAAATCACACCAAAACTCCCCAAATCAAATAACTCAATTAGTGCAAAATACCATCTGATGGTTTTAAGACCCAGACGGCCTGAACATTTTATAGAAATAGAAAAAATATCAGTTTTCCTTTAAAGGAAAATTTTCCTTCTTAAGACACCTTAATCAACAAACTCATCTTTATCAATGCAGAACTAATAACAAAAAGAATAAACAGGACTGAAATGGAGCAACAGGAGTTCCTCATACTAACAGCTGCAAATATTTTATCATGTAACTCAAGCTACTTGGTAACTATGCCATAGTATTTATATATTATTGTATAGTTTAGTTTCTTTTCAGGGCAAAATAAGCTGGAAAACAAGAAAATTTCCCACTGAACTAATGCTCTTCCTCAATTTTCCATATCAGTTTCTAAACCTGTAAGAAATTGGAAGCAGCTTGTGGGTCTTCTTCAAATTCTGGACCTTGGCGTGCGTTTCGTCATCCATGGTCTTGTAACAACGCCGGGCATAATCCAAAAGCTTCTCCTTCGACGACTCAAACTCTCCGACTTCCATGACCTGCAGGAACATCGAGGTTCGTTATAAATGTGGAAGTAAAAACTAAATGAATACAATTCTTTGAAAAATACTGTATGACTGTAGAATGTCAAATATGGAAACACCACAGTAAGTTCTGACAACAAAGTATTTCTTACATGATCTCTAAAAATAACCGTAATTACATTTTTAATTTTAGCTGTAATAAAATATGTTTAAACTTTAAAATAAACAAATTGGCATATATTTTCTGATCCAAACAGTGTTTTAATGATGAATCCAAAAATAAGGACAGAACTTTTTTAATTACATTTTTAATTAAACTCAAGATAAATAACAGATTTATTCTGCTTTATTATTTCCTAAAAAAATTCTGTTTTCTCACACAAAAATCCAAATAAACTAAACTTTAAACCCATAATTGTGAAATGGATTATGATAAATTTTCACAGATGATAGTTTTGGGTGATAATTTAGACCTTCTCTGGTGCCACCAGCAGCAGCTCTGCGATGGGAGAAGTGGAGGCCATGGTGTTCCGGTCGACTCCGTGGATCTGAAAGGCTCGAGACATGCTCCTCACACGCTGGTAGGTGGACAAGATCTTCTTATAACGAATCAAGACCCCATCTGGGTCTTTCACTGGTAAATGGATGAGTGAGGGACATGTGAAACTTGACTTGAAAATATTATTCAGAGCAGAACTGAGATTGAGGTGATATTTATCTTGTCAGAATATGAAATATGGAATTAAACCAGACTCTGATTACAAACATGGATCTTATTATCTGTTTGGTCTCATGAGTCTTTTACCTCTTTGTCTCTCTCTCCCGTGTGTGATCCTGAAGATCCTCCTCATCTTCATTCTCGGCTCTCCGCTGGCTCGACCTCTGCCCTTTTTCTTTGATGTTTTCTCCACAGATGAGTCTTCCTCATCCTCCTCCTCTTCTTCTTCTTCAGCCACATACTCATCCTCAGTGTAATACTTGTCTTCTTCAACATGAAACTCCTGCTTGACTGCAACCCCTCCCAAAAATTTAACTTGTAAATAAAATAAATTATAAAACTGCAAAAAAAAAAAAAAAATTCCTGAAAATATCTGTAATCATAAAATATGATCTTCCTCACCTGGAACAGTGATGTTGCGACGGTTTCGAGATCCAGAGCCCTGGAGGCGATTGAGGGTCATTCCAGACCTGGTTGTCATAGGAGACGGAGGGGGTGGAGAGCTGGCAGGCTGGGCTTTCACAACACGCTGAGCATCTCCGCACCATTCGCTCACTGAAAGCAGCAACAGAAACAATCAGAAAGAAGAAAAGCACAAAAGCATCAGCACAAACATTTCCCATGATGCTTTACCATCTGGGCTCCTCATGCTGATGATGAAGCGGTCCAGCTGACAGCGCAGGAAGTTCCGCTCCTCCTCCAGCTCTTCAATACGCTTCTGCAGCCAGGCGTTCTTCTCCAGGGAGACATACAGGTGAGCCCGCAGGTTAGAAACCAGGATGAAAGGGCTGTAATGAGAATGAGGAGGCTCCTGCACCACTGGCTCTGTTTGTGAAGATAATAAAATATGGTATAAATGACTGAGTATAATATATTACAAGTAAAAAAAAGCAAAAGTTTCAATCATGTTGAATTTAGCAGATATTTTAAGCCACTGCTGCATTTGAGCACAAGTTATTTCCAAATCATAGGTGTTAATTCTAAGAAAGTATAAAGTTTAAATTAACATGTAAAACTCATGCTGCACAAATAAAAACTGAAACCAGAAAAAGAAGAAAAGATCCACATTTTCTAATGTTTCTAACCTGGGAAGGTTTTTATTTTGAGTTGTTGTTTCTGTCAAACTGTGTTATCTTATTTTTAAACCACATGAAACTTGCATACAGGAAGCTGGAAGAGCCAGACAAGCACAAACTTTTAACATCCAGTAACTGATACATAATAAACAAGATCTTGTCTAAATGTAACTCACCATCAACCATCTGCTGGTTGTGATTCAGGTGATAGGCAGGTGGGCGCTCCGTGTTCTCCTCAAGGGGGAAAGAGACCTCATAGGAATTCAGGTACAAACCCCCACCTTCTCCTGTTGCTGCTGTAGAAGAAGACTGGGGCATGTAGCGCTCTGACACGTGCAAAGCACAAGGTTAGAAGAAGATTTAGTCACTGAGTCAAATACAGACAATTACTACAGAAAGAAAATGAGATAAAAACAAATAAAAACACAAAACCAGTTATTGAGCTGATCCCACAGGAAGGAGAAGAAAAATGTCAAATAAAGACAAATAATCCCATTTTTTATTCTTTAAACATAATAAAGTTGAATTAAACAAATGAAAATGAAATAATTAGGTAAACCATGTGGTAATTAAAGTTATACTACTGATAATTTTGTTTTAAAATATACAACTTGATGAATATCTACAAGTTTTGCAGATTTAATAAAGTTTAAATACAGAGAATGTAAAATAAACAAAAATATATTTTAACATAATTTACAAACTGAAACATTTCAGAATAGTTTCACCAATCAGACGATCAGCTGATCATCCAGCTCAAACTAAACAGGACTTAAGCAGATTTAAAATTCACTGAATGTCTTTAAACAGAAGTTGGATTTTAACCCACAGACACGTCCAGCAGCCACACGGTGGATGTGCGTCAAATTAGCCGCAGTTACCTGGCGTGTTTGTTTCGTGTCTGCTGGCTGGAGGGTTCATCACTGCGGAATCTGTCAGGTAGATGCGCAAAACCCCCAAATATCCGCAGAAACCTGCTATTAGTCTCTGGTCGCTCTGTCTGCGGTTATGCTTCTGTAATACAACCTGAAATGAGCCACATGTGCTGCTGCTAGTTAAGACGGCCCTCAGCAGCAATTACCTGATTATAAGTGGCTTCAACAGGTGTACCGCGCGCTCCGGGTTGTTCACGTCACACATGCGCACAAGAATGATGCTTACAGAGGATTCAAAAATATTAATATGCCCTTTAAATGCATTTCTGTCCTGGGCGTTCACTGTTAAACTGGCTATAATTTCAATAAAAGACAAAAAGCCAACGAGCAAAAATCTTTTTTTTTTTTTTTGGCTTTTTATTTTTTGAGTGAGCTTTTATTTTTGGGTGGAGGAATAAAAAAAAGAAAAAAAAAAAAACAACACATGCATGGGCTGTGGCGTTTCTTGTCACTCGGAAGGCAACCTGGAATCTCACTTTTTAACATTTAATTTTGATTTTAAAAAGTAAAAAAAACCATCTTTGTGGTTGTTTTTCTTGGTTTGATTTCTAAAACAAAAATCCCCACGTGACACAGAAGATGACACTTTAATGGTTCTCATTCACTCCTTTAACCCCCCAAGAGGTAGCCCAAAATATAGTTTGACATTACATTAATAAACCATGGTGGCGTTTTTCATGCAGTTTTGAATTAATGCAGCAGTTCAACTAGAACAGTGTCACGTGAGAGGCGGGGCGGGGCGCAGGTAAGTGAGGTGAGAAGGAAGAGAGGACGACGGTAAAGGCGGAAGCAAAGAAAGATTACCGAAAACAAATTCCGAGTTAACACCCAGTCAGGTGATTAAAGCGTGAAGAGTAACGGGATTAACAGGTAAACTTCAGATGGATTATTCAGAAAGATGAACAATCAGGTTGTTTCTGAAGTAACAGTCTACGTTTGATTCATTTCTGACTCATTTTCATGTATTTCCACGGTTGTATGTTCATTAACAGTATAAACTAACATGTATCAGCTGATATGAATGTAAATATCAGGATGTTTTGGAAGTGATCCGGATCAACATCTGGATCCTGGAGTTTTAGAAGAATTCTTTGATCTTTTAAAATCCCACTATCATGATTTTCCAGATGTTTGTCATGTGTGTCTTCCTTTCCAGTTGTTATTTCTAACAGTTTTATTTCCTCCCACAGTTCCATCCGATCATGGGTCAGCTGTCCCACTGTAAACTGGCGCTGGTGTTTGCTGTGATCATGGACCTTCTCGGGGTGGCTGCTCTGCTGGTGGGAGTCTTTGCTGACTTAAAGTTGCATGGAAAGGACTTTGGAGACTTCCTGGTCTATAGTGGTATGTCTCTTTATGTGTTATTAAAGTCAAGTTTGGAGATTGTTAATAAGATAAAATGAATGAAGGTGCAGAACAAGTTGCTGCATTTAAAGGAATTTTTTTTGGTATTAAAGTAATTTATCCATTCATGTTTAAATCCTGTTCAGGTTCGTGGGAGCTGGTTCCTGTTTCCACATTTAATAATCACATTTATTATTAAACTATTATATTAGTTATATAAACTCACATGTTCTGACAGTTTCCACTGTGTGTAACTCATTTAATTAATGAGCAGATCAGGGTACAGTTTATGGATTTTGTCAACCAGTGAAACTGGAATGCTGAATCTCAGGCTTGTGACTGAGTCTTTGCTTCTAGCAGCGTGTTCGAGTATCTTGGCTTGTTGTTTGCATGTGATGACAGGTTGGAACAAGACAAGGAGTGCATCATCTGCAGTAACGTGCTGCTCCAGCATGTTGTTGTGAAGATGGAGCCACTAGAAGGATCTGTTTAAATTCCCACCATCACCCATGGTCATGAGATCTGGATCATGACTGATAGAATAAGTTGATATAATGGAATGAAATGGGATTTCTCCTCAGGGTGGCTGGACTCAACCTGAGAGATTAGACGAGGGTCTCCTTCAACTGAAGGGAGTTTGTAGTAGAATGAGTCATCTGAGACATCTGATTAGGATGCCTGTTAACGTCACATGAGAGGAGACCCTGGGGCAGACCCAGAACTCACCAGCAGGATTATCTATCCTGTCAGGACTGGGAGTTCCCCAGGATCCTTCAGGAGGAGTTAGAGAGTGTTGCTGGGGAGGATGTCTGGGTTTCCCTCCTGGATCTGTTACGACCTGACCTTAGATACGTGGGAGAAACTAGATGGATGTTTTTAGTTCAGCGTTCCAGTTTGTCTAACAGCATCATGAACTGTATACAGAAAAAACACAACAGCATTATAATGAGATTACATTTACAAATACATTTAATGTATACATTTTGTATATTTTATAGTACTTTTCACATGTCACTGCACCACAGTGTCAGTCATGAATTAGTTTTGTTTGCACATTGTTTGTGATTATCCTCTTTCAGATGTTACAGTATACCATATACTGTATGTTGTTTCTACATTACATATAAATAACCAAGCTGTTGTCTGTTCAGGAGTCCTGCTCGTGGTGGCGTCAATGGCCGGATGGGTTCTGTGGTACAGTGGGAACATCGAGGGCCTGATGCCCAAGAAGGAGGCCGGACATATAAGCAACGCTGTCGACCGACTCGCCCGCACCCTCAGCCGGAAAATTCACTTTCACCGCAGCCATCGCTAAACCGCGAGGAGGACGTCAAGAATCTACTTCCTTTAAAATGTCTGGTCATGATTAAAGTTTTAAATATTTGTATCAGAGAAAGACACTGAACTGAAAAAGTGTTACAAATGAATCATTTCAGCAGCAGATGATCATCTGCTGTTCTGTTACTAATATTGTCAGTGTTTGTTTACTAGCAGTGTTTTTTTCCAAGTTTCAATAGTGTTTTTTATAAACCGCACAATGTTTTTCTCTTCTGGATTTTACCAATCACAGATCAAATTTTGTTAAAAAGAGCAAGTTCATTTTGACAGAGCTGCAGTATCTAAATATTTAACAGCATTTCCTCAGTGGTCAGTAACAACTTTAGTAGAGAGGGAAAAGTACATACATGTATATGTTTTTAATACTAATAGAAAGGTTTTGTTGCACAGTTCACTTCTAATGTATCAGGTGTCAGAATTTATTTCATTTCTTTTAGAATAGTTATGTTGATCTTTTTTTACATTTTTAAAGGATGTTTGTTGTGTTTTTATTTTGTACTATCAGCATTAGAGTCTAATAAAGACACAAACAATAAATATAGTAACAACAGTTTGTTTACTTTATTTGATCCAAATGCAAAAAAAAGCCATAAAGTCTGTTTTTCTAAGTTCAGTAGTTTTATTTAGAATTTTTAAAAAGTCACTGTTCATCCACATGATGGGAAAAAATGTGAAAACGATTCTGAGAATTGATTAAAAAAACAAAAGTTGTTCCAGTTTTTTAAAACCTAATTTTCTTTTACTTGAAGTATAAATCATCTGATAGTGTTTCTGGAGAATTACACATAAAAATATTTATCTGCCAGTGTAGTTACCAAAATTAGGTTCTTCTCAGTTTCCTTGTCATAAATCAAATTTTATTTAATTTACATAAAAAAAATACATTACAAATCTGCAACTGGCTCTGTTGGTACAAGCAATGTTGACAGAACCTCCCAGAGCAGAACTCAATGAGATCCGGCCTGATTCTGTTAAAACCATCTTCAAACTTGTGTTCGATTATTGCAATGGCACTTTTAGCCCAGAAGATGTCAGTATTACACAATTTTTTTACAGTGATATAGAACTACAGGATTTTTGCCCCCTTTTCCTTCTCAATCATCACAAAATGATGCTTTGTGCACACTTACAGTTAAATTATAAATAAATAAATAATGTTTCTTTAAGCTATGCAGAACTTTTGTGTTTCTATGTAGTGAATGACTATTGATTTAAAATAATTATTAAATTAATTTTAAAATACACTTTCCATCTATTCAGTTATGTTACCTTTCAATCAACCACCTATTACCTGTTTGTAACATGTTTGTGTTTGTACTGGATGAGGATTCAATCTTCTCTGGTTTTTAACACTGATTGATGTGGTTACTCATCCTGTAGTGTTTTAAATTATTTATGGATTTTGTTTTTTTACTTTTTATCTGTGATGTGTTCCTCGAATTTTAAGCACTTTGGTCGACACTTGTTGTGTATAAAGTGCTTTATAAATAAAGTTGAGTTGAGTTGAAGCTCAATATTGAACAAATGTTGCAGGTGCCTGATTGTATCTAGTCAGAACACAAGTCAGAATTTCCAGTGGCCTTGAAGATGGTCCACTGAAGAACATTTATGTCATGGTAAGTTTAGATATTTACTACCAAGAAGAAACAAGTTTACATGAAGATTAACTTCATGATTTTATGAATTAAGTGAGATGATATTGTTGTTGAACTGAATTACTCTGAGTCTCCAGCTGCAGCTTTCAGTTCAGTTTCTGTTCAGTTTGACTGAAGGAGGTTTTTGTACGAGAGTTTTTCACTGTGTGAACACATGTTGACTGTTTGGGTAGTGGTAACTCTGACAGTAATAAACTGCAGCATCTTCAGTCTGAACTCTACTGATGGTCAGAGTGAAGTCAGAGTTTGATCCACTGCCTGTAAAACGATCTGATATTCCTGATTGTCGAGTGCTAGCATAGTAAATAAGCAGTTTAGGAATCTCTCCATCTTTCTGTTGGTACCAGGCTAAATAGTGGTATGAACTGTAAATGTAAACATCCTGACTGGTTCTACAGCTGATGGTGACGGAGCCTCCAACAGCAGAACTCACTGCTGCAGGTTGAGTCACTGTGATCTGTCCTCTGGACTCTGAGGACACAGAGACAAAAACATCAAACAGCTTCATGGTTTTGTCGGCTTCATTTCAGAGGGACAGATGTTCATAGAGGAGAGGAGTTTGATTCTCTGGACTTTACCTGTGAAGCAGCAGCAGAGGAGAGTCCAGATGAGGACGCAGATCAAAGTCATGTTTTTGATGAGGAGGATTTCTGTGTCTTCTGTTGTCTTGAAGGACAGCTGTCAGTCATCCAGTCTTCAACTCTCAGGACTATAAACTCTCCCAGATCACTGGAGCATGGTGCTGCTGATGCAAAGTGTCTCTCTATGGAAATGTTCTCACTCACTCCAACAGGAACTTGGATCAATCAGATTCTGCTGCTTGTAAACAGTTTATCAGTTTATTGATCAGAAATGTATCAGCTGATAGAAACATGTTTGATTATGGTGTCTGTTTTGTAAAAATAATCATTAACTGAATACAAAATACAAAAGTTTTAACAATTTCTCAGTATATTATTACACTGGGAGAAAAACATGACAGAGTAAAAAATAACATAAACAGCGATTTTTTTTCCTTGAAAAAACAAAAACAATCTTAATCAAAACAATTTAACATGGATCTGAGTAAAGTGAAACATCTTCCCAGTGTAACTGTCATCAGTAAGTCCAAGTTGTAATTATTATAGAAATAATACTTATTGATAATGTTAGAATAAACTTAAAATATCTAATCTGAGCCAGAATTTAGAAATCATTTTATCATATTTGTCAAAAATTTGAAACAATCTGCATCATTGTTTGTGTGAGAGTCAGAGAGCCGTGTCTCTCTACAGTCAGAGGTTTTTGTACGACGGTTCAATCAGTTTGTATCACTGTGGTGGACGTTTGGTGGAGGAACCAGACTGGAAGTTGGAAGTAAGTAAGAATTTAATCTGATTTTGTTCTGTAAAAAGTACTATTTCGATTTACTTTCTTGAGCAAATATAACCTGAAAATAATCAAAGACAATAATGTTTTTTTAAAAATTTTGTTTGAGAGAAAAACAATCATTTAGAAAATAAAAAAACACCAACAAACACCATGATGAAAGGATTTTCAAGTTTACTACAAACAGTTAAACAGTAAATTGTATCAAAATCTTTAACAAAAGTTTAAGGAGTAATGCTTCTGGTAAATTGAACTTTTAATCATTTTCTGTGCAGATTTCATAATGTATCATGTTTTCTATGTATCAGTAGTATAATTCAATAACTAATGTTATTAATGAACTACAGTTTCAGACCTGAACTCAAATAGCACATATATAAAACTATTAAAATTCAATGTTGTATAGAATTGTATTTATTTATTTTGAAAAAATGTTAGAAATAATGTTTTAAATCTACATGAAAAGTTTGTTGCTGCAATTTGGATACTTTTTTCTGTGATATGAAAACAGTATTTTATATGATATTATAGTAAAATTTATGTACTATTTAGAAACATTGTATCAATAGAAGACTGAAATATTTTAGAACAGATTGTTCAGTCATTTTCTCTGAGCTGATGTGCACGAGAGGTTTTTTAAAGGAAGTGAAACAATGTGTGAGTGACTGACAGCTGGAGCAGAAACACATCTGGCAGAAACGTCTTAACACAGACAATGTCCTCTTACTGTAACTGTGTGATAATTTCCACTGTTTTAGTTTCAGATCTGTTGTTGCTGTTCTCTAATCTGATTGGTGTGTTCTAGGTGATACTCGTCCCACCCTGACAGTTCTGCCCCCCTCCAGTGTGGAGCTGCAGCAGGGGAAGGCCACGCTCATGTGTCTGGCCAACAAGGGCTTCCCCTCAGACTGGAGTCTGTCCTGGAAGGTGGACGGCAGCAGCAGCATCACCTGGGAGGAGATCAGGAGTCCTGTGGTCATGAAGGATGGTCTCTACAGCTGGAGCAGCACCCTGAGGCTCCCTGCAGACCAGTGGAGGAAGGTGGGCTCTGTGACCTGTGAGGCCACCCAGGGCTCCCAGACCACACGTTCAGAACCACTGAAGAGGGACCAGTGTTTCCAGGACTGACCTGACTCAGTTCTAACTTTAATGTAGATCTTGATCTGTTTTATCTCACTCTGGTTCTTACGGCAGAAATGTACGTGCTCATTTTTCCTGCTTGTTTAATTATTGTCTATGTTTCATATTAATAAAGTTTTCTTTCTTTACACATTGAAAAACATGTGTCATGGCTGTTTTCTTTGACATATTTAATTATAATTAATTAAATATAAAAAAACACAAACAGACATGTTTTCTACATTTTTGTTGTGTTCTTTGCACATTGTTTCCATGTTTGACAGGCAGCTTTACCAGCAGTTGGACCATGTTAAATCAGCTCTTTCTCACAATAAGGAAGAATCCTTAAAAAAACTCCTGGAACCAGAACCACAAGGTGATCCTGACCCCCCCCCCCAATAATCTAATCACTTCTTCCTTCTGCCGTTTCTGACCTTTTCTGAAAATTTCATAAAAATCCATAAATAATTTTTTGACTTATATTGATAACAAATAAACTAAAAACAAAACCTGGCAAAAATAAAACCTCCTGCAGACGTAAAAACTAACTTTGTTCTTGAAAAACTAAATACAACACTTTCCATATTATGTTGGATTTTTAACTTTAACATCATTTTATTGCTCTATTTGTTTCAAGAATAAAAAAAAGTAATTGTTTACACATTGATGTGCTGGTTAGTGATGTCATCTCTCAGCATCATGGTTCCTGTTGAGGATCTAAACTGGAGACATTTTTAGAAACAGAAGTTTACATGTTCTCCCATCCTCGTTCTTCTACTCTTGTTTCCTTTTATACTTTCAAAGTGAACATGTTGATTAATTAATTTCATAAACTGACTGTAAATGTCACTATCAGGATCATTTCTATCTAATGAACAAACAGGAAGGAAAATATTTGGAGATAACTTTTAAGTTTTAATAAAGAAGGTATTTATCATTTATCGGGACTGTTTTGTGTATCTGTGTGACATGTGCATGTTTATGTCATTCTGATGAACTGAGTCACTCTGAGTCTCCAGCTGCAGCTTTCAGTTCAGTTTCTGTTCAGTTTGACTGAAGGAGGTTTTTGTACGAGAGTTTTTCACTGTGTGAACAGCCATTTACTGTTGATATAATGAGCACTCTGACAGTAATAAACTGCAGCATCTTCAGTCTGAACTCTACTGATGGTCAGAGTGAAGTCAGAGTTTGATCCACTTCCTGTAAAACGATCTGATATTCCTGATTGTCGAGTGCTAGCAAGATAAATAAGCAGTTTAGGAGTCCCTCCATCTTTCTGTTGGTACCAGGCTAAAAGGTTGTTGCCATAAACGTTCTGACTGGTTCTACAGCTGATGGTGACGGAGCCTCCAACAGCAGAACTCACTGCTGCAGGTTGAGTCACTGTGATCTGTCCTCTGGACTCTGAGGACACAGAGAAAAAACATCAAACAGCTTCATGGTTTTGTCGGCTTCATTTCAGAGGGACAGATGTTCATAGAGGAGAGGAGTTTGATTCTCTGGACTTTACCTGTGAAGCAGCAGCAGAGGAGAGTCCAGATGAGGACGCAGATCAAAGTCATGTTTTTGATGAGGAGGATTTCTGTGTCTTCTGTTGTCATGAAGGACAGCTGTCAGTCATCCAGTCTTCAACTCTCAGGACTATAAACTCTCCCAGATCACTGGAGCATGTTGCTGCTGATGCAAAGTGTCTCTCTATGGAAATGTTCTCACTCACTCCAACAGGAACTTGGATCAATCAGATTCTGCTGCTTGTAAACAGTTTATCAGATTATTGATCAGAAATGTATCAGCTAATAGAAACATGTTTGATTATGGTGTCTGTTTTGTAAAAATAATCATTAACTGAATACAAAATACAAAAGTTTTAACAATTTCTCAGTATATTATTACACTGGGAGAAAAACATGACAGAGTAAAAAATAATATAAACAGTGATTTTTTTTCCTTGAAAAAACAAAAACAATCTTAATGAAAAAAATTTAACGTAGATCTGAGTAAAGTGAAACATCTTCCCAGTGTAACTGTCATCAGTAAGTCCAAGTTGTAATTATTATAGAAATAATACTTATTGATAATGTTAGAATAAACTTAAAATATCTAATCTGAGCCAGAATTTAGAAATCATTTTATCATATTTGTCAAAAATTTGAAACAATCTGCATCATTGTTTGTGTGAGAGTCAGAGAGCCGTGTCTCTCTACAGTCAGAGGTTTTTGTACGACGGTTCAATCAGTTTGTATCACTGTGGTGGACGTTTGGTGGAGGAACCAGACTGGAAGTTGGAAGTAAGTAAGAATTTAATCTGATTTTGTTCTGTAAAAAGTTCTATTTCGATTTACTTTTTTGTGCAAATATAACCTGAAAATAATCAAAGACAATAATGTTTTTTTAAAAATTTTGTTTGAGAGAAAAACAATCATTTAGAAAATAAAAAAAACACCAACAAACACCAGGATGAAAGGATTTTCAAGTTTACTACAAACAGTTAAACAGTAAATTGTATCAAAATCTTTAACAAAAGTTTTAGGAGTAATGCTTCTGGTAAATTGAACTTTTAATCATTTTCTGTGCAGATTTCATAATGTATCATGTTTTCTATGTATCAGTAGTATAATTCAATAACTAATGTTATTAATGAACTACAGTTTCAAACCTGAACTCAAATAGCACATATATAAAACTATTAAAATTTAATGTTCAATGTTGTATAGAATTGTATTTATTTATTTTGAAAAAAAATGTTAGAAATAATTGTTTTAAATCTACATGAAAAGTTTTTTGCTGCAATTTGGAGATTTTTTTCTGTGATATGAAAACAGTATTTTATATGATATCAAAGTAAAATTTATGTACTATTTAGAAACATTGTATCAATAGAAGACTGAAATATTTTAGAACAGATTGTTCAGTCATTTTCTCTGAGCTGATGTGCATGAGAGGTTTTTTAAAGGAAGTGAAACAATGTGTGAGTGACTGACAGCTGGAGCAGAAACACATCTGGCAGAAACGTCTTAACACAGAAAATGTCCTCTTACTGTAACTGTGTGATAATTTCCACTGTTTTAGTTTCAGATCTGTTGTTGCTGTTCTCTAATCTGATTGGTGTGTTCTAGGTGATACTCGTCCCACCCTGACAGTTCTGCCCCCCTCCAGTGTGGAGCTGCAGCAGGGGAAGGCCACGCTCATGTGTCTGGCCAACAAGGGCTTCCCCTCAGACTGGAGTCTGTCCTGGAAGGTGGACGGCAGCAGCAGCATCACCTGGGAGGAGATCAGGAGTCCTGTGGTCATGAAGGATGGTCTCTACAGCTGGAGCAGCACCCTGAGGCTCCCTGCAGACCAGTGGAGGAAGGTGGGCTCTGTGACCTGTGAGGCCACCCAGGGCTCCCAGACCACACGTTCAGAACCACTGAAGAGGGACCAGTGTTTCCAGGACTGACCTGACTCAGTTCTAACTTTAATGTAGATCTTGATCTGTTTTATCTCACTCTGGTTCTTACGGCAGAAATGTACGTGCTCATTTTTCCTGCTTGTTTAATTATTGTCTATGTTTCATATTAATAAAGTTTTCTTTCTTTACACATTGAAAAACATGTGTCATGGCTGTTTTCTTTGACATATTTAATTATAATTAATTAAATATAAAAAAACACAAACAGACATGTTTTCTACATTTTTGTTGTGTTCTTTGCACATTGTTTCCATGTTTGACAGGCAGCTTTACCAGCAGTTGGACCATGTTAAATCAGCTCTTTCTCACAATAAGGAAGAATCCTTAAAAAAACTCCTGGAACCAGAACCACAAGGTGATCCTGACCCCCCCCCCCAATAATCTAATCACTTCTTCCTTCTGCCGTTTCTGACCTTTTCTGAAAATTTCATAAAAATCCATAAATAATTTTTTGACTTATATTGATAACAAATAAACTAAAAACAAAACCTGGCAAAAATAAAACCTCCTGCAGACGTAAAAACTAACTTTGTTCTTGAAAAACTAAATACAACACTTTCCATATTATGTTGGATTTTTAACTTTAACATCATTTTATTGCTCTATTTGTTTCAAGAATAAAAAAAAAAGTAGTTGTTTACACATTGATGTGCTGGTTAGTGATGTCATCTCTCAGCATCATGGTTCCTGTTGAGGATCTAAACTGGAGACATTTTAAGAACAGAAGTTTACATGTTCTCCCATCCTCGTTCTTCTACTCTTGTTTCCTTTTATACTTTCAACGTGAACATGTTGATTAATTAATTTCATAAACTGACTGTAAATGTCACTATCAGGATCATTTCTATCTAATGAACAAACAGGAAGGAAAATATTTGGAGATAACTTTTAAGTTTTAATAAAGAAGGTATTTATCATTTATCGGGACTGTTTTGTGTATCTGTGTGACATGTGCATGTTTATGTCATTCTGATGAACTGAATCACTCTGAGTCTCCAGCTGCAGCTTTCAGTTCAGTTTCTGTTCAGTTTGACTGAAGGAGGTTTTTGTACGAGAGTTTTTCACTGTGTGAACAGCCATTTACTGTTGATATAATGAGCACTCTGACAGTAATAAACTGCAGCATCTTCAGTCTGAACTCTACTGATGGTCAGAGTGAAGTCAGAATTTGATCCACTTCCTGTAAAACGATCTGATATTCCTGATT
>SSNP01000048.1:2014180-2027168 GCA_006937955.1 Pachypanchax playfairii
GTTTGTGTGAGAGTCAGAGAGCCGTGTCTCTCTACAGTCAGAGGTTTTTGTACGACGGTTCAATCAGTTTGTATCACTGTGGTGGACGTTTGGTGGAGGAACCAGACTGGAAGTTGGAAGTAAGTAAGAATTTAATCTGATTTTGTTCTGTAAAAAGTTCTATTTCGATTTACTTTTTTGTGCAAATATAACCTGAAAATAATCAAAGACAATAATGTTTTTTTAAAAATTTTGTTTGAGAGAAAAACAATCATTTAGAAAATAAAAAAAACACCAACAAACACCAGGATGAAAGGATTTTCAAGTTTACTACAAACAGTTAAACAGTAAATTGTATCAAAATCTTTAACAAAAGTTTTAGGAGTAATGCTTCTGGTAAATTGAACTTTTAATAATTTTATATGCAGATTTAATCATGTTTTCTACTTATGAAGAACAATTCATTAATTATAGATATTAATGAACTACAGTTTCAAACCTGAACTCAAATAGCACAGATATATAAAACTATGTGATCTCAATGTTCTGTCAGTTTGTATAGAGTTTTCATTAAAAAAATGTAAATAATGTTTTAAATCTACTTGAAAACCATGTTGCTGAAATTGGGAAAATTTTGTTGTGAAATGAAAATAGTATTTTATAATGATTTGAAATAAAATTCAAGTATTTTAAAAAAATATCAATAGAAGACTGACATATTTTAGAACAGATTGTTCAGTCATTTTCTCTGAGCTGATGTGCATGAGAGGTTTTTTAAAGGAAGTGAAACAATGTGTGAGTGACTGACAGCTGGAGCAGAAACACATCTGGCAGAAACGTCTTAACACAGACAATGTCCTCTTACTGTAACTGTGTGATAATTTCCACTGTTTTAGTTTCAGATCTGTTGTTGCTGTTCTCTAATCTGATTGGTGTGTTCTAGGTGATACTCGTCCCACCCTGACAGTTCTGCCCCCCTCCAGTGTGGAGCTGCAGCAGGGGAAGGCCACGCTCATGTGTCTGGCCAACAAGGGCTTCCCCTCAGACTGGAGTCTGTCCTGGAAGGTGGACGGCAGCAGCAGCATCACCTGGGAGGAGATCAGGAGTCCTGTGGTCATGAAGGATGGTCTCTACAGCTGGAGCAGCACCCTGAGGCTCCCTGCAGACCAGTGGAGGAAGGTGGGCTCTGTGACCTGTGAGGCCACCCAGGGCTCCCAGACCACACGTTCAGAACCACTGAAGAGGGACCAGTGTTTCCAGGACTGACCTGACTCAGTTCTAACTTTAATGTAGATCTTGATCTGTTTTATCTCACTCTGGTTCTTACGGCAGAAATGTACGTGCTCATTTTTCCTGCTTGTTTAATTATTGTCTATGTTTCATATTAATAAAGTTTTCTTTCTTTACACATTGAAAAACATGTGTCATGGCTGTTTTCTTTGACATATTTAATTATAATTAATTAAATATAAAAAAACACAAACAGACATGTTTTCTACATTTTTGTTGTGTTCTTTGCACATTGTTTCCATGTTTGACAGGCAGCTTTACCAGCAGTTGGACCATGTTAAATCAGCTCTTTCTCACAATAAGGAAGAATCCTTAAAAAAACTCCTGGAACCAGAACCACAAGGTGATCCTGACCCCCCCCCCCAATAATCTAATCACTTCTTCCTTCTGCCGTTTCTGACCTTTTCTGAAAATTTCATAAAAATCCATAAATAATTTTTTGACTTATATTGATAACAAATAAACTAAAAACAAAACCTGGCAAAAATAAAACCTCCTGCAGACGTAAAAACTAACTTTGTTCTTGAAAAACTAAATACAACACTTTCCATATTATGTTGGATTTTTAACTTTAACATCATTTTATTGCTCTATTTGTTTCAAGAATAAAAAAAAAAGTAGTTGTTTACACATTGATGTGCTGGTTAGTGATGTCATCTCTCAGCATCATGGTTCCTGTTGAGGATCTAAACTGGAGACATTTTAAGAACAGAAGTTTACATGTTCTCCCATCCTCGTTCTTCTACTCTTGTTTCCTTTTATACTTTCAACGTGAACATGTTGATTAATTAATTTCATAAACTGACTGTAAATGTCACTATCAGGATCATTTCTATCTAATGAACAAACAGGAAGGAAAATATTTGGAGATAACTTTTAAGTTTTAATAAAGAAGGTATTTATCATTTATCGGGACTGTTTTGTGTATCTGTGTGACATGTGCATGTTTATGTCATTCTGATGAACTGAATCACTCTGAGTCTCCAGCTGCAGCTTTCAGTTCAGTTTCTGTTCAGTTTGACTGAAGGAGGTTTTTGTACGAGAGTTTTTCACTGTGTGAACAGCCATTTACTGTTGATATAATGAGCACTCTGACAGTAATAAACTGCAGCATCTTCAGTCTGAACTCTACTGATGGTCAGAGTGAAGTCAGAATTTGATCCACTTCCTGTAAAACGATCTGATATTCCTGATTGTCGAGTGCTAGCAAGATAAATAAGAAGTTTAGGAGTTTCTCCATCTTTCTGTTGGTACCAGGATAAATAGTTGGAGCCATAAACATTCTGACTGGTTCTACAGCTGATGGTGATGGAGCCGCCAACAGCAGAACTCACTGCTGCAGGTTGAGTCACTGTGATCTGTCCTCTGGACTCTGAGGACACAGAGACAAAAACATCAAACAGCTTCATGGTTTTGTCGGCTTCATTTCAGAGGGACAGATGTTCATAGAGGAGAGGAGTTTGATTCTCTGGACTTTACCTGTGAAGCAGCAGCAGAGGAGAGTCCAGATGAGGACGCAGATCAAAGTCATGTTTTTGATGAGGAGGATTTCTGTGTCTTCTGTTGTCATGAAGGACAGCTGTCAGTCATCCAGTCTTCAACTCTCAGGACTATAAACTCTCCCAGATCACTGGAGCATGGTGCTGCTGATGCAAAGTGTCTCTCTATGGAAATGTTCTCACTCACTCCAACAGGAACTTGATGTTTATCAGGAGAATAAAACATTTATAATTATGTAGCTCTAAATATATTTGGGTCATTCGATGTTTGTTTTTTTGGCTGCACTTCTGTCACATTTCCAAACCAAAGATGTTCAGTACAGCTCACTTGAACACACACAAACTGTCACTGTGTAAAAAAAAGTATAACATATATTTTAGGAGCTTATAAATGATTTTATAAAACATAAGCATGTTTTCAGCTTAACTGCAGACGAACTGTAAATGGAGAAAACATGTCACAAATAAGAAACATCATGTCTAAAACTCTAACTTTATAATTATTACAGTTTTCACCACAAGGTGTCTCAAAGTACCAAGAATTAACTGAGCTATTGTATTTGGGTCTTGCATCATCTCATCTATACTACAACTATGAACAAAATGTACTTTAATTAGTTTCATATTGTTTTATAAATAGTTGTATTTTTCTTTTCTTCTGTATTGTTAATGTAAAACTTGATACATGTAGTTGTGAACCCAAATCTTCTACAGCTGAATAAAGAAGTTCAGTTTCTCTTTATTCTGATTGAGGGACATTTTTGTTTGACTCATTTTCTTCAAGGTTCGAGGTCGTCTTTATTATCCTCTGGTGACAATTAGTTGTGCAACTGACAGCACCACACACACACACATAAAATATGTAATTAAACATATACAATTACACTTAGTTAAAATAAAATGCAATAACTTTAATAAAACTTACAGCGAGACGGAAAAAAATAATTTCTCTTTCTTGCACAAAGTGTCATTTTGAGCCTTAAAGGTCAACTAGTTATTAAGGATCGTGTCGAGGTGCCGAGGTCTTACATTTGATAGAGACAGTTTGTCAAGGTGTGACAGCTTGACCTGCAGGAGTCTGAGTCAGGGTTATTCCTCCTGCTGTACCTAAAGAGAGAAGAAGAGTTACTTGGTCAAGTTTAAATAAAAAAAACCAAGATGTCAGACATTCACAGAAAGTTGAAAATCTTTATCTGACCATGAAAATGGAAAATGATGAAATCTGTTTGTTTTACTGTTTCATCATTACGGAACATCATTATGATGAATCTGGTTTATCATAGACTTTCATCCTAAACCAGGAGCCCCATGGTGGTCAGCAGTAGAGTCAATGACATCATCATTGTGCTGCTGGTGTGTCAGTGTCTCTGAAAGATCTGGACAGTCACTGATCAGCTCTGACCTCCTAACAGCTGGAGCAGAGAGGCAGGACACATCAAATCAAACCAAAAACATACAAAATCAGTCAAATATATTCAACAAAACATACAGAGATAAACACATTAAATAAATAAAGCACATCAAACAGGAAAGTTATACTGTCATGGATTGAGGCTGATGTTTTAGTTTATTTGTAAATGGATCATTTCATCTGTTCATCAGCAGACGAGAGGAAACATGATGACATGTAGAGTTGAGCTGCAGCTGAGTGACTCTGTGTGTTTGCATATGTGTCCTGCCTCTCTGCTCCAGCTGTTAAGAGGTCAGAGCTGATCAGTGACTGTCCAGGTCTTTCAGAGACACTGACACACCAGCAGCACAATGATGATGTCACTGACTCTACTGCTGACCACCATGGGACTCCTGCTTCAGGGTGAGAGTCTCTTCTGAAAACTGTGTTTTAAGCCATGAAGACATTGACTGTAACGATGTCCAATAATGATGGAGAATCCAGTAAAATGTCTCCAACTTTTTAAAATTCTAAATTTGTGTTAATGATGATTCACTTTTAATGTGTTTCAGGATCTTCAGGAGAAATTGTTCTGACTCAGACTCCTGGATCTCAGTCTGTTGCTGCAGGACAAACAGTTTCTCTCAGATGTAAAGCCAGTTCAGGTGTTAGTAATGATTTACAGTGGTACCTTCAAAGACCTGGAGAAGCTCCTAAACTACTTATTTATGATGCTAATTCTCGTTGGTCTGGAGTTTCTGATCGATTCAGTGGAAGTTACTCAGGAACTGACTTCACTTTAACAATCAATGGAGTTCAGCCTGAAGATGCAGGAGATTATTACTGTCAGCAGGATAGTAGCTTCCCGTTCACACAGTGATACAACATCGTACAAAAACCTCTCAGCTGAAGAGGAACTGATCCACAGCTGCAGAGAAAACAAAAGGTCAAACAGACTAAATAGAAAATGTTTCCAATGTTTGTAACATGAAGAACAATTGAAATGAAAATCAAAATGCAGATGTGGTGGCATTGAATAAGAACAGTCAGCAGTAATGTGCAGAAACAAAACACACACAAGGGTCGATACAAAGAAAGTGCTGATTAGAAGGACGTGTGTGATGATCGATTAACTGGTATCAGCTGTGGGGGAGCAGAAAAAAACACATTTGCACGCTGTGTTTCGGATATTTTACATATTTGATGTCAGTTTCCAATTTTATAAATGAAAATTATATCAAAATGCTGAAAAATCTCAGCTTCCCTTTTGTTCACATTTGTTGCTGTTTATTTTTTTTCTGTTGTGGTAGAAAGACAACAGAAGAAGAAGAAGGCATCATGTTCGGACCATGAGAATGGATAAAAACACTGTAGCTGAAGAACATTCCTGTTTCAGTGTTTTCCAACCCTGGTACTCAGGACACACTGCGTTGCATGTTTTATGTGTGTCCCTGCTCCAACACAGCTGATTCAATGAAACATACTACCAGAAAACTTTCCTTTAACTTCTGAAGAAGTCCATCAATTTAAATCATGTGTGTCAAATCAGGGACAAATCTAAAACAAGTAGGACAGTGAGCCCTGAGGACGAAACGCTGCTTTGAATCGTATAAATAAATAAATGATCAAATATGACATAATTTAGAAATGTCTAGGACAAATTTTTTTGACAAGTTGTTTCAAAATCTTACAGCTTCCATTTTGCTTCCATTTCCATTGTCTTCTGTTCATGTTTGAAAACAGGGACGTGAACAGAACAGTGGTTTAAATCTGACGCCCCTATTTGTTCCTAAATGTAAGATAATTCACGTGATTTTTTAAAGTTTCTACTTTTTATGTTTATCAATCAATTTTTGTTTTGTTTTACTAGATTTAATTCTTGTTTGTTTCAAGAATGATGTTTTAATTCAGAATCTAACAATCATTCCTATAAATTGAAACCGGTGTAATTATTTCATGAACCATAATCAATAACAGAATACAAACACAAACTTTCAGTAAAAAGCCATAAGAAAAACTAAACATGAGATATTTTGTTTATTTCTTCTTTCAACTAAACTGTAAAATAATTTAAGATCCTTTATGTCTTGGATAAAATAACATTTACAGACTGAATGTTTTCTGAGTCTTTGAATTTACTGAAACTACTATCTACTATCTGGTAGTACAAGAACTTATTTTGATACTTTACTGGATTCTTTATACAATAAAGTATTAAAAACATGATTTTATTCTTCTATAAGGACAGTTTGTTTTCAACTTCAAGATGCAGCAAACAGTTCAGTTTCTGTTCTGGCTGACTGAAGGAGGTTTTTGTACGAGTGTTTTTCACTGTGTGAGCGGGTACTGACTGTTAATATAATGTTGACTACAACAGTAATAAACTGCAGCATCTTCAGTCTGAATTCTACTGATGGTCAGAGTGAAGTCAGAGTTTGATCCACTTCCTGTAAAACGATTTGATATTCCTGATGGTCTGCTGCTTATGTAATAAATAAGCAGTTTAGGAGTTTCTCCATCTTTCTGTTGGTACCAGCTTAAACGATCGCTGTAAATGGTTTGACTGGTTCTACAGCTGATGGTGACGGAGCCTCCAACAGCAGAACTCACTGCTGCAGGTTGAGTCACTGTGATCTGTCCTCTGGACTCTGAGGACACAGAGACAAAAACATCAAACAGCTTCATGGTTTTGTCGGCTTCATTTCAGAGGGACAGATGTTCATAGAGGAGAGGAGTTTGATTCTCTGGACTTTACCTGTGAAGCAGCAGCAGAGGAGAGTCCAGATGAGGACGCAGATCAAAGTCATGTTTTTGATGAGGAGGATTTCTGTGTCTTCTGTTGTCATGAAGGACAGCTGTCAGTCATCCAGTCTTCAACTCTCAGGACTATAAACTCTCCCAGATCACTGGAGCATGGTGCTGCTGATGCAAAGTGTCTCTCTATGGAAATGTTCTCACTCACTCCAACAGGAACTTGGATCAATCAGATTCTGCTGCTTGTAAACTGTTTATCAGATTGTTGATCAGAAATTTATCAGTTGACAGAAACATATTTGATTTTTGTGTCTGTTTCGTAAAGGAAAAAAAAAAACCATTTACTGAATATAAAATACAAAAGTTTTAACAAGTTCTCATTATATTGTTACACTGGGAGAAAAACATGACTGAACAAAAAATGTACAGCTGATTTTTTTTGTTGAAAAAACAAAAACAATCTTAATTCTTAATTATTTTCTAACCCAAATTTTAATGTAGATCTGAATGAAGTCAAACATCTTCTTAGTCATAGGGTCAGGTACAAGTTTTAATTATTATAGAAATAGTAATTGTTGTAAAACGTTAGGATAAACTTAAAATATCTAATTTGAGCCAGAATTTAGAAATCATTTTATCATATTTGTCAAACATTTAAAACAATCTGCATCATTGTTTGTGTGAGGGTCAGAGAGCCGTGTCTCTCTACAGTCAGAGGTTTTTGTACGACGGTTTTGTATCACTGTGGTGGACGTTTGGTGGAGGAACCAGACTGGAGTTTGGAAGTAAGTAAGAATTTAATCTGATTTTGTTAAGTAAAAAAGTTTGATTTCAATTTAGTGTCTTGTGTAAATATAACCTGAAAATAATTTAAGCAAATTCTATGTTTTTCTTACTTACATGTTTGTTTGATACAAAAAACATTTTTAGAAAAATCAAAACACCAACAAACACCAGGATGTTCAGAGGGATTAAATTATTTTTTGTCAGATTTTGCCTCCTAATCTGTGTTTGTGGGTTTAGTTCAGTCTTAAAAACCCAGAGAGCCGTGTCTCTCTACAGTCAGAGGTTTTTGTACGACTGTTAAATAAGTTTGTGGTTCACGTTTGGTGGAGGAACCAGACCGGAAGTTGTAAGTAAGTTTACTACAAACAGTTAAACAGTAAATTGTATCAAAATCTTTAACAAAAGTTTTAGGAGTAATGCTTCTGGTAAATTGAACTTTTAATAATTTTATATGCAGATTTAATCATGTTTTCTACTTATGAAGAACAATTCATTAATTATAGATATTAATGAACTACAGTTTCAAACCTGAACTCAAATAGCACAGATATATAAAACTATGTGATCTCAATGTTCTGTCAGTTTGTATAGAGTTTTCATTAAAAAAATGTAAATAATGTTTTAAATCTACTTGAAAACCATGTTGCTGAAATTGGGAAAATTTTGTTGTGAAATGAAAATAGTATTTTATAATGATTTGAAATAAAATTCAAGTATTTTAAAAAAATATCAATAGAAGACTGACATATTTTAGAACAGATTGTTCAGTCATTTTCTCTGAGCTGATGTGCATGAGAGGTTTTTTAAAGGAAGTGAAACAATGTGTGAGTGACTGACAGCTGGAGCAGAAACACATCTGGCAGAAACGTCTTAACACAGACAATGTCCTCTTACTGTAACTGTGTGATAATTTCCACTGTTTTAGTTTCAGATCTGTTGTTGCTGTTCTCTAATCTGATTGGTGTGTTCTAGGTGATACTTGTCCCACCCTGACAGTTCTGCCCCCCTCCAGTGTGGAGCTGCAGCAGGGGAAGGCCACGCTCATGTGTCTGGCCAACAAGGGCTTCCCCTCAGACTGGAGTCTGTCCTGGAAGGTGGACGGCAGCAGCAGCATCACCTGGGAGGAGATCAGGAGTCCTGTGGTCATGAAGGATGGTCTCTACAGCTGGAGCAGCACCCTGAGGCTCCCTGCAGACCAGTGGAGGAAGGTGGGCTCTGTGACCTGTGAGGCCACCCAGGGCTCCCAGACCACACGTTCAGAACCACTGAAGAGGGACCAGTGTTTCCAGGACTGACCTGACTCACTGGGAGATACTCAGCTGCTCCTCTAACTCTGTGCTTTAAGTCTGTTGGTTTTTATTTTTAAGTGTTCATTCATCTTGTAGTGCTTCAAAATTTCCAATAATAAAAAGTCCTCAAATAAAACTGTTTCCTTTTTGATTTATATTCACTGTCTGAATTATTCTCAAAGTTTTGTGAATATAGAAAGACTCTTAATATAGAAATGTATGGATTATTTTCTAAACGTTTCCTCTATGAGTTACCTGATACAGACACCTTAAACTAGATTATTAATTAAGCAACAAGGCAGATATTTCTTATATTTGGGGCCCCCCTTAGATAGTTGGGGCCCCAGGCAGGCTGTGTACCTTGCATATGGACAGCGACGGCACTGGTGACGCCTCAAAAACAAAATGAGGAACAGCATTTTCTCCATATCCATCTCTAACTCCGTTTCATTCATTTTTCTGAAGACGGTGGGGTGCCCTCTTGGAATCATGTGTGTGGAGAACACGTTTTGATTGGTCACATGAATAGATTGCACACATAGTGTGCACACAGTCATTCTTATGCCTCAAGAGGAATAAAAATATCAAACTAATCCACTAATCCATCTCAGGCATTTCTGTAGACGTGTCTGTATGTGCCTGTATGTCTTCAGTGATCTGTGTCAAACTCAGAAGCAACATCTTGCTGCATCAGTGAGTTTGATCTGACTGAAGGAGGTTTTTGTACGAGGGTTTTTCACTGTGTGAACACGCCACTGCTGTGGTAACTCTGACAGTAATAAACTGCAGCATCTTCAGTCTGAATTCTACTGATGGTCAGAGTGAAGTCAGAGTTTGATCCACCATCTGTAAAACGACTTGGAGTCCCCGATACTCGACCTCCAACATAATAAAAGAGCAGTTTAGGAGTCTCTCCATCTTTCTGTTGGTACCAGGCTAAATAGTTGTTGTTATAAACATTCTGACTGGTTCTACAGCTGATGGTGACGGAGCCTCCAACAGTAGAACTCACTGCTGCAGGTTGAGTCACTGTGACCTGTCCTCTGGACTCTGAGGACACAGAGACAAAAACATCAAACAGCTTCATGGTTTTGTCGGCTTCATTTCAGAGGGACAGATGTTCATAGAGGAGAGGAGTTTGATTCTCTGGACTTTACCTGTGAAGCAGCAGCAGAGGAGAGTCCAGATGAGGACGCAGATCAAAGTCATGTTTTTGATGAGGAGGATTTCTGTGTCTTCTGTTGTCATGAAGGACAGCTGTCAGTCATCCAGTCTTCAACTCTCAGGACTATAAACTCTCCCAGATCACTGGAGCATGTTGCTGCTGATGCAAAGTGTCTCTCTATGGAAATGTTCTGAGCTGGTAAGGAACATGGATTGATTGGATGATGCCCTTGGATCAATCAGATAAATCTGATTGTTCTCTGATTGAGGAATAATTTCAAACTGTTCTTTAAATTTTGCATTTTTTTAAAGGTTTTTCTATATTTCTTTTTTTTTAGAATTTACTTCATAGTTAACACCTATTATTATCAAAATATCAACAACATCTATCATTTTGGTTATGAGATTTTTATTTTATTTCTAAAATTACATCACAGATGAGCTGATCAGTAAATCAATAAATCAAATAGTGTTTTAAATAGTAATGTAATAGTAATGCATATTCATTGCATAAACATTTGTCTTTATTCATCCATTAACTTGTTTGCAATTTTTTTCAGTGTTTTGCATTTTAAAGTCTTAAAGGAAAATTCTGTCTTTTCTTCCAATTTATGTTAAAAATTAAAGACTCCAATCCTGTTAAATGTTTTACTTCAGCTGACAAATCTTTTTAAACTGCGAATGAATTTGTTGAGTTTGTTTGTGTGAGAGTCAGAGAGCCGTGTCTCTCTAGAGTCAGAGGTTTTTGTACGACGGTTCAATCAGTTTGTATCACTGTGGTGGACGTTTGGTGGAGGAACCAGACTGGAGTTTGGAAGTAAGTAAAAATTTGCTCCTTTGAAGTGATTTTATTGTGTTTAACTGCAGAAAATGTTTTTTTTTTTTTCATCTTTGTGCAAAGTTCACTTCAGAAAAAACAAAAAAAAAAAACAGAAAATATATAATGCAGTTCATCCTATGACAGTCAGAGAGCTGTGTGTCTCTAAAGGTTTTGCTTGTATCACTGTGGTGGACTTTTGGTGGAGAAACCAGACTGTAAGATAAAACTAAGTTTATGTCATAATTGCAGTAAATTACATTTATTTATTTTTTTAAAACTAATGTCTGAAAGTTTACGTCGGAGAAGAAAAAGTATATTTACAGTAATTTAATGATTGATTTTGGCACTGATTAAGGATGTGAAAAACAGATTTGTTCATATTTCTGTCAAAGTAACTTTAGAGAATGAAACACTTAAAACATTTTCTATTAGCAATTTATTTAAATTTGTCACAACCAATTTAAGAATTATGAACACATTTTATTTCACAGTAAAACAAAAAGAAAATTTGAAATTTTCAGTTGTTTTTGTTGCATTCTTTATCTTCTGATCTAATTTAAAGTTTTGTGCAAAGTTTGTTGAACAGTATCGGTAGTTTACTATGAAACCATTATATTATTAAGGGTCATTCTTGAAATAACTTATCAATTTTTAAATGTTAATTTTATTCTCAAAGCTGTTAACTAACATTTATGTTGTAAATGTTGTAACTTATTTAATCTCCCAATATATTCTCACTCATCTAAAATCAGACTGTGAGATGATTCTTTTTGTGCTGATATGCATGAGAAGTTTCTTAATAGGAAGTGAAACAAAGTATAAAAAGCTGACTGGTGGAGCAGAAGAACATCTGGCAGGAACTCGTTCATATAGAAATCGTCAAGCTCAAGATTCTAAAGAACTGTTGTTTAAATTCCTGTTCTCTAATCTGATTGGTGTGTTCTAGGTGATACTCGTCCCACCCTGACAGTTCTGCCCCCCTCCAGTGTGGAGCTGCAGCAGGGGAAGGCCACGCTCATGTGTCTGGCCAACAAGGGCTTCCCCTCAGGCTGGAGTCTGTCCTGGAAGGTGGACGGCAGCAGCAGCATCACCTGGGAGGAGATCAGGAGTCCCGGGTTGAAGAAAGACAACCTCTACAGCTGGAGCAGCACCATGAAACTCACTGCAGACCAGTGGATGAAGGTGGACTCTGTGACCTGTGAGGCTACACAAGACTCCCAGACTCCAGTCTCAGAGACCCTGAAGAGGGACCAGTGTTTCCAGGACTGAGTCACTGGGCAATACTCAGCTACTCATTTAACTCTGCGTTTTAAGTCTGTCTTGTTTTATTTGGTTATTTCATCTTGTTGTGCTTCAATATTAAAAATAATCACAAAAAGGTTTTAAATGACATGGTTTCATTCTTGTAGAAAATGTGATTTTCATGCACTGTCGGAATCATCCTCTAAGATTTGTGATTATATCAATAATAAAAGTAGGAAAGATGTGAGACACTTCTGTGAGTGAGACAAAAACAATTTAAGTGATTGAGAAAATTGAGAAAAAAAAGAGAACAAATAAGTACATCAGATCACAGCAGCTGATTACTTTCCCTTTGATCTAATAAGAATTACCACCAACATACAAAGGTAACACAGAATTGTCTTGACAAAGACACACAATCACCTGCTTTCATTTACTGTCAGAATATTGCAGAAACGATTTTTATACATACACGTATATATGTATTCAAATCAGAATCTGTCGGCTCTCCATACCGAACATGATTCAAACATGATCTCACAATGTCTCACAAGCAACATTTCAGCTCATAATGATGATTCGAACTTGTAATTCATGTTATACTTGAACTAATTACGTTAAATTGGATGGTAAGAGCTGCCTGTGAGGTTCTGCATGATGCTTTTCCAGCAGATTTACTGAATAGGACGGATCTTCATGCTGTAATGCTTCATGGAGTAGCTTTCACCCTTCCACTTGTCCCATGTCACTCCAATTGCATAGATAGTTCCATCTG
>SSNP01000048.1:2029814-2052195 GCA_006937955.1 Pachypanchax playfairii
ACATCAAACAGCTTCATGGTTTTGTCGGCTTCATTTCAGAGGGACAGATGTTCATAGAGGAGAGGAGTTTGATTCTCTGGACTTTACCTGTGAAGCAGCAGCAGAGGAGAGTCCAGATGAGGACGCAGATCAAAGTCATGTTTTTGATGAGGAGGATTTCTGTGTCTTCTGTTGTCATGAAGGACAGCTGTCAGTCATCCAGTCTTCAACTCTCAGGACTATAAACTCTCCCAGATCACTGGAGCATGTTGCTGCTGATGCAAAGTGTCTCTCTATGGAAATGTTCTGAGCTGGTAAGGAACATGGATTGATTGGATGATGCCCTTGGATCAATCAGATAAATCTGATTGTTCTCTGATTGAGGAATAATTTCAAACTGTTCTTTAAATTTTGCATTTTTTTAAAGGTTTTTCTATATTTCTTTTTTTTTAGAATTTACTTCATAGTTAACACCTATTATTATCAAAATATCAACAACATCTATCATTTTGGTTATGAGATTTTTATTTTATTTCTAAAATTACATCACAGATGAGCTGATCAGTAAATCAATAAATCAAATAGTGTTTTAAATAGTAATGTAATAGTAATGCATATTCATTGCATAAACATTTGTCTTTATTCATCCATTAACTTGTTTGCAATTTTTTTCAGTGTTTTGCATTTTAAAGTCTTAAAGGAAAATTCTGTCTTTTCTTCCAATTTATGTTAAAAATTAAAGACTCCAATCCTGTTAAATGTTTTACTTCAGCTGACAAATCTTTTTAAACTGCGAATGAATTTGTTGAGTTTGTTTGTGTGAGAGTCAGAGAGCCGTGTCTCTCTAGAGTCAGAGGTTTTTGTACGACGGTTCAATCAGTTTGTATCACTGTGGTGGACGTTTGGTGGAGGAACCAGACTGGAGTTTGGAAGTAAGTAAAAATTTGCTCCTTTGAAGTGATTTTATTGTGTTTAACTGCAGAAAATGTTTTTTTTTTTTTCATCTTTGTGCAAAGTTCACTTCAGAAAAAACAAAAAAAAAAAACAGAAAATATATAATGCAGTTCATCCTATGACAGTCAGAGAGCTGTGTGTCTCTAAAGGTTTTGCTTGTATCACTGTGGTGGACTTTTGGTGGAGAAACCAGACTGTAAGATAAAACTAAGTTTATGTCATAATTGCAGTAAATTACATTTATTTATTTTTTTAAAACTAATGTCTGAAAGTTTACGTCGGAGAAGAAAAAGTATATTTACAGTAATTTAATGATTGATTTTGGCACTGATTAAGGATGTGAAAAACAGATTTGTTCATATTTCTGTCAAAGTAACTTTAGAGAATGAAACACTTAAAACATTTTCTATTAGCAATTTATTTAAATTTGTCACAACCAATTTAAGAATTATGAACACATTTTATTTCACAGTAAAACAAAAAGAAAATTTGAAATTTTCAGTTGTTTTTGTTGCATTCTTTATCTTCTGATCTAATTTAAAGTTTTGTGCAAAGTTTGTTGAACAGTATCGGTAGTTTACTATGAAACCATTATATTATTAAGGGTCATTCTTGAAATAACTTATCAATTTTTAAATGTTAATTTTATTCTCAAAGCTGTTAACTAACATTTATGTTGTAAATGTTGTAACTTATTTAATCTCCCAATATATTCTCACTCATCTAAAATCAGACTGTGAGATGATTCTTTTTGTGCTGATATGCATGAGAAGTTTCTTAATAGGAAGTGAAACAAAGTATAAAAAGCTGACTGGTGGAGCAGAAGAACATCTGGCAGGAACTCGTTCATATAGAAATCGTCAAGCTCAAGATTCTAAAGAACTGTTGTTTAAATTCCTGTTCTCTAATCTGATTGGTGTGTTCTAGGTGATACTCGTCCCACCCTGACAGTTCTGCCCCCCTCCAGTGTGGAGCTGCAGCAGGGGAAGGCCACGCTCATGTGTCTGGCCAACAAGGGCTTCCCCTCAGGCTGGAGTCTGTCCTGGAAGGTGGACGGCAGCAGCAGCATCACCTGGGAGGAGATCAGGAGTCCCGGGTTGAAGAAAGACAACCTCTACAGCTGGAGCAGCACCATGAAACTCACTGCAGACCAGTGGATGAAGGTGGACTCTGTGACCTGTGAGGCTACACAAGACTCCCAGACTCCAGTCTCAGAGACCCTGAAGAGGGACCAGTGTTTCCAGGACTGAGTCACTGGGCAATACTCAGCTACTCATTTAACTCTGCGTTTTAAGTCTGTCTTGTTTTATTTGGTTATTTCATCTTGTTGTGCTTCAATATTAAAAATAATCACAAAAAGGTTTTAAATGACATGGTTTCATTCTTGTAGAAAATGTGATTTTCATGCACTGTCGGAATCATCCTCTAAGATTTGTGATTATATCAATAATAAAAGTAGGAAAGATGTGAGACACTTCTGTGAGTGAGACAAAAACAATTTAAGTGATTGAGAAAATTGAGAAAAAAAAGAGAACAAATAAGTACATCAGATCACAGCAGCTGATTACTTTCCCTTTGATCTAATAAGAATTACCACCAACATACAAAGGTAACACAGAATTGTCTTGACAAAGACACACAATCACCTGCTTTCATTTACTGTCAGAATATTGCAGAAACGATTTTTATACATACACGTATATATGTATTCAAATCAGAATCTGTCGGCTCTCCATACCGAACATGATTCAAACATGATCTCACAATGTCTCACAAGCAACATTTCAGCTCATAATGATGATTCGAACTTGTAATTCATGTTATACTTGAACTAATTACGTTAAATTGGATGGTAAGAGCTGCCTGTGAGGTTCTGCATGATGCTTTTCCAGCAGATTTACTGAATAGGACGGATCTTCATGCTGTAATGCTTCATGGAGTAGCTTTCACCCTTCCACTTGTCCCATGTCACTCCAATTGCATAGATAGTTCCATCTGACCCCCAGAGATAAATCCCATTAGGGTTTGTATCGTGACAGTCGCCGTACCAGAAAGCTCCCAGGAAGGATCTGGCACAGTGGTTTGGCCAGTCGTCCTGGTCCTTGTCAAAGGTGGAGAATTTCCTTCCATTGTGATGTGCAAGGGAGTCTCCTGCAGGAACAAATGTACACAGCAAGAAAGTAAATAACAGAATATGCTACCGGTCAAAAAAAACATTTTTTTATTGCAGTTCAAGTCATTCAAATCCAATAAATAGACTGAAATGGTACAAAGGTAAGTGTTGGACTACGAGAGGTTAAAAAGGTCCCCTAACAATAAGAAAAATAAAACTAACTGAAAAACTAACTGGATTACTCACAAACTCCTCTGTCTGTATAAAAGTATTGGAATACACAGTGGTACCAGATCCTTGTGAGCATCATTTGAACAGTACTGTACTGAAAAAATGTTTTTGTTGCAATAAAAGTGGTGAGAAAAAAGTGATAAACACGCGAAGAGAGAAATTGCAAAGAAAGTCAAGGTGTCATCAGCCCTTCACCAACAGGTACTCAGAAACTGGAGCAAACTCAGTGCCTGCTGTTCTGATCTGCTTATTTTATCAAATAACGTTATTATTATATTTAACAACGTATTGTCTGTCTGGCGGTTTGTGTGTTTTCGGACTGTTTATGTGCCCACAGTACAGAAATGAGCTATCGCCATGTTCATTTTTCCACACAAGTAACAACTTCATGACTCCCCACAGGGATGAAGCCCAGGAGAAACCCCAGGATATGCTGGAGTGGTAGAACCGGTGGTCCCAGTCCCAGGACTGCCGACTGTCCTGGTTCTGCCACTCTTTATTTACAGTATTTGATCAAAATGTTGAAAACTGAAAACTTTGATGATACTGTAAACATAAGATTACTTTGACTTTGGGGTCCATGTAGTTGTATGATGTTCATTCATCTCAGTGCTTTGATCCATAACAATCGTTTCTGGCACTTTTCTGTTAGTATTCTGTAAAATAATATCTTTTCATTCAGCTACACGTGGTTGTTACAGCGAAAGACGACGCAGGGTTTGGGCATTATGAAATTAAAAATCTGGCAGACAGCAGTAGCGAATAGCGGCCGTCAAGGAAAAGCATCCCCCTCTTAAAATGGAGGAGGGCATTGCTAGGTATGCTGGCGTCATCGTGAAAAGGTGTATTCTGTTACAGAGAAAAAAAAACAAAAAGAAAAGAAAACAGTAGCTGAGATGAAACTTGCATAACAGGAAGGATTCTACTCACCAGCATTCCCTGTGAATCCGCTCACATTCAGCCGGTAACCCTCACACTCATCATCAACTTTAAATACAGAGTAACGAGCAAATCTTTTGTTTCCCTCAAAGTCCTCAATGTTAACCAGCAACTCATAGTTTCGACGGCTTGTTAGCTGATGGATGTTCTCAAGACCTACAAAAACACACAAATTATATGAGTTTAGTTGTTTTTAACATATAAACTTTGACATTCTTCTACTGCAGGTTAAGCTAATGCACCAGCACTTGCAGCACTGCAGGCAGAGAGGAAGATTGTTTTAACTGCTGATTTCTGTTCATGTCTCACCAAGCCAGTACTCTCCATTAGAGTTTCCAAAGCCAATTTTGTATTGATCCCAGGGCCTGTAGAAGTTCACTGAACCATCTATCCTCCTCTGGAACACCTGTAAGGAGTTCAGATTAAGAAATAAACAGTCAGAAACATACAGTTCTGTTCTGTTCTCACATTCAGGACAGATTCATGTTTGTTTCAATTCTGTTCAATCATGTTATATTATGTTCTGTGCCATCATGTTATATATTAGGCAGTTTGAGCTGCTTGGTTGTTGAAATCAGCTGTTTATATTAATGGAACGTGTATCTCATCCTGTTTATGTTCCTTCTTGACTGTTTGCCACATCATTCTGTCTTACTAACCCTTCCTATCCACTGGACGCATAAACGGTGCAGTGTGTTTTACTCGCAAAACCAGCAATGTGTCCCTTCCCTTCTCTCTGGGAACATTTTAGACACGTATGCATTCCATCCAGTTGGTCCCAGAAGATCATGAAATCACAGGAGAATTGCAAAATCGTGTGTGATTTCATCAGTACACACAACAACAAGCAGAGAGAAAGAAAACAACATGTATCCAGTTGGGTCATGCTAGTGTGGCATGAACTTTCAGCATCTTAATACAGGCTGCTTGGATTTGGGCCAGTAGTGGTGTGATTAAACATGGTGGGATCTACAGTATGTTGGTGTGAGCTGCTGATCTATGGAGAAGGAAAGCCTCTTCAAAAGGGAAAAATAATAAAACAACCTGTTCAGTGAGACAATTTAGTGTCACAATCATCTTTGCACTTAAGTTAGTTTTTCAGTTGTGTTCTGATTCTAGGTAAGCTGAACAGAACTTCACAGAACCAAAGTGATGTGAGCATCTTTAACTGGGTTTTAGTAGAGAACTCACCGTCCAGCCTCCTCCATCTGAGTCCATGTCACAATACACCTGCCCAAAGACACAGACATGTTTATCATGTAGGATTCAGACTTAAAACCTGAAACAAAGACACCCACGAGTCCCTACAGACTATATGACCAAGAGACTGAGTCCATTCCAAGCTCCAAGTAAGAAGTCCATGATGTAGGGTTTATCAAAAACACATGATTAAACACTGGTATTTAGTCAGTAAAGCAAACCTCACAAGAAAGGATAGGTAAAGGGCAAAAGGCATCAGGCAAGAACAAGACGTGGAGGCAGGCAGCGATAGTAAAAAGGCCGTACAGCAAGAAACAAATGGCTGCAAAGCAAAAACCACAGGTATGGAGATGATCTGAGACAAATTATAACATGTAATGACTAACTACATGCAGTGTTAAGGATCAAAACATAGAAACAGGAATTAACAGAAACCAATATGGACTGTTCAGGAACTGGTGATAAGTCAGCATCAAATTTGGGTTTTAATCTTTAATCTCTGTTTAATATGCTGAACCTGTGTGTCCAGCAGGATAAGGTGTACCTCAACAGCAGATCGAGATGTGGAACTGACTGGATAGATAGTGTACACGCCACTGGGTCGGTTGTTGTTATTGTTGTAGATGTCGCTGCAGTCAGTCGGCAGCGAGACGTCTTCACAGCAGATAAACACAGGAGCCAGGAGGAGGAGGAGGAGGACGGATGACAGCTGAAAGAGAGGACATAACACTGTTAGGACATTGTGTTTAGATTTTGTAATTTTTTTTATTTATTGCTGAACAAATTTATGTTAGTAGTTAACATTTCAGAACATTTATATTCCTATTCAGGCTTCATTGTGATTTGGATATTTCCATTAAATGCTTGTTATACAAAGAAGAAACCAGATAATCTACATTTTGTTTTTCTGAAATTGCATTGTGCACCTATTAAGGTAAACCTTGTGCATCACAATCAAATTTGATTTTGTTGTATTAGCTGGAAACTCACAATAATGTGCTTTATGTTAAAAAAAATCAGTATAACCTGAGAAATGGAGAACAAAATAAAACTTCAAACCTAAATAAATGTCGGTACCTGGACGGATTATTGTTCAGAGAAAACTGACATTAATTTAAAATTTCTGAGAGACATGTACTCAGGTTACTGTGTGAGTTTTCAGTCATCTTCATTTGACGTTCCCAGATCATGAATTAGGCTTTTAATAAAGTTGGTCTCTGGTTTTAATCTTTACGAAAAGTTATCGAATGCTTTCTGACACAAAAACATCAAGAATCTTTTATGAAAAAACAACAACATTGTAGAAGTGTTAAACTTCTGTCAAACTATTGGTTAGTTTATACTAAACTTCATGACAAAAAAGCAATTGAAATGAGTAAATCTCACATTTTCCCATTCAAGTGATATTGTACTTATGATATTTGCATCTGAACTGAATCAAATCTGGTTGTAAAAGTCAACACCAGAGTGTAACTGAATGAAATAGTAATAATGATCAACTTTTACCTTCATGAAAACAGTCATGTTGAGGGAAAATGAAAAAATCCTGAAGTTGGTTTGTATTTCTGCTGAGCTGCATGAAAACAACAAACAAATATAAGAGTTAATGGAGAGCTGAGGCTGTCAAAAAAATCATTTTGTGTTCAAATCTCACCTGTCTGAACTCAGAGGAGGACAAACACCTGCTTCTCTTCAGTCAGACTGTCAGACTTTGGTGTTTTATAGCTGCTAAAGGTGCTGAAGGGTCACAGTAACTGGCTAATGGATAATCTACAAATCCCTTTTCAGCTCATGGAAGATCCCAGTTGCATAATCATGGAATCTCCCAGTCTCAAAACTAACGTGAACAAACAGTCAGTTAATCATATCAGTAAACATAAACAGAACTCAGAAAGTTCTGGTGAAGATCCTGGATGTCATGAAGCACACAAAGGTGTCACAAGTGTAATCAGACTGAATTATTGATTAAATGTTCCAAAATGATCCACTGAAGGTCGACTTGATCATTGTTTGAGCTTAAAGGAGTTTATCATAAGGCTTCATCGCATCAACAAATCCTAAAATCTTCTCAGTTTACTTGGTATCCTCAGCTGGTGTGAGGTGCTGCTTCTTGGTTTAAGGAAAGATTTCTGTTTTATAAAACAGAGAGAAAAAATGAAATAGTTCATCCTCCCTGTTCAAATAGCTTCCGTACAATAAAGTAGTTAAAATCCCGTAAATGTGAGCAAAATCTACTTCAGCTACGTTAAACCAACACGTTTGTTTACAGATAAAATATGCTTCAGGTCAGAAGTCAGAATGTCAATATGCCTGAAGCTCAAATACTAAAAAGTTCTTGAATGATTGACAGGTTGGACAACAAGTGGGACTGTGGGATAACAAGGTATTTTAGAGTAAAAGTTAAACAAGCATGACATCATTTCACACCATGTTTAAGTCTCTGTGGGTTTTTCATTCAGGAAAGATGATATAAGTTTACACAAAATGATATGTGACATAAACTATTTCACAGAGTTGTTTAGAAAAAAAAATGAAAATTTGTTTTGGGTGAAGAGATGATTTACTAGAAACTAGAGTTTGACCTTTTCTAGGAAAATTGTGTAAAACTTGGTGCAGAAAAGTCACAAAACTGTTTGTCTTGGAATGAATGAGTCACAATGAAGTTCAGAAAGGAAAAAAAAAAAATATGAGCAAAAACAAACAGAAAGACAAACAGAACAAGTGAATCTTTGTCCAGCATGGAATCCTTCACAGAGAGTCTGTGTGTGCATTTTATGGTGTGTGATGTCATCTTATGGGGACACAAAGTGTTTAAGGTCCATTGAGGACAAGATCTTCCTTCTGTAATCTGACGGAACTATAGAATAAGATCCAGGAGTCTGAGTCATGATTATATCCAGAGGAATCTGAATGAATGAATGAATGAATGAATGAATGAATGGATAAATAAATAAATAAATAAATAAATAAATAAATAAATAAATAAAATTTTCTTTGTTATGTTGTTTTTTTTCTTCCACATCTTTGTTTTTGAATCCCCTGTCGTCTATCACAAGACCCCTGCTGGACCCCCTGCAGTTTGCATACAGGTCAAACAGGTCAGTGGATGATGCAGTCAATATGGGATTGCGTTACATCCTGCATCACTGCAGGAACATACGCCAGGATGCTGTTCATGGACTTCAGCTCAGCATTTAACACCATCCTCCCAGGCGTCCTCCAGTCCAAACTGTCCCAGCTCTCTGTCCCAGCTTCTACCTGTCAGTGGATCACAAACTTCCTGACAGACAGTACACAGCAGGCGAGACTGGGGAAAATAACATCCAGCACCTAGACCATCAGCACTGGCGCCCCCCAGGGATGTGTCCCACAGGAGCTGCTGGTGAACTTCTACAGAGCTATCATCAAGTCCATCCTCTGCCAATCCATCCCAGTCTGATTTGGTTCTGCAACCAAACTAGACAGAAACAGACTGCAGAGAACTATAAGGTCTGCAAAGAGAATCACTGGTGCTGATCTGCCCTCCATCCAGGACCTGGACTCCTCTATCCAGGAACTGTACCCCTCTAAAGTCAGGAAGAGGCAGGCAGCATCAGCAGGGACCTTCAATCTCACCTCTTTTCTTGCACTCCCTTCAACTCGGCACTACAGATCTTTGTACGCCAAAACCACTAGAAACAAAATCTGTTTCAGGCCGTCTCCATGACAAAAAAACACATTTAACTATCCTAACAAGGAAAATTACCTGTTCTATCATTAAAAATAATGTTAAATACCTGCTCTGGACCACCTGACCTCAAACCACCAACTAGACTTTCATGGTGGTAAAATTCAGCTAATGTATCTCGTGTGTCCAACACTGTCTATTAGATATGTCTGTCTGCCTGTATAAACAATGTGTATGTGTAAAATAAATCTTCAGATTCTGAAATCTCATTAACATGCTATAAAACTTCAGATGAATAAAAAATATACAAATCCTGATAACACCAATATTTCTGAAATATGTTACACAACAAAACTGCTCTGAAGTAAAATGTTTCCATTAGATTAGTGTCTGTATGTTTGTAATTAATGAACTGTGTCAGTGAAAAAACTCCTGAAGCTTCAAGCTGCAGTTTCTGTTCAGTGTAACTGAGGGATGTTTTTGTACGAGTGTTTTTCACTGTGTGAACGAGTACAGGCTGTTGAAATAAAATTCACCCAGACAGTAATAAACTGCAGCATCTTCAGTCTGAACTCTACTGATGGTCAGAGTGAAGTCAGAGTTTGATCCACTGCCTGTAAAACGATCTGATATTCCTGATTGTCGAGTGCTAGCACCATAAATAAGCAGTTTAGGAGTTTCTCCATCTTTCTGTTGGTACCAGGATGCATCAATACCACCATCAACCCTGTGACTGGTTCTACAGCTGATGGTGACGGAGCCTCCAACAGCAGAACTCACTGCTGCAGGTTGAGTCACTGTGTACTGTCCTCTGGACTCTGAGGACACAGAGACAAAAACATCAAACAGCTTCATGGTTTTGTCGGCTTCATTTCAGAGGGACAGATGTTCATAGAGGAGAGGAGTTTGATTCTCTGGACTTTACCTGTGAAGCAGCAGCAGAGGAGAGTCCAGATGAGGACGCAGATCAAAGTCATGTTTTTGATGAGGAGGATTTCTGTGTCTTCTGTTGTCTTGAAGGACAGCTGTCAGTCATCCAGTCTTCAACTCTCAGGACTATAAACTCTCCCAGATCACTGGAGCATGGTGCTGCTGATGCAAAGTGTCTCTCTATGGAAATGTTCTGAGCTGCTAATACAGGAACATGGATTGACTGGATGATGCCTTTTATTAGTGGAACAATCAGTTAAATCTGATCGTTCATTCATGGAGGAATAATTACAAACTGTTCTTAAAATTTATTATCATCAGTATATTAATAACATCAACCACTTTGTTGTTTTGTCAACTTAAATAAAAAAAACATTTTTTAAGGTATTTAACTTTCCGATAAGATTTTCATTTTTTACTCAAATTACATCATAATTACACGAGCGGATCAGTAAATCAATAAATGTGTGAGTTTCAAACTATTATAAGTTAATACTTCGTTCTTAACATGTTTTTATATTAAATTATTTATGCAAGAATATGTTTGTGATCTCTTTAGTTCAAAGTATTTCAGGGTAACTCAATGTCTATGATTATAATCTAAATATTCAAAACTAAGAACTCCAATAATGTTTTTTTTTTTTGATCAGATGAAAAAAATATTTATAATCTACAAATTAATTTGCTGAGTTTGTTTGTGTGAGAGTCAGAGAGCCGTGTCTCTCTACAGTCAGAGGTTTTTGTACGACGGTTCAATCAGTTTGTATCACTGTGGTGGACGTTTGGTGGAGGAACCAGACTGGATGTTAACTGTAAGTACATGTTTCTAATCTAATAACTCAGATTTTATGTAGGTTTATTTTCTTTAATGCTGTTAATAAAACTGGTTATTAAATTATATGTTTATTAATGTTATTGTTAAAACTATTTCTTGATTTTGGAGTTTTATATTCAGAAAATTATTCTGTAGAAAGTCTTTTAATTCATCATTTTAATTCATTAACATGTTTAATTAAAAAACCTTTTAGAAAGTGTTTGTTTGTTTTAATTTCAGGGTCTTTGAACATAACTGATTTGTGAATTGTCATATTTTTCACTAAAGAGCAGAATTTATTTTTGATATAAAAACAAAAATTTTACATTTTAATCTTTTGAAAACAAATTCTAATTAACTTGCATAAACTACAAATATTAAATACATTATTTTTATTTCTAAAAATATAAAAAAATCAGAATCATAACTTTTTCTTCTTTTGTTCATCATAATGTAAAAATCCTAAACAATGTTTTTACATCAGTTTTTAAATTGTGAGTGTTTCAGACATGAACTCAGACTCATGTTGTTATGATGATGACTGAATGTTAAAAATGCTGCAGTATTATTGTTTAATATGTTTCAATATAAAGTAAAATGTTACATATTTTAATACATTTTTTTTTAATCATTTCTCAGTTTTACGTGAATCCAGTTTGGTGTCAGAAGGTGTTTTTAGGTCCCAAAGACAGAAATTTGTTTTAGGAAACTTGTTTAGCTCAAAGAAATACAGTTTGATCAACAAGTCATTGTAATTATAACTTAAAATCATGTTTTATTAAGATTAACATGGATTTTATGAGCTAATGTATTTCAGTGTGTTAAAAAGTGAATCCATGTTGTTGAAGTTGGACAGTTTGTTTAAGATTTTCAGTCCTGTTATGAAAAGTTTCCTTAAACCTCTCAGAGAAACAGTTTTTATTCTTCAAACTGAAACTCGTCTGTTCCTGTTCAGCAGTGATGGGTGTCTGTTGCCATGGTTATTGACTTCAGAGAAGGAAGTGAAACACTCAGAAGGAGTTTGGTCTTAACTCTGCAACATGTTTTATCTCTGCAGTGGGTCGAGTCCCCCCCACCCTGACAGTTCTACCCCCCTCCAGTGAGGAGCTGCAGCAGGGGAAGGCCACGCTCATGTGTCTGGCCAACAAGGGCTTCCCCTCAGACTGGAGTCTGTCCTGGAAGGTGGACGGCAGCAGCAGCACCTTCAGCTGGGAGCAGAGCGGGATTAACAGAGTCATGAAGGACGGTCTCTACAGCTGGAGCAGCACCCTGAGGCTCCCTGCAGACCAGTGGATGAAGGTGGGCTCTGTGACCTGTGAGGCCACCCAGGGCTCCCAGAATCCAGTCATAGAGACCCTGAAGAGAGACCAGTGTTCTCAGGACTGACCTGACTCAATGTTTTAACTATAATGCAGATCTCAGTCTGGTTGTCACAGTATCAGTTTACATCTTCAAGTTTCCTGCTTGTTTGCTTGTTCTTTATGTTTCAGATTAATAAAGTTTTCTTTCTTCATACATTTACAAAAATGTATCATGACTCTTTTATTTGACTTATTTAATTAAAAGAATGAAATCCAAAAAGAAACTACAAACAAACCTTCTTCTTTAAAATTTTGTTGTGTTCTTTGCACATTTCTTCCATTTAACAGGTATTACATATACTATATACTACATATTTTAAAAAAAGAAAAGAAAAGAAAACTAGAAAAGTACAATTGTTTCTTTATTTTTTCTCACACCACGACAAAGAAATCCTGTTCAAAGAGACAGTTTCAGGAAATTGAACATGAAATGTTGTATGTGATTATTTTCTCCCGAGTTCGAATGGCCTGTCTCTGTTTCATCACAACTCCTTTGTTTGTTAGTATTCATCAGCTCCCGCAGTTGAAACCACACCTAGCATGCTGCTGGCTAAAAGCTGTTAGCATAAGACATAGCAAACAGAAAGAGACTACGTGTCTTGTTGCCATGCGCAGTGGTGCAGGAAACAGTAGGCCTGGCCCTAATAGGCCAGTTTGTCATATTGAATAATAATGAGCTGCTCCCCGAAGCCTGTCGGAACCAGCAGAATTTTGATGCAGACAGATTGAAAGGTCTGTTAATCAGTGTTTCCTGACGTTTTTTAGATATAAAATGTTTCATATTACTGGTTAATACTTAAGAAATAACCACAAAGTCCTGAAATTTGTATGAAATGGATTCTTTAAGGTACATGGTTATTTTTAATAAAGAAGGATTTCGTCATTTATCAGGACTGATTTTGTATATCTGTGTGATATGTGCATGTTTATATAATGTTGTTGAACTGAATCACTCTGAGTCTCCAGCTGCAGCTTTCAGTTCAGTTTCTGTTCAGTTTGACTGAAGGAGGTTTTTGTACGAGAGTTTTTCACTGTGTGAACACATGTTGACTGTTTGGGTAGTGAAAACTCTGACAGTAATAAACTGCAGCATCTTCAGTCTGAATTCTACTGATGGTCAGAGTGAAGTCAGAGTTTGATCCACTGCCTGTAAAACGATCTGATATTCCTGATTGTCGAGTGCTAGCAAGATAAATAAGCAGTTTAGGAGTTTCTCCATCTTTCTGTTGGTACCAGGCTAAACAGTCGGAGCTAAAAACATTCTGACTGGTTCTACAGCTGATGGTGACGGAGCCTCCAACAGCAGAACTCACTGCTGCAGGTTGAGTCACTGTGTACTGTCCTCTGGACTCTGAGGACACAGAGACAAAGACATCAAACAGCTTCATGGTTTTGTCGGCTTCATTTCAGAGGGACAGATGTTCATAGAGGAGAGGAGTTTGATTCTCTGGACTTTACCTGTGAAGCAGCAGCAGAGGAGAGTCCAGATGAGGACGCAGATCAAAGTCATGTTTTTGATGAGGAGGATTTCTGTGTCTTCTGTTGTCATGAAGGACAGCTGTCAGTCATCCAGTCTTCAACTCTCAGGACTATAAACTCTCCCAGATCACTGGAGCATGTTGCTGCTGATGCAAAGTGTCTCTCTATGGAAATGTTCTCACTCACTCCAACAGGAACTTGGATCATCTGAGGGCACGTTCTTTATTTTTGGATCAGTCGGTTCCTTTTAGAAACTTGTACCACTTAGGACATTGTTGTATTTTTAACTACCTTTTCTGTTTTTTAGTTTTACTTTTATCAATTCCTTAACTTTACATGGATCATCTCATGCATTTGACTGTTTAGAAGTATTTAGTCATCAATAACTAAATCACTTTACTGTGAAACTGAATGAATAATTTTCCAAATACATTTAACAAGATTCTGTAATTCCCGATGCTGATGTTGGAGTCAAAGTCAATTTACTACTATTACAACACTTATTTGAGACATGAGAGCTAATCTGTAGATAAAACAGACAGTAAAAATGAAACTGGGGCTATCTTTTACGTAAAGTGCTTTAGGTCCAAAAACATTTGCAGAATTTTGTCTCAAAATTACTTTTTTCTTTTCCCAAAATAAAATATATAAAAATCTGTGGCCTGAAAAAAAATGTTTCAAATGAAAAATCTGGGTTTTGCTATATTGGTTTTAAAACTTTTGGGAGTATTAAAAACACAGCAATTGTTTTTGATAAATATGTTTGTGTGAGAGTCAGAGAGTCGTGTCTCAGAGGTTTTTGTACGACGGTTCAATCAGTTTGTATCACTGTGGTACACGTTCGGTGGAGGAACCAGACTGGAGTTTGGAAGTAAGTTTATTTAATATTTTTCCATGTAATGTAATACTTTGAGGGTTTTTATATTAAAATTGCATTTTACATGAAAGTTATTAGTATAAAAAAGATAATAAAACATTGTTAAAAATCATTCAAAATATTTATTTTAATTTAAATTGAAGTTTTTGATTAAAGAAAAAAAACAATATCTGCATTTCCTAATTTAAGTAAATCTCTGGCTTATTTTAATATTTTTGTGCCTTTTTGACACTTTTTTAGTTAGTTTATTGAACAGCACCTTGGTTGGTTCCTTTTGTTTTAAATATGCTTATTAAATAAAGATGATTTGATCTGATATTATTTCATCTTTTAACTGTTTTCAGAAGTACTTTAAATGTTTTTTTTTATTTTTTAAAAACTGTCAAAAAAGTCTAGGCTGTAAACTCTAATACATTTACTGATGTTGTTGTTGCTAAAACCATTTAAACATGTCTGAATCTTCCTGAGCTGAAATGCATGAGCGGTTTCTCAAAAGGAAACGAAATGTGTGAGTTAGTGAAGCAGAAAAACATCTGTCTTCTTCTTACATAGAAAATGAGATTCAACTGTAACATTGTTCCAATGAATCTTTGGTTGACTGCTTTGTGTTCACTGATTGGTGTCTCCTAGATGATGTTCGTCCCTCCCTGAAGGTGCTGCACCCCTCAGTAGATGAAGTACAACAAGGAAATGCCACGCTCATGTGTCTGGCCAATCAGGGCTTCCCATCAGACTGGAGTCTGTCCTGGAAGGTGGACGGTTGCAGCGGTAACAGCTGCTGGGAGGAGATCAGCAGCCTTGGGGTGAAGAAAGACAACCTCTACAGCTGGAGCAGCACCCTGAGACTCACTGCAGACCAGTGGAGGAAGGTGGACTCTGTGACCTGTGAGGCTACACGAGACTCTCAGACTCCAGTCTCAGAGACCCTGAAGAGGGACCAGTGTTTCCAGGACTGACCCGACTCACTGGGAGATACTCAGCTGCTCCTCTAACTCTGTGCTTTAGGTCTTTCTTGGTTTTTTATAAGTGTTCATTCATCTTGTAGTGCTTCAATATTTCCAAATAATAAAAAGGCCTCAAATAAAACTGTTTCCATTTATATTCACTGTCTGAAATTATTCTCAAAGTTTTGTGAGTATAAAAAGACTCTTAATATAGAAATGTATGGATTATTGTATAAACGTTTCCTCTATGAGTTACCTGATACAGAGACAAACAAATCAGTTTCTGGCTGCCAAACCAAAAATCACAAGTTTTTTAAAAAGATAGTAACTCAATGGTTTCTGCATTTTTTCCTGTTATTGAAACAGTTTGGTCACAATGAACCACATGAATATAAAATATGTTTAAACTTCTGGTTGTATCTATTCATAATACTTTATTTCTTATTTTCTGTTGTTTAAAATATAGTTTCATGATTGTAGTGTGGTGATCAGCATGTAGTCTCGTAGTAAAGAGGTTCCATGAACTCTAAAACTAGATCAGAGATTAGAGCTGAAAACAAGACCGAAGGATTGGACATGAAACCTCCTGCCACGACTTTGATTCTGAAACTTTTATGACCAGATAAAACAATGTTTACTGTGTTGGTGACAGGCTGCAGTTGGGATCAGCACCACGGACAGCGGCATGCCAGCCATGCTCCCACACTCCCTATTACATCTGTTCAGCTTATATGTTGTTGTGTTACTTCACCTTGTTTTCCAACCTGAGGATGGGAACATGTTTTATCTCTATTCCTTGTATATTTTAGTTTCAGTTCAGGGTGATTGATGTGTAATTTTTTTTCTGCTTTCATAGTGGCTGTTTTGTTCAGTCTCGTAACCCTCTGTCTCATCCAGCCTCATGTTTTACACTTGGTCTGTTTATTATCTCCCATGTGTGCCACTTATTTTTCTTTATATAAGTTCTCTGTCCAATCTTTTGTTCTTGTCAGGTAGTTGAATGTATATCTGCATGTGTTTTTGCACGTATCTTAAAGTAAATTCTTTAATTTTACCAAGTTAAGTTTAGTCAGTTATGGCTGTAGTTCATTTTGTTCCTTGGAATCATTAAAACATGTTGGATTTTAAACCTGATTATCTGCCACCAACTACCTGCACTTAGGTCAGACACCACATCACAGCAATGCTTGGTGTTTCCAGGTTCCAGTACATGTGTCAAAGGTAAGTTAGGATGCACACTATTAAACATAACAATGTCAAATCTAATAAAAAGAAAAGAAATCTAGTCGTCAACATTTCAGATGAGGATTTCTGTTCTAATGGTTTTGTAAATGTTTTACAAAACTTTAATAAATGTATCTTCCTCAAAAACCCCAAACAAGTTCAAATGTGTTGAATGACACCCATCCATCCATCCATCCATCCATCCATCCATCCATCCATCCATCCATCCATCTTCTAGACCTGCTTCTTCCTGTTCAGGGTCACAGGGAGCTGGTGTCTATCTCCATCGGTCATGGGGCAGGGGACACCCTGGACAAGTCGCTAATCCATCACAGGGCCACACACAGATAAACAACCACTCACACTCACACCTAGGGAAAATTTAGAGTCACCACTTCACCTCTTGCATGTTTTTGGACTGTGAGAGGAAACCAGAGTCCTCAGAGAAAACCCCCACATGCACAAGGAGATCATGCAAACTCCATGCAGAAAGGCCCAGCCCAGATTTGAACCCAGGACCATCTTGTTGGAAGGCAACATCTCTACCAACAGCATCTCCTTGCAGCACAAGTTGGTGGGTCAACATAATTGATCCATCATCCACCTCATGCATTTCTGAGGGTGTGTGTGTTTGCCTGTCTAAATGTGTTCCTGTGTGTCTTCAGTGATCCGTGTCAAACTCAGAATCAGTATTTTGCTGCATCAGTGAGTTTAATCTGACTGAAGGAGGTTTTTGTACGAGAGTTTTTCACTGTGTGAACAGCCATTTACTGTTGATATGATGAGCACTCTGACAGTAATAAACTGCAGCATCTTCAGTCTGAACTCTACTGATGGTCAGAGTGAAGTCAGAGTTTGATCCACTTCCTGTAAAACGATCTGATATTCCTGATTGTCGAGTGCTAGTATAGTAAATGAGCAGTTTAGGAGTTTCTCCATCTTTCTGTTGGTACCAGGCTAAACAGTGGTATGGGCTGCGATAGTAAACATTCTGACTGGTACTACAGCTACTGGTTCTATGACTGAAAATATAAAGTGAATTCAGAATCATGAGTTTTTCTTCTTTTATTCATCATAATGTAAAAATCCTGAACAATGTTTTTTACATCAGTTTTTAAATTGTGAGTGTTTCAGACATGAACTCAGACTCATGTGATATGTGCATGTTTGTATATTGTTGTTGAACTGAATCACTCTGAGTCTCCAGCTGCAGCTTTCAGTTCAGTTTGACTGAAGGAGGTTTTTGTACGAGAGTTTTTCACTGTGTGAACAGCCATTTACTGTTGATATAATGAGCACTCTGACAGTAATAAACTGCAGCATCTTCAGTCTGAACTCTACTGATGGTCAGAGTGAAGTCAGAGTTTGATCCACTTCCTGTAAAACGATCTGATATTCCTGATTGTCGAGTGCTAGCATAATAAATAAGCAGTTTAGGAATCTCTCCATCTTTCTGTTGGTACCAGTATAAATAGTTGTTGTTATAAACATCCTGACTGGTTCTACAGCTGATGGTGACGGAGCCTCCAACAGCAGAACTCACTGCTGCAGGTTGAGTCACTGTGATCTGTCCTCTGGACTCTGAGGACACAGAGACAAAAACATCAAACAGCTTCATGGTTTTGTCGGCTTCATTTCAGAGGGACAGATGTTCATAGAGGAGAGGAGTTTGATTCTCTGGACTTTACCTGTGAAGCAGCAGCAGAGGAGAGTCCAGATGAGGACGCAGATCAAAGTCATGTTTTTGATGAGGAGGATTTCTGTGTCTTCTGTTGTCATGAAGGACAGCTGTCAGTCATCCAGTCTTCAACTCTCAGGACTATAAACTCTCCCAGATCACTGGAGCATGNGTTTTGTGCGTGCTTTTAAAAGAAAATAATGTGTTGAATAAAAAATACAAAAGTTTTAACAATTCCTCATTATATATTATTACACTTGGAGAAAAAACATGAAAGAGTTGAAATTATTGAATTAACCAAAACAATCTTAATCTAGTGTAAAATGTCTTCTGAAATAAATCTGAATGTGGTTCTGAGTGAAATGTAAAATCTTTCTAGACACACGATCATCAGTAGCTGCAAGTTTTAATCCTGATCACTTGTTGGTCAAAAGGAACTTTTATTTCGTTTCTGGACATAGAAAAATAAATATTTATTTTAGAAAATCTCTCACTGCATTTATAATTTACTGATGTATTAAATAAGAATTAATATTAGAAAATATATGTTTCTATTTTTAAACTGCATCATTAGAACTACTTGAAAATGTTATTATTGTAGATACACTTGACTGTACTTACTACTCTGTACCTACTATACTGTACTTATATGACTTGTATCATAATTGTATTATCTATTTATAAACCTTTAAAGTTTTGAATGTTTTGTACTCGACTTTGATGTTTTGTCTAATCCAGTTTGTCGTTGTAAAAATCTCTCAGCTGGTTAAACAAAAGTTATTACTATTGACTGTTTCATTAATACTAACATAGAGGGGTTTTTACTGTAAAGCTTTACTACTTATTTTTGTACTGAAACCTGTCTGTTGTCTTGGTTTATCAGTGATGCTTGTCTGTTGTCATGACAACCAAAATCAGAGAAGGAAGTGAGTCAGTTTCATTTATAAAACAGGTCAAATGTTCTTGTGCTTCTCTCTTTGGGTGCGATTCTGTCCTCCCCAAATTCCATAAACTCATAAACTTTCCTTCAACAGTCTTCAATATTTTGGACCAGGTGTACTGTAACATCTCAGGTACATACAGGTACATAAAAGGCTGCAGCAGCGCCTCACCTCATGTCAGATCATCTTTCTGTGGAGTTGATCCCTGGCTACAGACATTTACAGGGCTTTCATTCAGTTTTACCACTATGCAAAGTTTAGCTCTAAATTTTAAACAAAAACTTGAATTTAATTGATTGATTTTCTTTTATCACTTATAAAAATATTTTCTTTTAAAATCACAGGAAATAAAACAACATCAGCTGATTATAAACAAGATTCTAGGCTCCAGAACTTTTTTCTCATTGAAGAATTACATCAGAAGTTCTCAGGGATCATTTTAAAACATTCTCTAACAATCTATCACATATATATAGTTTTAGTACATCAATCCTAATATCTATGTGTCTTTTCTCTGCTGTTTCTCTCTTCACTCGTCCCTTACTGCTCCTTTTTCTCCTGTTTGTATTTCTTTATTATCATTTTGCAGAGTGTGAACAGTCTTAGACAAGTGAAATCTGAAAAACCATCTCCTCATTTAATTTTTTTTTGTTGTTGTTGTTGTTTTTAATGTATATGATTTCTTTGAGATGGTCATCATCCTTGGGAATGTCCATCTTAAATCTCCTCCTTCCTCTGATTTATTTTTTCTTTTACCCTCCTTTTCTTCTTCTTCCTTGCCTCAAACCAAGCGCTCCTACTCCATGGAGCATTTCCGCTGGGGGAAGCCTCTCGGGCGAAAGCGCCGGCCAATCAAAATATACTCAGGTAACAGTGTTGAGGAAGAGTCAGTTGAGCTTTTCCCCGGAGAGAAGAGAAAGAGGGAGATCTCCAGGGAAACGACAGCTGCTGAGGATGGAGAGAAGGTGGCAAAAAATGAGATGGAGCAGCTTTCAAATGACAAGACACGATGAAGCTCTTCTGCTGGGGGGGGTCCCATGGCCAGCAAACGCTACGGGGTCTTCATGAAGAGCCAATTCATGTTCTGTTAAAGAATAAGATATGTAATTAACTAATTATTAAATTACAGTTTGTTTTGACTCATATTTTTCTCTTTATAACAGTACAGATAAAAGGTTTAAGGTTTATTTATTTACTGGTCAAATATGTTACAAGTACATCATACACACATGGAAATTAGTTATTACATACGTCTCATCCTTGAGGAGCAGAGGGCTGCCACGTGAACTGTGACTTGGGGGGCAGTTTTCGGTTCAGTCTTGAGCATAAGGATACTTCAACATAAAACCTGCTGGGGCTTCAAACTGCTCAACTCGCAATCAGAGTATGACCCACTTCCCCATTAGACTACAGTAAATAAAAAAAATAATTTCATTAAACAACAAACACTATTAATTTGAAATATAGAGTATTAAATTAAATAATTAAATATAATGAAATTGTTTCTTTTTTCTCACATTTTAATTTAAATAGCAGGTTTATAAACAGTTCATGTTTCTCTGCAGCTGTGGATCAGTTCCTCTTCAGCTGAGAGGTTTTTGTACGATGTTGTATCACTGTGTGAACGGGAAGCTGTTACACTGCTGACAGTAATAATCTCCTGCATCTTCAGGCTGAACTCCACTGATTGTTAAAGTGAAGTCAGTTCCTGATCCACTTCCACTAAAACGATCAGAAATTCCAGACTGTCGTGATGAAGCATAATAGATTAAGAGTTTAGGGGATTCTCGGTTCTTTTGAAGGTACCAGTTAAGGCATGTACCAACACTTGAACTGGCTTTACATCTGATGGAGACAGTTTGACCTGCAGCTACAGACTGAGATCCAGGAGTCTGAGTCAAGATTTTGTCTCCAGATGAACCTAAAAAACATAAACATGTGAAACATTAACATTTGATCAGAAAAGTGTTTATTTAATTTAGACAAAAAGTCTGATTGTGTTCAAGTTTCTCCATCACAACAAAACAACATTGTGGTTATTATAAAATGTAAAGTCTCACCCTGAAGCAGGAGCCCCATGGAGGTCAGCAGTAGAGTCAGTGACATCATCATTGTGCTGCTGGTGTGTCAGTGTCTCTGAAAGACCTGGACAGTCACTGATCAGCTCTGACCTCTTAACAGCAGGAGTAGAGAGGCAGGACACATATGCAAACACACAGAGTCACTCAGCTGCAGCTCAACTCTACATGTCATCATGTTTCTTCTTCTCTGCTGAGAGAGTTGTTCCAGAAAATCACATGATGTGATACTGAAAAGATTGTGTCAGATTTTGACTGGTTACTTTTTTTTGTTCAAGTTTGGAAATAATTGTTATTTTTAAATTCTCCAAAACTGAACTGTTAGAAGTTTTTCCTGTTGCTCTTGAGGGCAGAAAGTTTACAATTCATGATTCAAATGAGTAAAAGTTTATTTGTCTTTTCTAAATCCAGGTGTTAGATTAAATCCCACTGCAGAACCCAAAAGTCAGATTAATTTGACAGCATTTACTTCCATGTTAATCTTCAGACTGTTAACACTGTAGTAACTCTGGCAGAGTGACTAACAGCCAACTGGGGATGGATGTAATGAGTTACCATGTTTCTTCTGTTTCATTTATATCATGTTTTACAGAGATTTAAATTTTACTGAAAGGTCAGTCTCTGTTCTTCTATCTGTTATAAAACGTTGGATAAAACTCAGTTGATTTACATCATCACAAAAGCGTCAAGGAATGAAACAGAAAAAAGTTCGTTTTTTTTGTACTTGTTTTTTAAATGGAAAGAATCAGCGTTAAAATTTCTGTAACATAAATGTAATTTGAAAAATGGAAAAATATCATGTGATTTGGATTAAAACTCTATAAAGACAATATAAGCTCAGTTTGTTACATCAGCACCTTGAATAAATTGTAAGTAAATACTATTTTATCATCTGTATAGAAACATGCATGTGAGTGTTTGTTCAGTGATCTGTAGGTTTCAGCTGAAACTTGCAGCTGCAGTGATTCAGTT